>ML675615.1:8718630-8815931 GCA_007922155.1 Mesoclemmys tuberculata | reverse complement strand
CAACTTTTAAATATGGGAGGTAGCAAGCGACTCTTCGAAAGCCTGGTGGAAAAGCAAGCATCTAGTATTCTTGAATATTTGGGAGATGGAACATCCTTCGGTCCAAAGACAATAAAGTGGGTTAGGAAGGGTGGTTGTTGGCTGCCAGGCAGCCAGCCACCAAGAAAGAAAGTGAGCCTGGTACCTGTCAGAGAAGTGTGGGGACGGACCTGGAAAAGGTAATGGTTATGTTGGTAGCCAAATGTTCTTCTGCATATTTAAGTTAAAACATTTAGCTTTTTTGAGAAACCTGCATGTTGGGATATTTCATAAAAGTTTTGATTTGGGTAGCATGTTCTTTGTAGGGACCTCATAATTTATGTAATATGCTGTGCAACACTTGTTGCAACTTAAAAACAAACACATGTACTCATTGTTTGTGTGCAGGCTCTGTGCTGTGCTGCAGATCTATTATTTATAGACATTACACAATACTATCACAAGTCTGAAAATTTTTGAGTGCTCTCCATGACTATATAATGAGGGGCTTGCATATTTATTTCAAAATGAGAATTATAATTATTATTTTAAACCAATCTGTGAAAGATGGAAATTCCTTAAAAGCCATTAGACTGATTATAGTCCTGTAGTATTGTCAAAAATAATTTTAATTGGTAAGCGTAAGCAAGCCTGCTCTAACAGCTTTGCTCTTTAATTGCATTTTGACCAAATCACTGTCAGGCTGAATAACAAATAGCTGTTAGTTTATATTGTGCATTTCCTTTTAGGCTGTGTTGGGAGGTCTTTGTTTTGTTTATTGTTAGAAAATTATTGAAACTTTTCAAACTGATTAACATGGTAACTTCTAGCAGCTGATTGGCTGATACAGAGGGAGTTTCTCCTAGATTTAATAATTTATCAGAAGTTTCTGTAAATGTCTCCGTTTTTCAATTGTTTTCTCTGATTACCCCTCCCCCCCTTTTCCTGACTCTTTGGAAAAGCATACCTAGATTTTCAACTGTGTCAGAGATGCAAATGGTTTACTCCTCATGGATGGTTATAACACACACATGATTAAGGATGTGGGATTGTTGAAGTTTTTCATTTAACATAAAAGCCAGGGATAAAATGTTGACATACTATAAAATTTTGATAGGAGAGCTAGGCCAACCCACGGATTTTGAAAATCTTCCCCTGCATGCACTGTTATGGAAGCAGCATGATCACAGCTCTTCAGTTAATGTTGGAACCATCTTCCATTGTTAGCCTGCCTATAATTTTGGTTAAGAAGATTTGGCCTGAAAATTGCAAGATTTCTCTTAAGGTAAAAAAAATTGTGTAAAAACTGTGACTCAAATTTAATCTGCATTATTTTAAAAATGTTTTGAGATTTTTTTTTTGCATTATTTGCACATATGTTTATCTTCATAGATAACAGTATAATTCTATTCCATGTGCTTATATCTTGCCTATGATTGTGGTACCTGAGTGTCTAGCAATCTTATATGAAATCTTATATGAAAGGTAACAAAATTAATTTTCCTGTATAAAGCAGTGTGCCCTGCATTGAATGACCCAATAATCTCTGTCTGACATTGCAAATATGGTATCAGTGGTAAAGCATGTTCCTTTTCTAAAACTAAACTCCCTCTAATTTTGGTATGACTCTTCAGTAAAGAAAACATTGATTAAAATGAAATAATCAAACCATGACAATATGAATACACATACAGGATTAAAAACAATAATTAGCAGTTTTATTAATTGGCTTTTCTGATGTGCAGCTTGAGAATGGTATGGACTGTTGAGATCTCTCATTTTTAGAGATTGGTGCTTTCACAATGTAAATATCTCTTATTAGGATTTTTACAAGAGTTTGGGGGCTGCTTTTGTTGTTTTGTGGCTGAGATGGAGGAGGGTGCATTGTTACAAAGGGAGAATAGACATTGCGATAATGAAAAGTAAATAAAACAAATATTTAAAATATTGTTCTGTGCTTAGACCATGCAAATATCAGTGTGTTAAACTGGTATGAAACAGTAGCTGCTTAAACACTGAACAATTAGTAGATTCTGAATAGCTGTCTTGTAATCAGAACCTAGTGAATCTTTTTAATTGTGACATGTAAGTGTACCATTCATTGCCTGTTGTAGTGTCATCTAGTGGGTATAAAGTAACTGTTGAATAAATACCAAAGCTGGCTTGGCAGCTGTAGGTGGAGCACAGTTATAAAGAGCGTGTATAATCAGCAGTCAAAAGGACTTCATTTGGGTGTTGTAATAAATGAGAGCACTTTAGAACACAAAAAGTAATGCTGTGCTTTGTTAATGAAAGTTGCCATTATCACTGCCTCAGACTTGTACAGACACTACAGTATTGTCTGCTATACATGGATACTGAATTACCGTGAATAAGTCTGACATCTGCAATGCAGTTGCATCTGTGGAAAGTGCTCCCAGTCATTGGCTCTATGCCATACCGTGCTCTCCCAAAACATAGCTGATGAAACAGATATCAAGTGAAGGTGCTTGAATCAGTTCATGCAACTAGTGACAGGCTACAGTATTATCATAATGCATAATAGGCTTAGTTTGGATATTCTCTTGCATGATCCCCCATCACATGTTGCTTCAGTTACTGATTTAAGTTTATTTTGGATCATCCCTGCTTTTTAGTCTAGCTTCAATTGCTAATTTAAGTCTCACTGGAGGGACACCTAGCACCTGTCAATACTCAGTGACAATGTGGATTTATATATATATATAATATTAGGTACTGATTAATCAAGATGTTTAAGAACATTCTAAGATTAAGCAAGTCAGTTGTTCCATTGACTACAGTACAATTAAACACATGCTTAAAGTTGTGCACCTTGAGGTGTTAATGAATTTCATGTGATTGAAACATAACACACTGTCTGCCATAGAAAAGTAAGCTTTCTATGTCTAGATGATAGAACAGCTTCTGAGAGAGGATTTCAACCTTCATACCCATTGTATTTCTTAGATAAATTACACTTGCTGATTATGATGGTGGTTTAGAGGTCAGAGCTTATTTTACAGAAGTCACTGAGCAATCCTTGGAAAATAAGTATCTTTTTTGTTTTTATCCCCCACAAATTTTTGGAGTCAGTTCCCTTTTAATGGCTTTTTTGGTTGTGATGGTGGAATTTCTGCTTTCCACTGGAAGAAATAAGTGCTGTTGTGCTTTCTCTTGTATGTATGTACACATTTACTTTGGCAGTACATTTTTTCTGCATTAGCAGCTAATTTCCTCTTTGCTTCTAGTGGAGGGACATTTTTAATGTTTGTGAAATATGCCATTCTTACCTCAACATTAAAAGGCACAGAAAGTGTGTGTGTGTGTGTGTGTGTGTGTGTAGGGGTGCAGGGGTGTATCACTATAGTAAATTATTTTGTAAATCAATTGCTTATTTCATAAATTTTCAGGAAAAAATAGATTTCTATTTAATTTTGCATCTGTTTCACATGTATAATGTAACTAGAATATGTCATGCTTCTTTCCACACACTTTAAGCAAACAGTTTTTCATAACAGAAGCAAATTGTGTTCTCTAATGTTACAGCTTAATACACTAATGGGACATGGGCAATAAATATGGATATTAAACTACTTAATTTGACAGGCTTATTTGAATTTCCCAAAACCTGATTTAGTTAGTGGACTGACGGCTATGTTTTTCTATCATTTCATTTAGGTGTTTATCCTGCAATATATATTGCACAAGTACAGCAGTTCACCAGTATGCTGCATGTTGCATAATCATTTCTTCTTCTGGTATTCAGCACCATTTTAAGGTTGAATTAACATTCTCCAATTAGCAGTTACTCCTTTGAAGGATGTTCCTGACTTTGATCTCATTGGTTGAACTTCTTGGTGTTAGATAACTAACTGTGGTATAGAATAGCATTTCAGAGGTTGGTCTAGTGCAGGATTTACTCATGCACCTTGAAATATTGTTGTGTAGAAGGTGTCCACACTTACAAAAGCCAAAATTCTGCCCATTTTCAAGAAAAAATACATCAGAAATGTTTTATTATGTATACCATGCCTAGAATATGTAAAATTCTTAAGGGCCCTGATTTTTATAAGAGTAACACTCTTCACTCCCAATGAGAAAATGCTCCACATTTACAGAAGCCCCAAGACTTCAGTTCAGCAAAACAAATATGTGCTCAAATTTTAAATGAATTCTTAAATTCTATTGACTTCAAGTTAAGCATAGGCTTAAATGAATTGCTGCACTACAGCAAAGTTCCTAGAATGAAGAGTTCAGGACCATAGACAGCGCTAGCATATTACATTCAGTAAACGGGATGAAAACTACGTGGGGTTTTTTTTTCCAGGGGGTTATTCATGTAATCTAATCACCTTTGTGCATAACAAATATATAATATTATATGCATTAATTTCTATACTTAATATATACTGTGAACTTTTAGATGATCAGTGTAGTCTTACTGTTGTATGTGAAAGAGAAATTCAGGTAGTTTGAAATACCAACAGTCAACATGCATGCTTTAAAGTTTATGGATTATATTTTCCTTTCAATGGATACGTAATTACTGTCAATGTTAATGAATTATATCCCTATGATCCCTATAGGCCTCCCACCCTTGTCTCCCCTCCACAAAATACCAGTCTTTTCCTTCCAGGCTCTCCCTAATCATGTATGTCCTCTATTTTATTACTGTAAATCCCATACTAACATGTTATATATAATTTCTACATACTATTATCTGATTTTGTGTTCTATGGTCTTGCAGCGTTGACAAGTTGTAAAATTTTGTAATTGCAAAATTCTATTGGAGATCCCATGAAGCACACAATACTTGGACACAAGTACGAGCTGTAAATAATATCTTTTTCTTTTCATTATCTATTTCTTTATGAATCAATAAAAAATTAAAGTACCAAAAACATGTTTCTAAGTCATGCTGGAAGCAAGCATATATATATAAAAAAACCCAGAAAACATAGAAAGAAAGCAGATGAACAGTGATGAAAAGTGTTTATTAGAACCAGCACAGAAGCATGTAGATGAGGAGTTGCTATGTGTGTTCAGAAGAACTTTGACCTCCAGCATGAAAATGAAGGCAACACAAGAATTAACACAAAGATTTAAAAAAATTAATACTCTCCAACTACTAAGGGTTATTCTCTGCATCTTTGCATGAAAATTGAGTCAATTCATTGAGGAGATCTTTGTAGTCCACTCAAGAACAAATGCCTGAAAGGTTTCTACTTTGTAGATTTAATTATAATTTTGTTAGAATTTCAGTGTTTTTTCCTAACTTGTAAATAGAAGTAGACTAAAAAGGAAAGCAATTGTCCCTAATCATAAAAGTCCACTAACACAATTGTCTTTGAAACAACACAAACATCTGATTATGAAAATGGTAAACATCACCGAATGAGATATGCCAGCCTCTGAAGGAGGACATGGAGGGGATAAAAACCTTTTTGCTGCTGCTTCTGAATGAAGAGCAGACAATCTGACAGAAGAGACAAAGAGTTGGGCTGATTAGCCCTCCAAGGGCTGATAAGCCTTTTTCACAGGCCAGCATATCTCATGTAGTGATGTTTACTGTGTGCTAAAGATGTAACCAAAGACTAAAATACACTTTTAAATACAGCTTATGATAGATGGTGTGTGCTCTTGCTGAAGGACTCTGGAGAGAGAGCGAGTGCACACAGAAATTCTTGGACAGCAGCCGGGAAATGTTCAGATTCTAACTTTTTCTGTTAAAAAAACCACTAACTTGGACACCAGAGTTAGTTACAGCACTTATTGCCTTACCTCATGCCATACATTCACACTTCATCTAAAGATCAGTTTTTTTCAGTGATGATGAGAAACTAAAAAGAGTCAGATTTTGCAACATGTACTTCTGTGAGACACAAAGCATTTGTCACGTATTTAAGTCATTAAGTACTTTCCTGAATAGGGATGGACTTAAGCATATGCTTAGACCCCAGTTCATCATATTATTTAACAGAATAATTATTTAACAGAGTGTCATGTTAGTAAAGGCAAATGAAGAATAACAACACAGACAACATGCTAATATCTTCTGGATTACTGTGGCAAATAAGTAAGAAAGTTCCCACAATCAGGTTGTTTACTCTTCATTAAAAATTAATTTATAAGTAAACAATGGCCATGTTAATAGCATTAGTCAGTGATGGCCCCAACACGGTAGCTTAGTATAAGTATTTTTTGGAGTAATCTCTATAGAATCATGTCGTGTAATTTAAAAGCTGGGAGGGGGAGGAAGACTAGAAGTAAGAATAATAAAGGAACCATATCCACTTAATTCTATTAACAAGACGATGTGAGTGTGATGATTCTGTTGTATTACAATGAGATAATGCATTCTGCTTCTGTCACAGGTTTTCTTGTTTGTTAGTCATTCTTAAAAAAACAATCACTGGATGATAGACAGGTATTCATTAGACCAATATGAAGTACTACAAATACAATAATATTAAGCATTAAAAAACATTCTTGCAACATTCATCTCCATCTTTGTCTTGGAGATAAGTGATTGTAGCATGTCCGATTTAATTAATTCTGCTACCTTGAATGAAAAAGTCTGTGAATATGGCCTTTACGGTGGGCACCTCTACACGAAATATTATCCTGCGATGTGCCTGACCAGCTATAAGCCTTGGCTCAAAGGACCTAGGGAGTGCTCAGCACTTCATGTAATTAGGTATTAGTACATTTAAAAATATATTTATAAAAGTTTGAGTTTTTTGTAACAGCAATTTCAATCAGCAATTTGGGTTCACTGTGCTTTTTTGTTGTTGTGATCTAGTGATCCGTATGCACATACATCAGCTTTGCTCCTACTGTATAATGTCCTGTTATGATTTTTCCTGTTTCTGTCCAGGAGGCTCTATTTGGTTTTTAAATCACTCTGCTTCAGCATTAAAATCTGCATGTTAAAGTGAATGAGGTGTGACTCCAGCAGGCAGGGACAGCCTTGCGATGGATGACTTATAAGGAGATCATATTACATTTCTACTGTGTTTTAAGAATCTCACTTCAAACAATTTGTAGAGGAAACTATGACTTGCCACTGGTTGTGTGTTGGATATAACAAGGCTTTTGACAACTTTTTATGTGACTCCTCTGAATGAGTTTGGGTTTTTGCTGCCTTTTACTAATCAATCATAGCCAAAGTTTGTGTCATGATAGATGATGAACAAAATGTGGATGCTTATTCAAATCTCAGCAGAACCTTCTGGTTATGCAAAATCGGGCTTGAAATCTCATACTAATGGCCGTTCTCATGGCATTTTAATACTTCCAGTTGCAGTCCCATACAGAAATAACTAATTTATGTAAATATTCAGAATCATAAGAAAGATCTGGGTTGAGTTTGGCTTTAGAAGTTCATGGAAAAATTTTGATTTGTTACTCTAATCAGAAATATTTCGCCCATCTTGAAGGCACCATCCTGCAAATACTTACTTCTGGGTCCCATAGCTTCAGTAGATTACACTTAGTACTGGCTAAAAAGTTTATAGGATCAGGTCCTAATGCTTTAAAAACATTGATATTTCAAATGAAGTTGTTCCAGACAGGAGAATAATTGACATAAACTTCAAGATCTCCCAGCCTGTCAAATTGTTAGTCTTTCTCTGGGAGCAGCATGCATTACGAATAGAAAGAAGAAATTGATTTAAGTGTTCAAGGGTTGAGCTAATTCTAAGATTTAGCTTGCACCATTTTATATATTGGGAAAAATTGGGGCAGTTCTGGTGTGAATACTCCTCCTTTTTCTCCCTTTACATCCCTTTACATTGGTGTAATTGACTTCATGGCTAGCTATGTATTTCTGCTAGCTAGAGAAATACCTGTCTCTGGGCCCATGAGGCCCCATCTTACTGCCCCTGCACAAACTGGAGAAGGAACTTAAAAAGAGAAACAGAGTAGCTCACTGGGTGGGCAGGCAGTGGAGGTGAGCTGACTTGGATTGTGAGCTCCTGAGAGAGAGCACCAAAAGAGCTCTTGCTTCCTGAGGCTTAGCTATAGTAACCTGACCAAGCCTACAAAGGAGGGATCTGTGTCATGCTGAAGGTAGAGACTGTATCTTTATGTGCTAGTTGTTTAATTTACTCTGTGAGAAGCAAGGGGACTAGTAGGAAGTGGTTCATGGTATCACCCAGGGGTACAGGTATGTGGAGTTACAAGATTCCACCAACAGTAAGCCACTCCATTCACCTGATGAATGTTTATTTCTAATTATCAAAACTGATCTCCCTCCTTTCAGTCCACCAGCAAATTCTTCCTGTCCTGACTACCTCCTCCCCCTTTTCTTAGTGGTTGAGAGATCTTCCATCCTCACGCACTGCATTAAATGATTACTGTTAAGAAGTCAACATTTAACCCATAGTTAATTCACCGTGATATCAAGATACTGCATTTTCCTTCTTTACTTTTATAATAAGAGTGTGATGATTTGGAATCTGTACAATTCATGAACACTTTGTGAGACTATGTGAAATTATCAAGCTGAAAACTACATTTTTTAATATGCTCCACTTTGCCTTCTCTGTTGTCCTTTTACCTTCATGTTAGGCTGAAATTCCAAAGGATAGAGACACAGATAACAAGGGAGGGTGAATAAATCTGGATGGGCTTCTATTCAAATACAAACATCCTAGACAACAGGCTGCCCCTACCCCTAGGAGAACTCATTTGTCAGGGAACAGGTCACCTGACAATGAAGTCATTGGGTACAGGTCTGTGAACACCTGAGAATGGAATTTAGGTAGTCACCTGACAGAAGGACTGGATAGTTTTAAAATAGAAAGAGCTGCTGTACTTGTGTCTACAGCCATTTTCATTACTTCAAGCTGAGGGAAACTGCTGCAGGAACCTGATATGTCAGTAATCCTGCCTGCATCAACACAGATGGAAACCAAGTAAGGGTGAACTAGTGAGGGCCATCGTGTTCAGACTCTCTGTTGTTTTCAGAAGGATGTGTACTTTTTAATGCTTTATTTCTTAAGTAAAGAGCAATGGTGTTCTAGAATCTTGTGCAAAGTCTGCATGTTATGTACTACACCTATTGTGTGAACACAGAGTGCCCACAACGGTGGAGTTCTGGGGAGAGATGTGTATATGCTCCAATGGAGTCTTGAGGGGTCAGCAGTGGTTTCATAAGGTAAGCAGTTGGACAGAGAGTTCTCAGCTCTCAAGAGAGAGATGCTACACAGAGGATCTGCATCCTGGGAGTGTGCCTAAACATTCCAAGCTAGGGTAACTGCCTGGTCTCTGTTCAAACTCAAGAGATTTAAAGCACATGAGGGTTCAGAGTTTGGATCCTCTCTTTTGCAACAGAATCCTTTTGTATATAATATAATGCCATGGCATACCAGCAATTTAGAAGTTCTCATATGCCCAAATTCCTTTTCTGTTACTGCTGTAAGGATGTCCTGGATTGAGAATAGCCCAAATACCCAAATGCCTGTATATGCCACACTTCAAATTTGAAGTTTGTGTTTCAAATTTTGTGTGTGTGTGCATGCATGTGTAATGCAAAGCCTGTTGTTATTGGAAAGGTCAGGATGATTATCAGACCCATCATTGACTTTCCTTACACACTGCCTAAATCCCCATCCCTTTCACTGTCACTTCACTTCTTGGTTTCAAACAGATTTCTCTTGGTTTAACTGCAAAGAGAATTGGAAATGTTGCTTCCTATTTCTGAATCTGAGCAAGGGAAGAAAGTAGGCTGTAGCAAGTCCATGGTAATGGAAATAGCCTCTGGCAGCCCCAAGATGGAAGAATCATAAGCTGCCTTTGCTGAGTCCTTGAACCACACTCTGTTCTCACTATGATGAATTCCCCTTTCATAAGAACATAAGAATGGCCATACTGGGCCAGACCAATGGTCTGTCTAGCCCAGTGTCCTGTCTTCTAACAGTGGCCAGTGCCTGATGCATCAGATAGAATGAAGAGAACAGGGAATCAGCAAGTGTTCCATCCCGTCGACCATTTGCAGCCTCTGGCAAACAACCACCCCTGGCTCATAGCCATTGATGGACCTATACACCATGAACTTATCTAGCTCCTTCTTTAACCCTTTTATAGTCTTGGCCTTCATAACATCCTCTGGCACAAAGTACCATAGGTTGACTGTGCATTATGTAAAGAAATACTTCCTTTTGTTCATTTTAAACCTTCTGCTTATTAATTTCATCTGGTGACCTCTAGTCTGTGTATTATGAGAAGAGTAAATAATGCTTCCTTATTTATTTTCTCCATGCCAGTCATGATTTTATAGACCTATATTATATCCCCCTTAGTCATCTCTTTTCCAAGCTGAAAAGTTCCAGTCTTAGTAATCTTTCTTCATATGTAAGCTCTTCCATACCCTAATCATTTTTGTTGGCCTTTCCTGTATCTCTTCCAATTCCAATATATCTTTTTGGAGGTGGGGCAACCAGATCTGCATGCAGTATTCAAGTTGTGGGCATACCATGGATTTATAAAGAGGCAATATGATATTTTTTGTCCTATTATTGATTCCATTCTATAGCACAAGAAATGCAGGTGGAAAGCCCTAATAAAAAGCTCTGGAAAATTTTTCATTCCTATTGATTCCAGTTGGCAGCTGGGTTTTGCAACAGAGCAACGTGTATATAACAGCTACTAATTCCTAGAGCTCCTGGTCCTCCCGCAGAATCTAAGACAGGGGTCTAATTGAGACTGCTGAAGTTTTCTCTGGAGAGATGGGATCAGTTCCATACACACCCTCCTTCATTGTCAAGGGAAGCTGCCTATGCATTGCTCTGGTTCTGAGTACTTGAACAGATGGTTCTCAGCTTGGGGGAGAGAGAGATGAAGCAGGATAACCTTCAACACATGCTGTTTGTGAGCAGATAGGACAGCAAAAAGATCCCCTTCTTCCCTGACAGTGAAAGGAGTGCACAGTAGAAAGAGTGCACAAGGAATAGGGGAGTCTTGAAGTAGCTCCTTTGCCTAGCTGAAAGTGGGAGGTCTGATGTGGTGGCAGCTTGGGGGTAAAGAAATCAATAGAACTACAGTGCAAGCCATGCATGTTTAAGTATTCCACACAGGGACTGAGCTGAAACTACCTGTTATGATGATGTGGTTATATGCTGTTAAGTACTGTTCTTAAGTTAGGCATATTTATACATCTTGGCTAAGAGATACTGATATTGTCCACAACTTCCATTATTTTAAGATATGAAATAGAACCTAAAGACATTATCATGCGAGTGAGGATCTTTTGCACCGTTCTGAGCTGTTTATAATAAATGAACAACATATGTAAAACCATACAACAGCTCTCTATTCAGCTGTATATTCTAGGAGTTCAGAAATCCCTTAGCCTTTTCCAACATAAAAGGCTTGCAAGGCCACTGACCAATTTTTAATTTTTTTTTTTTTTAAATACAGCTCTGACTGTTTGGCAAAGTGAGCATCTTTGTGAGTCTCCCCATGACCCTTTTATTAAGGAGCTAGCTGTGCTCAATAGCGAAATTGATTCTAATTGCTTCACAGCAGTTGAAATGATTTAACCTGAAGCAAAGCAATTGTTTTTATTCAAATGTGTGCACACCTTTCCCACTGACTCTCTTTTTAAATGTAATTCTGGCCCTGAAAAAGCAAATGGAATGCTTTTTTTCCCTGCAAAACTACAGTGCCTAAAATGTTTTAGCTGATACACAAAGAGATTCTCTCAGGATAAAAACAACCCAACTCCAATGTTGTTAATATTGGACTTAAATTCTCCATTTACCTCATGCTATGCATACAATATGTTCTCTGGAAAAAAGCCACATTGGATATGAATAATGATATATTTTTCTGGTAAATTTCATATTGTCAAGCATCTGGTGAATGGCTACAGCAGAAGTAACTTATTTAGAATTTCCTTTGTATAATAATTCCACACTCTTGCTTAAGCTACTAAACTCCCACCCAATGCAGCACAAGGCTTTGATAAGAATCCTTAACATACAGTTGGACATTTTTTTTGAACACCGAAGGAAAATAATAGCACTGAAATCTGTTCGTGTTTACAGAAACATTTGTCAAGAACAACTTGGATGGTGACATAACTGTTAAGTTCAGACTAATGGGAGGCTACCCAAACTGGGCAATACTCAGGTTTCAACAGATCTCTGCACAAGTATTGTAAACAAGCATTTCTGGACTTAGTTTGTGCTTGTGAATGAGTTGTAACTAAAAGAACTTCTCTCTCCTGAAATGATGGCTTCTCCCCCATTTGAATTCCTATATTAGTATGAGTGTTAGGTGGTGTAACTTACAAGGCAACAGGTGGAAAGGCAGTGTTGTAGGATGAAAAGGAATGGATAAGACGGGATACGATACAATTGAGTATGTCTGCTTAATCTTATCTGTTTTCTAGTCCATTGCTCTTCCTGCTCTTCCCCTCAACCTGTACATTTCACCAACTTAGCACTTTTTCTTACTCACATGAGAGAGACAAGCAAGGATTTGTCCCTGTATGGAGAATTTATGAGTTTGATATCTTAACACAATCTAAAATATATCAGTGCACTTTAAGGTCAATTATGCATTATAAATAGAATGGAAAATACAAAGATCTAAAAGTGATGTACCAAAAAGGTAGAATGGTGATCTGATAGCTCTGTTCAAATGGGGTGACAGATTCTTGAAAGGTTTATAAAGCTTTAAGTGATGTAAGGTGCATATAATAAGATATTATAATACAAATAAAGGGTTTCAGTTATCAATGATTTGTTAAATTCTGGTAGAAAAATTTAATATAAGTCAAGTTATTTTAAGTGAGAAATAAAAAAGTAAATTACTCATATCTTTGGGGAGCTGAATAATCAATTTGATTGTGTTGGTAAGGTATTTAATAGCTAACAGAGTGCTTCCAGGTTGTGGGTTTGAGGTTTTTGGGTGTGTGGTTTTTGGTGTGGTTTTTTTTTTTTTTTTGGAAATATGCGAAATAAAAACAATTGAAAATACAGACACATGAAACTGAGAATATGCAAACCAAATACCAACAAGATGAGTGGATAATACTTAGTCCTACCTCTGTGCAGGAGACTGAACTGGGTGAACTATCAAGGTCCCTTCCAGTTATACATTTATGTGATTTTTAAGGATTACTCAAGTAGCAATCTGTTCAACATCTGGTTCATGAAAATCGAAGTCGAGAGAATACATTTCAATCAGACTTTTGCCCCCTCCATATTTCAAGCATTGTAGTGCTTTTAACAGCAAAAGATTGATATAACTGAATGGACCAAACCTGGTGTAGATAAGCAAATTATGTAAGCTTTCCCACACATCATGTGTTAACCTTTACTGCCTTGATGGGAAAACATAAAATATGTCATATGATATTAAAGGTTTGGTCAAATGATTTTTTTTTCTGATTGAGCACCTGGCAGCAATTTAAATAGTAGGCATCTACTCCAAATTTATTGAAATATATGTATATCTTTGATCAATGCAGTTAATGGATGACTACTTAAACACTTTTGGAATAGTCTGGAACATTTCCAATGAAAATTTCTCCTAATAACTAGGCTAGTTCATCGAAGTTATAAATGCATTGGGAATGAAACATGGGATTACTGTGCAAAACTCTACAACCTCCCTGTATCTAAGATGAACAAGTTCAGAAAAACTTGGGGGACTAAATATAATGGTGAATGTAGTTTCATAGGTAGAAAATTTATTCTTCTAGCCCCACTTTTGGAAAACCATGACCAGAATAGCTGTGTTCTTCATGGTATTCCCCACCCATGAAAGCAGAATTCCATCTATGAAAAATACGTATTTTTACAATATTGTCCATTAAAGGGCACTACCACGATTTGCATAGACCAACCAACTAAGCCAGGTGTCTTTGTGCATTATTTCTTTGGAAAATGGGCATATAGAATATAAGGGCCACATTTTCATATTTGGCTATTTATTTCAGCTCCCCAACTTAGGCACTGGGTGTCATCCCTTAGACACGTTCTGGTGGTTTTTCATTGTTTGGGCTGCTTGAAAATTGCTGAGCCTATATTCACTCCACTAGGCAGAACTATCTGTAAGATGCAGTCTCATTGTAGCTTCACAAATACCTTGATCTTATGCTAAATGCAGCTTTCATAAGTGAGTTGGTTTGGCCTCTGTGATGTGACTTCTTCAAAAATGCAGAGCACTAAAATTTCACTATTGAGTGAGCCAAACCTTGGAAAATTGGACTGTCAATTTCTGAAGTTGGATACACACAACTTGAGGCACCCAGAATTAGATGGAATTTTGAAAACTTGATCCTAAATGACATGCCCAAGTTCTGACAGCTTGACAGAAGTAGAGCTGGAAAAATGAGTTCAAGACTCTTAACTCCCGGACCTGTCTTTTATCCACTCATTGTTTCTCAAAGACCAGTCCATGGACTGGCGCCGGTCCTTAAGATCTCCCTGACACAGTTTAGGAAGATAGCAAGCTGGTCCCTGGTATCAAAAAGATTGAGAAACACTGTACTAAAGTAAATCCACAGATGTCTGAATGTCAGAAAATGGTGGTGATTAATCATATTTTCTAGAAATAACTCTTTTTGGAACATGTGCTTCACTTCTAGGAATAATAAAAGATGGTAGGTACAGCTTAGCAAGAAAGAAGAGCTAATAATGGATGACACCAAGAAGACTGAGGTTCTTCATTCCTATTTTACTTTAGTAAAAAGGTTAATTGTGACAGATGTTTTACACAATTAATATCAATAGCAGCGGGAAGGAACAAAAGCCAGAACAGGGAAAGAACAGGTTAAAATTTTTTAGGTAAATTAGATATGTTCAAATCAGTAGGGCCTGATTTAATCCATCCTAGGTCAAAGAACTAGGTGAAGCAATAATGGCTCATCTTTGAGAATTCATGGAGGTCAAGTGAGGCCCAGAAGACTGGAGAAGGGTGGATATAGTACCTGTCTTTAAAAGAGGGGAGAAAAGAGGACTCAGAGAATCATAGACCAGTCAGTCTGACTTCAATACTGGAAAGATACTGGAACAAATTATTAAGCTAACAATTTGTAAACATCTAGAAGATAATAAGGTGATAAACAATAGTCAACATGGATTAGTAAGAACAAATCATGTCAAACCAACCTAATTACCTTCCTAGATAGGGTTACTGAACTAGTGAATAGGGGGAAGCAGTAGATGTGATATCTCAAATTTAGTAAAGCACATAATCTCACATGTATTTTCATAAGCAAACAAGGGAAATGTTATCTAGATCAAATTTCTATAAAGTGGGTATACGATTTGAAAAAAACACTCAGCTATTAGCAATGGTTCCCTGTCATATGTGGAAGTCATACCTTGTGGGGGTCCCACGAGAGTGCTTCCTGAGTCTGGTACTAGTCAACATTTTCATTAATGACTTGGATAATGAAGTGGAGAGTATTTTGTGGATGACACCAAGATGGGTTGTCAAGATAAGAGGACAGGATTAGAATTCAAAACAACTTTGATAAATTGGACAATTGGTCTGAATTCAACAAGATGAAATTCAATAATGATAAGTGCAAAGTACTACACTTAGGAAGAAAAAACATACCTGAATACAAAACTGTGAATAACTATCTAGGCAGCCATCCTGCTGAAAAGAATCTGAGGGTCATAGTAGATCACAAATTATGAGTTAAGAATGTGATGCAGTTGCAAAAAAAGTTTACTATCATTCTGGGTTGCATTAAGACAAATGGAGTATGTAAGACATGGGAGGTAATTTCCACACTCTTGGCCCTGGTGAGGCCTCAGCTGGAGTACTGTGTCCAATTGCATACAAGTGTGCCACACTTCAGGAAAGATATGGACAAATAAGAGAGAATCCAAAGGAAAGTAACAAAAATTATCAAAAGTTTTCAAACCATGATCTAGGAGGAAAGGTTTTAAAAAACTGGGTATGTTTAATAGTGAGAAAAGAATAATGGGGAGCAACCTGATAAGTCTTCAGGTATGTTAAAGGCTGTTATCAAGGGGGATGCATTAGATGATCTCTTGAGGTCCATTCCAGCCCTACCATTTTTTATGAGTCTGTGATGCAGAAGAGAAACAGAAATTAAAACTTGCTGGCATGGGCAAGTATTTCTACATTACACCCCATAGATCTTCTTTTTAAAGCCAGTATGGATTCTTGATTTTGAAAGTAAACAGGGTGGCCGGAAGCCCAGCAGGGGAGGACACATTCACCATTTTACTCTGATTTGTTAATTCTCTGTCAGATTTTGAAGAAAGTGGACAGGTTTGAGCCTTCTTTGTCAATCTGACCCATGGGTTTTAGGTTATACGTTCTGAAATATTGAGTTTACCAAGGTAAAAACTATATTAAGCCACGTCTGCTGCTACCACCTCATTCCAAACTTCACTATCTGCGAGTTGCATCAAGATAGTGACACTGTGAACAAGGCCAATGGAGATAGAGATGACCTTCCCCCTCTTCATGTTCGTATTTAATCTATAAAGAGCAGCAGGGAAACCATCCATTGATGGACTGTCTTGTTTATATTGAGTTGGTGATCCACCTGTTTTATTCTGTCCTGAAAAGCCAATATATATGAACTTGATAGCTGTTTTCCATCCAAAAGCCATTCTATCTATGCTCTTTAGCAGCAATTTGACATTACATCATGAAAGAATGCAAGGTTTTTGTTGGATTTTTCAGTATAACAGCATGACCTATTGTAAATGACAGAAACACAGTCAGCAGCTTTGGAATTCCATGTTATAAAGAATGTTGCTGTGACTATTGACCAGAATGATACAAAACTATAATGTCCATATCCCACCACAGTGTTTAAGAATTTACCTTCCAAGTAAGTTTACCAAATGTACTAGAAGCCTCATGGGAAAATATGACAAAAATGTGAAAGTGTGCTGGGAACAAGACATAACTGTCTGTCTTGCTTTCCAAAAATTTTTCATATAGATAAATAGCCTGGTGATGTGTGATAAAAGAAATACAGAACAACAAAAACAGCAGAAGAAATAATAATGCATTCTGCATTTGATATTTAGTGTAGCGTGTTGGTTTTTGGTGTTAGGTGAATTGTTCATAAACTGCTCTGAAAGCTATGACACGGGCAACTCTGAAATAACACCACAAATCCTCATTGGTGAACTGGAAGACTGCATGAGTGACTTTAGTTGGATTCTCACCCACAATGAGAGCATGATCCTGTGAGGTGACAAGCACCTGCAGATCTCTTAAGGACAAGACAATTGAGGTGCTCAGAGGATAAGACCTGGGTCTTCAGTGGGATTTATCCTTAAGTGCTTTGCTGACCAGAGAGGTTTTCCTGAAGTCAGGTTTAGCTGTCCTCGGAGGTGACTCCATTTCCCTCTCTTTTATTGTTACTAGTTCTAAAAGGCTTCTGAAGCATTCAACCCAGTGAGTTAGCAGGTACTAGGGGTGAGATGTCCTGTGGTATTTTTTTATAAGTTTAACTACCCTGCTAAATATCCCTATTTTTCAACTTGCAATGCTGTAGAATTCTTACCTTTCAGATTATCCCCGTTTGACATCATAAGGTTTGGTTGGTCTATAGCAGTGACATGAGCATTCAGCTCTTTTGCTTTTACTTCCTACTGAATTCCCATCATTTTTATAATTAACTTTTCTATAGATGAATCCACCAATTTGGCTTCTATGGGGCAGCCTGCATTCTAACTGATCCTCAAAGTGATTATTTTCATAGCAATAAAGCTGAAGAGTTATAGGAAAATAACTTGCAGAGTGACTAATTTTAATAAGGACAGCATCTCATTCAAGCTACAATCTGAAACACTGGCCGACTCCTGAATAATAAACACTTGTTTTTGGTCTTATTTTGAAGTAAGAAAAATAAAATGACTTTGGAGAATCTTTGAAAAGATTGCACCTCTTTAGACTTCAAATATTTCTAACTAGCTGGATCTGTCAGTCTCTTTTATTTACATACCTTGAGCTTTATGAATGTGTTTTTGATAATTGCTTTGTTGTTAGTGCTTTGACACTGAGTGACAGTATTTTTCAGTGCTTGACAGCCAAATCTATTGGCTTACAACAGTCCTCATACACTGTGAGATGTTCTCTTTCTTCCTAGTGACAGTAAGAGCTTCCAAGTTGACAGAGGAGGGCTTATGCTTCTTTAGAAGTAAGAAGAAAGCCAAGGTGGAATGGGAGGGATGTCTTTCTGTCAAAATAAAACCATTAGGTTAGTTCACCCTTATTGCAGAATACAACAGACAGTGGATCTGAAGGTTACATGTTAAAACAAGTTATTTTATTTATGTATGTTGCTTATGGGAAATTTTACCACTTAGTAAACTATCAAGGTCTTCAATTCATGTCTTAAAGTTTTACAGTGAAGACTCTTCATACTACATTTATTTCTCCTCAGTGGAATCTATTAAAAGGAGAGTATGGGGTAGTATTATATAGAAATATGCTCAATCATAAATGGTTATATGCCATTTTTTTGAAAGATGAATTTTTGGCAGAAACTAATGGTCAGGATCGGTACATGACAATAGTTTTTGTTTTAAATAAAAATAACCTTGGCAAAGCAAAAATTAATTTCTGAAAGTAGTTCTTCTGGGTGACATTTTAAGCTAGAGACAATCATGATAATGGTGCTTGCAAATTGAGTGTATACTAGGCAACAAAATGCTCATGTTGGCTGACTTCTCATTGCAGTCCAAATGAATGGAGGTACCAACCCCACCCTTCCAAAAAAAAGGGGGGGGGAGGAAAAACCTCACAAACAAAACCACAGATATCATCTTAGCTTATCAGTTCAATACTTAATTGCCTGTCAGGAATATCTTTCTTTTCAAAGGGTCTGAAGATGAGTGGCTTATATGATCAGAGGGAAGAATGTTGTTATAGATAAATGAGTTGATTACTGGATACCCCTTCTGTTCATAAACTTCTGTTCCATAGTCATAATATGTCTCCACTGATTCATCTTTGCAACTGGACCCACACATATCAATATTTCGTTCCACTACTTGATATTGGTTGTTCTCTCTTCCCATCTAACTGTTCAAAAAAGTTATAGGATATGTTTGTGAAGTGGTCCATAGCCTGGATTATTTTAATCTGATGGTGTCCAAGGATACTTCTCAAATAATATCCATATGTGCTGGTAGCTACGTATGCTTCTTTTGATCTGAGTAACCTGTGGCAGATCATATTTTGGCAATATCATCTGTGTTAAACAATCCATATTTCAAGAAATTGTGCCAAACAGGTACCTGTGTTCCAGTAATGTTCACATAGCAAAATACTGTGTATACAGGAAATGGGATATAGGAAGTATTATAGAATACCAGGACTCATTTTTCATTGCATATATCTTGTCTCCTGCAGCCCCCAATATCAGACGCTTGAGAGGAAGGCATTTCCCTCTTTAACCTGCATTATCCACCACTATTTCACCATACAATACTGTCACTGTGGGTGAAATAAATTTTGGAAACTGAATGTTATGTTTAGGATTAGTTTATGTACTGAAACATGAGGATTGTAATACTAACTTTATCCTGTCTAATCTAACTCAGATGCTGTTGTTATTCAAGTCTAGTTTTCGTTTCTTTTCAACTTAAGCTATTGACATCTGTAATACCCTACAGCTGTGAATTCCGTGGAGTAATTTTAAAGGAAGTTGACTAAGATCTTTTGGGGGATTTCTTTTTTGTTTTTAAATCTGGTTCACCAGTTGCCTCTGTGAACAGCCATATTTTTCCAAACCAGTTTGACTCATTTTTAAGCACATTTGTATTTCACAGTACTTTGTTTTCTCAGTGTACCCTTTCAAAGAAGTAATCATTTGGAAGTTAGGATCTGGGAAGAAATATTACTTATCTATGCTGCTGTTCACCAATGTACATATTCCTGTACAACACTAGCCACACGCTGACTTGCATTAAAAATGTGAGATTGTTCAGCCATTCACCCATTAGAGACATGCTGGCTTATTTTTACTTTAGAATTACCTTAAAGTTACTTCAAATTACCACTTTGATATGTTCCTCAATTCAGGCTCCTACTGTAATGATATTTTACTTTCATCTGAGTCAAGACTGCAGAATCTGGTCCACTATTCAATATCCATTTCTTCAACAATGTACTCTTCAGAGTCTGTGGGAGTTTTGACTGGGTAAGAATTGCAGGGTGTGGCCCAGTATTTGGGACCTAGGAAGATCAGATTGCAGAGACCTAAAAGGTCTGATATTTAGCTTAATCTGATCTTCACATATATCACTTTGTTTAAAATGTACAAAGGTTCACTTTGATGCAGCTCAGAAAAGGACTTATTTAAAGCAGTGTCAAAGTTGGAATGGGCATATTTAAAAGTAATAGGCTTTAAATTCTAGGCTGAACTTCTTGATTCTGAATAAAATTTGAGGATTGAAGCCTATGCTGAGGCATTTTCAGTTTTAGTCTTTTCCATAAACTCTTCCCAAGTCCCCAAGCTACCGTCGATTGAATGTACAATTTATAGGAGCGTTTTGTTTTAAAGTATTTCCAGTCTTGTGAGAGTATTACTTTTTTGTACTTTAAAAAAAAAATGTCTAAAGCAAGGAAGTTGGCTCACCAGTTGAGTTTTGAAATTCTAAAAGGTCATGTAAATATATTATCCTTTTGCATAGATTGGCCATTATTTAGCAATTTTATTCTAATTCTTTTCAGATGTGAACAAATGGGATTTCTGTAAGTAGTATGTGTGATTTCATCAACCAAGTTTTAAAATAAGTCAACTTATTTGTCCATTGTTTCATCTGTTTTTATTGTGGCACCGATATGAAGATTCTGAGCTTAGAAATGTCCAACATATTCTGTCTTCATGAGAGTATGGTTTAATTTTAATTGTGTTTTAGAAAGATGTGGCCCTAAAGCATCTTGCATTATGCATTATATCAATTATCTTAGTAGAAGAAACACACAAAATACATTTTAATTATAGGTCATGACCCAGCAAATCATGAAAATCCTATTCTGAAGAAAATTGTTGCCACTAATTAGCGTTCTTGTTTGCCAGTTCCAGACTAAATTAAATTGACATCTTGCTAATATTTGGTTATTTTGTGTGCTATTACTGACTTTTAAAACATTTTGTGTCTGGAAAGCATAAAATACCCATGTATCCACTCATTGAGTAGTTTTATAACATTAAAAAGATCTCTGAAATAATGTTCAGTGGCGTTATATACAGTATGCTGTAGGTAGATGTATTTTTTAAATTGTGTTCACTTTATCCCCAAACCAGCAAGAAATATACAATGTGAACTCTTGCTGTTGCAATGTATTTTCTAAGGAGCTCATGTACAGTAACTGAAACTGTTATTTTGTTATTCCTGTAAAACAAATTTGAAAGGCAGAACAGGTTGTCTTAAGTTATTGGTAATGAGATACCAGACCTTTCACATTTTATCTTTCTCCAATTCAAGTCAAACCGGGGCATTGATGATCAAAATTTGTCAGTATCTGGTGGGTCTTCGATGGCCTACAGTATGTGGAATGAGTTGCTGATCTCAATCTGAGGGGAAGGTGTCCAAATCACAAAAAATAGCAAGGCAAGTGCCATTTTTGTTTGTAGTCTCAGCAGAATTATCAAGAAATGGCCCCTGCAAGTCAGACACAAGACATTTGTGAAACTGTGAAATTTGTGAAATTCTAGCTACCACACACTGATGGCATTCTTTGTATAAAGCAGTTTTTTGGGGGGGGGTTGTCTGTTTTTTTTTATCTTCATGCTCGCAGTATAGCATCAGGAGCATTAAACTCACTTAGAAATGTATGGCTTGATTCTCCTACTAGTTACTGAAGTTTAAATCAAGAGTAACTGCCTAGAAGCCAGTGCATATCAGTTGTGTAAAACTAACATGAAAGAAGAACCAAGCCCAGGAACTGCTTCCCACATTGTATTAATTTAATTGTGTATAAAATGTTGTTATAACAAAAACAGAAAGAAAATGGTTTTGATTTATATGGTTTATTATGTTGTTGCTATACATTTAGAAGTTTATATGACTGAGTTTAAAACCTTAAAATCAAGCATACTGGAGAAGAGTACAATAAAGAAGACCTTGAAAAGGGAGAAGGCCAAATTCTGCTCTCAGTTACACTGGGGTGTAAATCCAAAGTTACTATTGACTCCTGTGGAGTTGCTTTGAAATTACACCAATGTAACTGAGTGAAAAGACCATTTTTATTATCCAAAATTCTAAAAAATGTTTTATGATGATTAGGCTATGAACATCTGAAGCGACTTCACAAAGTAATAGCCATTTGGATTATATTCTCTGCCACAGTAAACTTTAATATAAAAGCATGTGCAAGATTAATAGATAATGAGAGTGAAGATTTTGTAGGGTCTCTTTCTAGCAATGTGAACAGGGAAACTGGACAATGTGACACAGACTACATCCAAGTTTATATAATCTGTCAAAATTCCTAAAACGTGTAGTAATAATTAATTCACTTCCATTATCTGAATGTCTCAAAAACTTCAGTTCAGCTTCCTGTGATGCTGAAACCACTTTATTTACTCAGGCATCTGTGGAAGAGAGAAGATACCAGAGTGAGAAGGGGGCCAGCCATCCACCAGAATACCTACCCTCCAGTGGTCAATGGGGGAGTTGTGCAGTGCCTGTGGGTGGGAGTGGCGGCAAGAGAATATATGTGGCTGGAAGGAAGGACTTCCTCCCCCTTTCTTGGGTACCCACCACCTTCCCATTGGCTGGAGATGGAGGAACAGGCTAGCCAATTGGGTCTTTGTGGTGCTTTTCACCTCCCCCACTCACAAACACTTATTTAAGTTTATCTGGACTTTTTGAAACCTCTTGCTCTGGCCAGCTATCTCTGCCCTTAATATAACATTCATGCTGTGATGTCTAGTGTGCTGTGGGTCTGACTGAAGGCCTGAGGAAGATGGAGAGGTTTCAGAGATATGGGGCCTGGGTATCTTTGCCCCAACATATTGGTTATGTGGTGGGAATTGAGAAAACTGCACTGGACTGAGTTAAATGCCTGATATGTAAGAGCTGAGAATGGAGCACTTAACACTTATCCCCAGTGTTGCATAAAGGTGTTAAATCCATTTAAAATCCATACCATCTACTCATTGTTCACCATGCGGCTTGATCAAATGCTGGGGGACAGTATCAGGCTATTGATTCTCTATCCAATAACCTAGAAGGCATCACTACATAGAGGTGAATGGGGATGGTCAAAAGAGATTGTGTCTAGGGGAGAGTAGAGAAGGTCTAACTCTGTCCTTTCTATTATAACTCCCCCCCCCGCCGCCTTGATTTGTTCTTATTCACTGTTAGCAATGTCTTTGTGCAGCACACATACCGCGGTTAGTAAGGGTTTGAGCATATAGGATAGAACTTTCAGAAGCTCTGTGCATTGGTCTAATTCTGATACTATTTAAGTCAATGAGAGTTTTACAAATCTACCTAAAGAAGAGCAAAGTAGGCTGGTGCTAAGCACTTTTGAATATTAGACCCAAAGTTAACAGTTAGAAGAGATCTTGTTTGGGCTTGAAGGTTAGCCTAATATTGCCCCTGATGCTGCTGTTGTCTTTGTACTTAGATGGTAGAATGTGTAGTCCCCAGGGACAGATTTTTAAATATTCAGTGAATTCACATGTGGGGCCAAATTTTCAAAGAGCTCAGCAGCCTATATGCACCCAAAATGCCGACCTCTCTTGAAAATATGGTTACAATCGATGTTGAGTGCTTTGTAAAATCTATCCCTAACTTAGATGATTAGATGGATGCTGAACACCTGAAAACTCCAGTTGTGGAGTTTGAGCTCTTTAAAAAACCTAGATCCAAGTGTCTGTGTGATTTGATTTATATAGTATTACAACTGCTGGCAACCTAATGGAGCCAAGGGGGTTTCATCAGACACAGATCCCAGTCTAGATCATATAATCCAATCCGTAATTAATGACTCTTTCAAGATTCCTAGCTTGGGGATGGTCAACTTAAGGCCCATCCTGAGCAAGTCACATTGGCCTGGATGGTCCAAGCAATCTTTATTAATATTATTATTACTTGTATTATTTTTGTACCTAGGAGCCCTAAATCAAGGACTCAAGGTCCAATTGTGCTAACTGTTGTAAAAACATGGAACAAAATGATGGTTCTGCCTTAAAGAGCTTAGAATCTAAGTATTAAACAGAACAATATATGAATACAGACAAGGGATTACACACAAACAATGAGACAAGCTCTGCTTGGCAGTTGCCAGCACTGGGCAGAAAAAGGTTCTTCCAAATGGTACTAAGCTATAATACAGTAGGTTTCATGCAGGATGTTTAATTGACATTTGCCTTTGAGAAATGTATTGTAATGTTCAGAATATGTAGTAAATCTACACTTCACATGTGTCCCATTATATATACCACTTCTCCTGCCACTTGAAGTCCAGACATTGTGGTGATTGGAATCCTATAAATATCTAAGTTAGATTGATAGCAGCAGCTGAGAAAAATCTGGAGGAGCATCTCAACTAACATGATCTGTTCCACAGAAACAGATCAGTTCAATATGTTTCTTACTGTGAAGGAAAAAGTAGTAAGATAGGAAGGTTCAAGATGAGAAATTACTAGGGCGGTGAACACAATGTGATAAATCAGCCATAACAGGATTATAGCTACTTCCTTGGGAAATAAATCAATGTTCATCCTCATGTTGAATCAGATTCAGAGAGACCGGACAAACCAGAAAGAGGTCATGGGTACAATACGTCACTATCTTGAATATGGATACTGAGTACTCTTGCGATTATTAGTGTTTTTAAAGCAACAACCGGTGTTCGGTGTGCACAGATCTTGTGACACCTTTTAGGTGGTTTTCCGAAACACCAAATCTATAGTTAGAATAGAAAGAGATGGACAGGCACATGTTTCCACCACACTGACCTCAGGAATATTATAACAACATAAAGGGGAAATTACACTGGACCATGTAGGCATTATTTTAAGAAAAATGGTTTGAAGGGTGACATTTAAAAAAAATATTCTGAGTAATTTTTGCTTGTAATAGATTAGGTCTTATGCTATTATTTATTATTAACAATAAAAATAATATTGTGGCAGTGCCAAAAGAAGCATTAAGGCTTTGGGTCCCATTATGCTGTATAAACACAAAGGAAGACAGTCTGACAACTATGCAAAAGTGTTGGAGAAAGGGAGTATGTCATAGAAGAATCATGAGCAGTTGGATGATGGGCACAAGTCTCAGAAGTTATGTTTTCTCTTTGAAAATGTATATTAAATGGGGTTAAGGAAATGTCAGGAAAGGATGAAATAGGAGGAGGAAGGAAGTGTGGAAAAATAATGAAGGACAGAGGCGGGTGCTGAGGGAAAGAAGGGAGGGGAGGAAGAGAAGCAGGCCCACTGAAGGCAAAGGGAGGGATCTTAGCTGTGGAGGTGTTGGAAACAAGCAATTAGACTCATTACTACCCAGAATTCAACTTTAAAAAATCAATGATGCTGTGATGATCTGAGGAGTACCGAGATTCCAAGTAGGCCCTTCCCTGTCCCACAGCTGCTCCTGGTTTCCCTGGGAAGGCTCTGGTGCTCCCAGAGGTTAGCTCCTCCCTTAGAAGTGCTTTTTTCTTTCCTCCAGCCCCTGTGGTTGCACAGTGGTGTGGAGGTCAGGGGTCTCTTGAGGGGAGTGCTAGAGTCTGAGTCAGAAGAGCGGAGCATGAGAACTTGTTTCCAGCATAACAGCAGGCATCCGATATAGACCTGTGCAAAACTTTCACAACCAAACCAGAAAGCAAGCAAATCTCAGCTGGCACCAAATCCCAACATACGAACAACCACCTACTGAGTTTAGGGTGAAAATCTTGGGGCCCTGTATGTGTCATTGTTCCTATTTTGTGGATGAGGACAATGACACTCAGATTAGGTGACCTGCCCAAGATAACACAGCCTGTATTAATACAATAGAAACTGAACCAAGGTCTCCTACCTGATTCACAGTACCTCCCAGGCATGTCACTTAATCGAGAACTGAATCTCACTTTTCCCTAGCAGTAAAACCGAGTAAAGGTAGTTGCCCCAGTCGGAGACTGAAAACGTAATATTTAAGATGTCCACATCTAAATGAACAAGTTTAATTTTCCCATTTTGCATATACGGATATAAAATGGCTTTTGGGAAGAAGGGACAGGTGGTTAGCTGTCTATCCAAAGTCTGTGAAATGGATCTTGTATCTTGCCCACCCAGGAAAATTCACCATTATAAATTTTATACCGTCGTTGTTGTATGTGGACACTGTTTTTCCTGTTCAATTATACCAGCAAATTTCCCTGTGTGAGCGAACCCGAAGATACAGTGGTAATGGGCAACTTTTAAATAAGTATATGGAGGGATAAATAAAAATCAGGGACTGGGATGAAACCCTAATTCTGACTTTTTGTGTGATTTTGGACAAATTGCTTGCTTGTTTTATATTATGGTAGTTGCTAGGAGCCCAAGTGAAAGACCAGGACCCCACTGGGCTAGGAGCACAAAACACACAACAACCACTGTGAGATTGTTTCCTTGCTGTAAAATGAGGGAACTTTTGTATTCCTACTTCATAGAAGTATCTTGGGGCCTAACCAAAGAAAAGCTTGTAAAGTGCTGTACAAATGCAATGTCTTATTAAGAACATTTAACATTAGAGCTAGAATTCTAGAGATCTGAGCTACCTTTGTCATGCCTCAAGGGCTCAGACCCCATGCTCCTCATCCAGTTTGTCATTTAATGTTTTCTCCCCCCCCCCCCCCCGCAAAATTTTCACACCCTTCAGTCTGGGGAAAAATTGTCAATCTTCTGAAATGTCACAACATACCGAATTTCAGGAGTGCAGAACCTGATGCAAAATTCCACACCAAAATTGTCTCAAGTGTTGCACTCAAAAATCAAACATTCCTGGTGGCCCTATTGCCCCCTTTGCTCATCTCACATTCACTTACTGAACAAGTAAACTAAAATTGTTGAACCAAACTACTTTGCTTTTTCCCACCAACAAGAATAACACTGGCTAAACCTTAATTAGCAAGTTGATTAAGATCACAGTTTGTCGAGGAGAAGCTTTTCAAAGGCATCTTGTGCACAGATGTTGTGGTTTGTTTGTTTTTAAATACCATTAAAAATACACTTTTTTGTTTTAAAGGTTCAAAACTTGACTGGTCTAATAACACAAGAGAATATTATAAGATCCTGAGGGAGAGTAAGAGGTGGTTAATCAAAGAGCAATTTAAAAAAATGGTGCAAAACTAGGATTTATTCTAGCAGTCGGTCCAGTACACTAACAAGACATATGAGTGGAAGGAGGCAAATTGCCAGCCATATAATAACAAGGGATTGTGTAATTTAGCAAAAATGAAAAATAATGTAAAGGATTTAGGAAAAGTTTTAAATGATATAAACTTAAATGCTGATAATCTAGTCAATTTCCTCCTTGTAATCTCGGTCCATTATGTTGTAAAGACTGTACGTGCTGTCAGAACTCATTATTTATTATTATCACTATTTATCCTCTGGATTCACATCCTGTGTGGGCTGCATAGCTTCAATCAATTAGTATTTGGTGGGTAGATGTCTCAAGGATTAAGGCCCTCATATCTATTTGTAAATCATGCAAATAAGTAAAGAAAGGCAGATATCAGGATCTGCTGTTACCTAGATACCAGAAACTATGATTCAGAAGCTTTTGATCTTATCACCATGCTGAAGTTTCTGCTCTGAGCCTGAAAATAACTGTATTTTTTATTATTTCATCGTGTATTATATATTTTTTCTCATCTAAGCATTAAAGAGTGTGTGTATGTATATGTCTAGTGTTCACACTTAACCCCCCCCCTTTCTGATTTGAAGTTTCTCCCAGTTTAACTGATACTCCACATACTTAAAATGGAGACTGCCACTTAAATTGGGAATCTGTTTAAAGCAGAATGGACTCAAGTGGGGTGGGTGGAGATGGATGTTATTAGACTATACGATGGTGTGATGCTACATAAATGTCAATCCCCCAAACAAGCACCACTAAAACTTTTATAGCATGGAATCATAATTGCCGTATATGCTACAGGTTACTATTGAGCAATATTTTTGAGCATGTTAACAGGGTTTTTTTTTAAATGTTCTGGATCCAGGTACAATGAGTGCAGCTGTAGAGGAGAAATTAAAACTACTAAATTACTAACACTGAGAATAATCAAATCACTCTCATAGTTTATATATTTATATGGTTACTTACACACACACACACACACACACACACAAGCCCACTATTTTAACGGAACATTTAAGGTTGCAAAGTCAAGCACTCAAAACTTAGTGAATGATAGAATTAAAGTTGTCTGTGTACCTTTAATTAGCCCCCCTTGTCTGTATGAATTGATACTGGTTTTAGTTACATGAACACATAGTATTTTTTTCCCACGGGACCTCTGCTTCATTCAGTGCACAGAGTGGAACTAATTTCATTCTCAAAAATACCTGAACTATTTTGCTGAAACTTCCCCAAAAAATCAGCTGGAGGTAAACAGCCTGCATGGAAAACTTCAGCCAAATGGCTAAATTTTGGCAAAGTTATAAGCTACTGAAAACAGGGTCTTAAAATGGGAAGTGTCAATTAATCTTAATACTAGGCAGCACTACCAGCCCTGCCAATAAAAATGTCAGTTCTTTAAGATTTGGTGTCTTGGGGGCCTTTCAGGGCAAATAGTGAATGGAGGTTTCCATTGGAAATGGGAGAATCTCTCTTCCCATTGAGGAAAAGGCTCCTAATACCCTGCTGGATATCAAACTTTAACGGTATGATATTTTTACTTAAAGAAAACTATTGCTGCCCCCTAATCTCCTTTGTGCTATAATATGTGGATCTAATTTCAGTTGTTTAGTTTGGTGTGCAGGTACTAGGTGGTAGTGGTGGCCTCTGAAATATAGGTCAGATAAGATGACATGGTGGTCCCTTAACTCTGTGACTGAATCTTGTTCATCCTAGCAGTCAGGTAGGGGTGGGGCAGGAAGGGAAGAAACATTTGTGGAGAGAATGATTTTTCAGCCTGATTACAATATAAAAATTAGCCATGTTGAAGGTGGATTAGTAGGCAGATGAGGTAGTCATAGTTGTGTGATAAATTGCAACAGGCATGTGATCAAATGCATGTACCACATACCCGTACAATTTACTACATTTCTGCAGTGTTTTATATAACTATTACCTCCAGAGAGATATGTCTATTATTTATTTTATTTTATAGAAAGATATATGGAATATGTGGCAGTGTGGTATAAAGGTTGGGGGTGGGGGTTCAGCATGAGTTTAGGATGGTCTTGGTGAAGCCAAGAAAGAATTATCCTGGTCATCTGAAATGACTGCTGATGAAATCATTATTTCACACCATCAATATGTGCCAAAGAATTTATAGAAAAACTATTGTATTCTGTTTTTTTTAAAAAAAAACTTTACTGGAGTGTTTCCTTGTATCCCTCCATCTGTTAAGCCAAAATGCCTCTGTCGCTACAGGCCAAATTATATAGACATAATAAGTAGGCAAATAACTATTAATGTATTTAATAAATAAATACATTAATTAAAACACCTACAAAAATTACCTATACATTTCTCAGTAGCAAAGTATCAGACATGTAGTCCTCAATGTCTTGAGAACTTCCAGAACTGTAGGGTTGTCAAACTCAATTGGTATGGCGGGCCAGTTTGAATTAAATGTACTTCAAGTGGACCATACATACCATTAAGCGAAATACTAGGCACATTTGGGGCGCTGTGTCTTGTGCACGCAGCACTCCATGTGTTGCTGCCAGAGTATGGAGATCTAGGGGCAGCACACGGTGCTGCAAGATCTCACAACAGCATGCGCTGCTGCCAGGGGCCAGACCAAAAAAGTTGGCGGGCTGTATTCGGCCTGTGGGCCAGATGTTTGACACCCCTGAAGTACTGCATTTCATTTGGGAAAGGGGTCATTTATCACTTTCCATTGATAAAAATCTCCCATTTCTAACCCTGCAGAATTGTGACACAAAAGACTTTAAACTTGTCTCTGAAATCAAAGCTTTGCTGGATCTTATGCCAAAATAATTTGTTAGGGAAAAATTTCACATTTGGAAGAAAGAAAAAGACACATTAAATGAGTTTGAAGCTGTTCCATGAGTTTGGAAAACTGGAAGCAGTTGTGGTAGTGATGGTGTAGTGGATAGAATGCAGGAAAAGGAGAAAAAAGTTGCAAATGCAATATATGGGTCTACAGTTCATCATACCTATATCACCACAATATTGCATATACATGATGTAGCAGGGTAAAGCTTGTTTCAGTGAGCTACACTGTGTTGTAGTATACCTGTAAATATTTAAAATAATATATTAAATCTCAGTGGCTATTTTCATGCAGTAGATCATTTCAGTCAAAAGATTAAGGAAAGCCTGGTTTTAGATGATTTGAGTCTATTTGATATATCCCATAGGCAGCTATGTTATGTTTGTCATCTTTATTATGACATATGACAAATGGGAATTACAATCAATATATGAAAAGAGACACAGGTAAGTTAAACACACAAAGCCATGCCAATCCAAGTTAAATTCAAGTAATGATAAGAGAAAAGAAAAATGCAAGGTTCGTCCTCTATTAATAACTATGTATCTGATGCCAAATCCATGCCCATGTTACTTTTCAGTGTAGTTTCATTCTGTTCTATAATTCTGTAATGTGTGCCTACTGTCCTTTTGGTAAACATGGCACTTTGTATAAATACTACCATAGATTTTCAGTATTTGACCCATTAGCACCAGTTATCTATTTTGTAACTATCTCACCTCTCTTTCATAAATTTATACTCATTTCATGTAAAAGGATGAATCTAGTAACTAAAATCCTATTATTGGCTCTGCAAGAGAAGCAATATGTGACCTTGAAAAAATAGGTTAATCTATGGGGTTCCTCAGTTTACCTACCTGTAAAAGAAGTAATGAAATACTTTCTCTCAGCAGTGCTGGAAGCATTTGGTGGTTTTTGGTTTTTTTTTAATGGAGGGACTCTGATGAAAAGTGCCACGTAAGTATGGTATTCTAAATGTAATCGTTTTGTGTATCTTTGACACAATCTGCAATGTAAGGTTGCAACTTGCATGATGGTTGGTTAGTATTTTTGTTTTGTAATTTGCAACTAGGGTCCAGGTCCCCAGGTCCTAATTGTCTGAAGGTCTTAGGACATTGGCAAGTCATGCATGTCATGACTACAGTTCTCTACAGTCAAACACTTTTTTGGATCAATCAGCTATACTAATGAAGAGTTCCCAAGAAATACAGTGCTTAGTACAGTATATTAAAAAGATACAATGAATTACGGAGAAGTGCTCCATTTTGAGGAGAGAAGTACATTCTCAGGGATACTGGAAAAGGCCTGTGCCACATTCTGTTTGCCATTCAAGAACTTTCTCACCTCTTATAGGATGAAGAAAGATCATGAATCTTTAATCTCCCTCAAGTTTCCAATCAGTTGAGCTGCCAGTTGGGAACAATTTGAATGTCATTCTATCCCACGGCGATCTTTGAAAACTGGTGAAATTCTTGAATGTAGCATTCTTACTATCTTTCCCCAACCACACAATTACACTGAGGCATTTTTAATATGTCAGCACTTAATGAGAGCATGATTGATTTGTGTTTTTTTCTTAATTAACTTATTTCAACTTGTCATAATCAAGTCTAAGTCTAAAAATGCTTTTATTTTTTGAGCCACTTGATGTCTTGCTTTGAAAACCTGCATAGTAGAAATGCATAGGCCCACTGTTTAACCTGATTAGTGCTTTAAATGTCATTATAAAGTGATATGAAATTCTATGTCTTAATGGTGCCTCTCGTATTTTACAGACTCATGCGTCTCTTTCCATAATTGTGCTATTGTGTTTTCTTTACTGCTAGTCACTTGTGTGATCCTCAGGGATAGCTTTGCATAATGGTTAAACCACTGGTAGCAGGAACTTTCTTCGTCAATATGAAAACTATTCCAAGGTATATTATAGATACAGCTTTGCTAACTTCCTACTAATAGTTATTTATTCTTCAATTAGTTGTGAAATTTTGTCTCGTTGCCTCCTCCATTTAAAAAAGAAAAGTTACAGTGAAAAGACTATAATTATAGCATAATAAACCTGATTTATGTGGTAGGAAAAAATTCGACTTGGCTTCAAATTGAAGAACTGCTTCAAAAACAACTAATTTAATAAGAGACTGTCCCTCCAAATGTTTAATTATTCTCAGAAAGCTGCATAAAGCATTTTCCCAGCTCATACCTAGCCCCTCTACGAAGACATTTCAACCTCTGAATTTTAAACAAATATGGACCTGATTCTCTAACTTGTGCTTCAAAATATGTCTGCCAATTTCCTGGCAGCATGAAGCAAGATCAGAATATAATCTCTTGTTCCATCCATATTTCCAAAATTCAAAATAACAATACAGAAGTCTGTGTTCTATAGCAATTACTCAGGGCTCAGAACTGCAGCTCAGAAAAGTTAATTACTCAAGCAGCCTACTGCTATCAATTTTCATGTTTTTTTGGGTTTTTTTCCCTTGAAGTTTGAAAGACAATGTATTTTGTTGTCTGCTAGTGCATAAAATTTCTTTGTTAGATCAGGATATTGCAGAGTATTGCCCAGTTAACTACACCTTAACTTTCAAACCACTTTGCACTTGTGTTCGTGAACCTGCGCTGGTGGACAGCAAGTCCTTGGAACGCCATGGAGAAATACATTTTCCTGTTTATAAGCTCTTAACCCTGGTGCACCTGATAGGCACATGTCCCATCAACTGTCCCAGTACAGTTTGGGAATCTCAGTCATGCAAAGCATTCAGTAATCTCCTGAGCATTTACTAAGCTCTATAACTCAGTGCAACAATACCTTATGCATGGAATCACACACCTTTTGTGACCCTGGCCCTAATCTCCCAATCAGATTGGTTGGACTGGTATAGGAGGTGGCAACCTTCCGAATGCCAATAGCAACCTGCTTCTCAACCAGCATGGGGCTCCGCATGTTGGTGCATTGCTGCTGCAGCTCTGGTACTAGCAGAGCACAGATCTCAGAAAGGTTGCCTTCGCCATCATCTCACCAGCATGGTCACCCCAGGTCTGCATAATGATGGTCTTTAATCAACTGATAACTTTCTGAACCCAGAAATGGTGCTGCAGTGTGTGAAGCTGCTCCAGGAACAGATTCCGTAGTGGCAGTTGCGTGGCGTCACCCTTTTTTCTTCCTTCCCCTTGTCCTGCTACTGCTGAAGGAACTGATGCTGCAGCCACATGTGCTCTGTGCGACTGCAGGTGAAGTCCAAAACCAACGCCACCTGGCTTTCAGAGCTCAAAGCCCCAATAACATATTTATGTTTGCAGTTGCAAGTATAGTGGTGTGGAGCAGTTAAGTCCATGCTGTCTGACAGCAATTTGAAAGAAGTGCTAACCTTCCCAGAAAGAGAGGAAGCATAGACGGAGAGAGGAATCATGGAATTCTTTTAAAATGCCACCTCAAGTCTCAGAATTCTGTTGCCTTCTGCAATGGATCCCACAATGCACAGTAAGAAAAATCTCAGAATGCATATCTTTTAGCAATGAAGCAAAGGACTATGGGATACCCTTCCAGAATGCCATGCACTTAGTGTGCAACAAGCCCCCACCATGGATGTGCCATGATGTGAATTAAGAGGGCACAGCCATCCTATGTGCACACTTAGTACAGCTTATGCATAGTGCCCCGAATAGATCATGTCAGCTCAGTGAGAACTAACCCTCCACCTCCAGACAGACAATGCCTAATTATAAGTCTTCAGTGCATTCCTGAATTACAGTATAAATTACTTATGTTAATTATATATAGACAGAGTCCCATTTTCTTTCTGGCACCATCTGACCTTTCCCATCATAAAAATATCTTTTAAAAGGGCCAACGTAGGTTTCCCCTCCCACATCCTAGGAATCTGTACTATATGGGTGAGAGGGAGGAGCCTAACACCCTTTCAGTTGAGGTTTGCTACTTCTTCAGCTTCTCTCCGAGGCTTCCCCCTTTATATAAGACCCAGAGCATCTTCTTAAAAGTTTCCAGTTATGACCGTAAAATATCTCTGACTACTTGCTGCATTAACCACTAAAGAGCTGAGTCCAAGGATATTTGTACTGCCAAGGAAACATTGGGCACACCCAGTCTATCTGTGTCATCCTCTGGGGTAACTACCTCTTTGCTCCCCCACTTTGGAGACCCTTCAACTCCTCCACAGGATGTCTCTCATCTGTTCCTTCAAAGTTTTAAATTGCACACTGGCAAGTACATGTTTAAGAACCTCTAATTATGATGATGAGATGGCAAGGAACAGGGAAGGGGCTGGCTATTAGCAAGATAAGCAGTTACTATTATGCGACGTGTTAGCAATATGATGTAATGCATGAGATACATTTGCTAAACCCGTTTAGCACCTAATCCACTCAAGTCAAAACAGGTATTCAAGTTATCATTCCAGATCCTGACTTTTTGCACATAGTAATTCAGTACCCACTCATCTTCACAAATTGCTGGTGAAAATCCTCAAAGAGTAAGCTAAGGCAGCTATTTAAAAGATTCTTCAATGCCTACTTTTCTATATTTTTGTTTCATACTTAACATCTCTTTGCAGACAATTAGCTTCTTCCTCTTTTTCTTTCTCAGCCTATTTTAAAGTAGCCTGTTTCAGATTTATGAATGAGCAAAGTTATTCTCTGAGGCAACCACAGAAATATTCATTTTTACATATTCTCAAGCCAAGTTACTTGAGTCAATAGTACATGCTGTACAGTTCCTGATTAAATATCTAGAGGCAGATTGAGTAACTGGAGAGTAAGAGTACCTGCTTATATCTCGGCTAGCTCTGCAAACTTCATTGGCTACCTATGATGGACAATGTTCAGACCATTTACAGCTCACTATCTCATGGTGCTGGAAGCATTACGTATTTCTTTTCTCACTTCAGGAGTGACTTGGAAGGTTATAAGCTGGGGTTGGAGAGAAGGGGGAGGGAGGGAGCTTTCAAGGGCAGATCCTTCAGTAGTTCCAATGTGGCAGGAGAAGGCAGCTTAAGTGTTGATGAGGGAACTGAGGAGCAAGTAGTCTGTATTGGGTAACTGCGAGAGAGTCGCTGTTTTGACATTGAATATGGAATTTTATTAGAATGGGGACAAAACCCTAACTGAATGTTTTTAAGAACAGGTTAGATAAATACCTGTCAAGGATAGTTTTGGTATACTTAATCCTGCCTCTGAGCAGTGGATGGACTGGATGACCTCTTGACATACCTTCCAGCCCTACATTGATATTAACAGTACTATTTCTAAAACTGTTCCCCACTCACTCTCCTTCTCCCTTCCACCCACTACCATAGAGTTGCTGGCTGTAATCTTCTCTGTCCTCTGCTGCCTTGGTTTTTGCTACAGTTTTAAAGAAAAAGCCCAAGTAGCCTTACATCTTCCCCTCTAAGGGGGTTATTCACTTTACCATTTCTCCAGATCACATGGTCCTGTAGTCTTGAGAAAGGCTATGTTTCATTGATTCATTTGGCTTCTCAAATATGTTTAAGAATTTTTTTCCCTTCAGAACCATTTCTGTTCTTTGAGGCAGTGAGTGCACTAGGGTCACATGACAATTCCACTGTGTTTGGAACCAGCAGAATATACTGCTAGTCTCTTCTGCACTGACATTAATTAGTCTCAATCTTGTGGAATGTTGAGTTGCAGCTACATTCCTTGACCACGGATGGGCAATCTTTTTCCTCATCTACTTATATCAGACTGGGTCTCCCAGTCTTGGCTTGGCTACATATCTGGAAGTGTCCCATAGTTAAAGAATTTAGCTTGATGCATCTCAGATTTGGCAGTCCTTAGTACAGGATTGATAAGCGGGAACTCCCCTGAGCATTGGGCAACTCAGGCCTGGTCTAAACATACCTTTGCAATTTGGCAGCAGTCGACGGGAGATACGAATGACGAATTTGCTGCTGTCAATGTAGAACCAGCCCCAGTTAACCTTTCTGTCTCTCTACCCCGATCTGTAAAATAGGGATAATATTTTTTCTGCCTAGTATGTGTGTTGCGAAGTAACCTGAAAAATCTTAAAAAATCAGTACATGCGCAAAGAATTAGTATTTCTGCTACTGCTGGACCTGTCCCCCAGGATTCACAAAGTAAAAAGCGCCGAGCACTGTCAACCCTCATTGTCTTTGATGGAAGGAGAAGATGCTCAGCAGCTGTCAGGACTGAACTCAGAATAACAACTGGAACCTACATTACTGCTACCTGTAGTAATAAATTAAACAGGGGACAATACTTTTCAAAGATGGGTTTTAAGTCCAAGAGGTGTGTGTGATTTTGAAAGGCTATTTTATTTATAGAAAAATAGAAGAGCTAAGCATTATAAATGACACATTTTATAGTACTGACTTGTACCATACAGTCACACATTTCAAGTCTTAATTATTAAATTGCTGTTCCTTTGTGCAAACTCAGCTTCTCTTCTCAAACCCATCTCTAATATGGTATATAGAAGAAATCTGAGCTGTGTGTACCACAGGAAAGTGGCTGCACCAGAATGCTTTTGTTCATTTGTTTTTGTTTTTCTGTGTACCTTCACCATTACATTTCTAGGAACTCTTTCCCCTGTGTTCAGCAGCTATTTCGTTACTTCCTGTAAAGAGACTGATCTTTCTCATGAAGACTTTGGTTTTTAAAGCCAACTAAGGCATTTAGCCACACAACTCCCATTAATTTCAATTTGTGGCTAAATCCCCTAGACCTTGAAGACCTTCCTTCAGGCAAAAAACAAAAAGAAGAAGTTTTTCTTCTTAGATTTTGATGGGGGTCTATGGTAACTTATTTCAAAATAAGCCCAACCACGTCTCTCATGGCCAAGTTCTTCATCAATCTTGCTATTGAGAGCTTTTAATTAATGTTTTCTTGACTCATGATGGAATGTTAACACTTTTCCTGCCAAGTGCTGGATGCAATATACAACTGGACTTTTTTCCCCCCTATATCTTTACATTTATCATCAAGAACAGAACTGGATATGTTGACTAGGAAGTGCTAGAAACTTCCCAAGCAAATCTTTTCTCTAGAATTTCTAGCCCAATTTTACAGACCAAAGAGGGTTTGGATCCCCTACAAATGAAAGAATGCTTATCTGAACTGTACTGAGAACAGAGTTCAATATATTCAGGTTTGCTTAGTATTGCTAACAAGAAGCAAATATTTTCATAGTACTGCTCCTACAATTGACTCAAACACAGGTGTCACTCTTTTTTTATTATACGTAACAGTTAATAATCAATTTTAAGATACTGAAAATCAGCTTATATCCTTTTATATCCTTGATTTCTTTACTCATTTTATTTCCCCTAAAGTAAAGAACATTGAAGAAATGTTTCTCCTTGACAATATACAAAAAATATCGTTTATAGGTTTCTCCTAAATATCCCCTGCTATAAAGCTTTGTCAACTATAAGATCATTACTTTCCTGGCTTTTTGTGTGACTACACAGAAGAACCAATGTAACATTTTGAAATCCAAAAGAAAAGAAGAATTTAAATCATAAGTCATCTGCTCAAGAAAAGCATGGAAAAACAAGGACAATGTCATAAAAACGTCTGGAGTTCTATATTATAGCTGTGCTAAATTATATAATTTAATATAAAAAGCCACATTAAAATAATATTAAGGATCTGACAAGGAGAAAAATAAAGACATTTGGGCTTAAGGCTGCCACATGGCCCTTAGCTTGTTGTGCAAAAGTAGGTGCAAAATATGTTTTACAGTGCTAATGTACATTGATTGTTATGTTACCTTGTAATCTTTGTATTCCTTTCAAAGTTTAGGGTCTACAAAATCTTACATTTTTTTCTTACACTGCTGTGCACCATGCTGTTTTATACAGAACAATGTAACAGTAGGCTGTCATTTTAGGTTGTGGAAGAAAAAATAAAGAAATATATGGTATTCAGAAAAACATTTAAAAATGCATTTGGCCTGAGAACTTTGTCAGGTTTCAACCTCATGCAAATGAAAAGGACTGAATTTATAAACCCCTCAAAAATCATGATTTTAATGGAAATGTCAAGAGATTTCTGAATGTCAGTATAATAATCCCTTTTATGTAGCACCTGCAAAAACCTAAAGCAGGTAACCTGTTGTCCCAGTCCAGAAAGATTTTTCTATTACTATGCTTGGCTCTTATCTAAAAGATTAAGAAATTCATTGCAGTTCCAGGACTAAATTATGTCATGTCATCATCATCATCACCATATTTCTACATCATCAAATTAGAAAGATTCTTAAAAATAATTTGACCTCTCGTATCATAACATCCTGATCTATTTAGTTCTACAGTTTTATCGTGAGTTAACTGCTTATCTTCCATTTGTGTCAAGACATCATTTGTGTACCATCACTTCTACTCAGTGCACAAGGTTTTATTTTCAATTGCTGCTCATTTATTTCCTCACAATGTTCACTCAGCAAAGTCCTATCCTATTAGTCACACTGAAAAACTGCATTGAAATATTTTTATCTTGGAAAAAAAAAGCACAGAGAAGTTGCTCCTATGAGCCCTTTCTCAGGAATGTCAGGAGAAATTAATCCATGCATGGAACCAGCAAAAGGCCTTAACAACCACTTAAACAGGGCTTAAATGGGATTTTAACAGATGCATAGACCTTGTGTTGGCCCCAGCTCATGCGTGAATTTCACCCATGGTGGTGCTTACTTCTATGCAGTGTTTCACTGGGACTACACGTTTGAAAATAAGGGTTTGCATGATTGCACTGAGAACCTGGACAACTGACTGTTCTGTTTTTATTAAGGACTGTCTCTAGAGGAATATATGTGTATTTTAAAATAAGCTACTGCACTTAGAGTAAAATACCCTTTTGCAGAATCACAATGCCCTATATACTCCGTGTAAAACCCCACATGAGCCTAAGTAATCCATTGAAGCTTGGTTAAGGGTTTATGTGGGATTAGAGCAGTGCATAGGGCTTCATATGAGCCTCTTGTACTGAGGTGAATTTAATCTTATCTGCATTCCCTAGTGGTTCACTTTGGAAAATTTCATCCATGATGATATACAGGAAGTGCCTAAGGGAGTTAGGCACTCAGTTTCCACTGAAAGTCAGTTAGGCACCTAGCAACCTTAGATACTTCTGAAAATTCCAACCTACACTGATTAGATACAGTGCTGTTTATTGAATACCTGCAAAATAATAAAAAGCTGCATAAATGTTACATAAAAGTTTCACCATTGAAGCCAAGAAATGCAAACAATAGATTTCAATAGGAAGGTTTTCTAGATCATATTGCACGTGCTGTGTATTTGATGCCATAACTTTTATGACAAACTATAATATTAATCTGTGCACTTAACTAAAATGCAAGCATAAAAAGTGATATGTTCATGAAATACAGTTGAGTTAACACTACTGTTGGAACCTTAACTTTTGTATTTTCTGGGAATTTTGTGCAACCCAAACATATGATGAACACAATTTTGCATTTAAAATTGTAATTTTTGTTTTGTTTTCCCTCTTTTCTTCTCTACTCCTCTCCCCTTCTCTTAAGAAAAGTCCTTAAGGCAGCATAAGCACTTCAGCCACATACTTTCTTAAATATTTACAGTATTTCAATCTACCTATGGTAGTGTAAAAACTTAAGTCACCTGCAATCCTTCATTATATACAGACTGATCAAACTGTGGTCCATATAGTTAAGCTGAGTGAGCTCTCCAATATGAGCCTAATCTAAAGTCTGTGAAGAAAATGCAAAGTCTTCCATTGAGTTCAGTGGATTTTGGATCAAGCTATTTTAGGATGGACTTTGACCCACTCTAATCTCACCAGGATTAAAATATCATAACCTGCTATAGCTTGCACAAAGAAGATATTTTTGTTTGTTCGGAAAAATGGGGATTCAAAAGATGTAGAGCAGTGGTTCTCAACCTGCGGCCCAATCAGCACACAGCTGCAGCCCATGTGACATCCTCAGGGCCATACATGTAGTAGATATACTGTGTGGATGAAGCCCACGTAACACACTGAGAGCTGCATATGTGGCCCACAATGATAGATTGAGAACTACTGATAGAGAGGCTTTCAATCTTCCATCTAATATTTTAAACTCGTATCTCCAAAAGAAGTTGTCTTACAAACAACAAATTTGCTTTGTTTTGTTGGCCTTGTTCTAAACAAGTGCATTTAAGAGGGGTGGAGTGTTTGGTTTGGGTTTTTTGGCGGGAGAGAGGCAGGCAGGGGGCAGAAGGAATGAGAGACATCCCCACATTTCAGGTGTGTTCATCTGTGGAAATGTCATGAAGTTTTTTACAGAAAAGAAGCTATTTGTAAAATTTGGATCTAGGTCTGAATTTGAAATTTAAGCACCCACAAAACTCATTTTAGCTGCATTATTGCATACAGCCTACTATAGTTCTCTTCACTCTTATTTCCATCAATGTATGCCATAAATCTGCACTGTTGAACACCTGATTTTTGTGGTCTAAAGTCTCATACTTACACTAGTAACCAACGTCAAAAATCCCCAACAGTATTGTAAGCGTTTAGAATTACCAACATGATTCGAGTTTAATTTTTAAAAAGTGTCAGAAATCAAACCCGCTAGTGTTCTATATCATTGGATCACTTTTTAGGACAATTAAAAGAGAGGGAAAATCATACTTGGTGGAGTGTAATTGGTATGTTTGAAACCTAGGATGCATCCTGCATTCCTTATGGAGGGACGACTCCCCTTGTGTCTAGTTGGAGTTTTGCATCAATAAGGAACACAGGATCGGGCCCAAATGGAATACATTAGAATGTAATTAAAGGCGTTAGCAATTTCATGTTATTTAGCATGAGTCTAGGAAAGCTCCATAATTACTGACAGGTGGACTAGAATCAGGCACTGAAATTTTCTGTGTAATTGTAAGTTGATATTTTATGCACATCCATTTTGATTTGAACATCAATTCACACAAAATATGTCTCTCTCTCTCATCACATGATTATGTGTAAAGAGACTTTACAAAATTCCTGTTTCCTGAGGATCCATTACAGTCTATCAGGCAAAATATGTATTTAGTTTTTCCAACTGCATATTATAATATAAGAAGTTTATAAAAGATTAGAGGTATTTACGCAATAGACTGTAAAGACTTCTTTGGAATCACTGTAAATACATACTCCACTCCTATCAGTGCAATATGACAGTGCACATATGAGGCACTAACCTTATGCTCCTGAGTAACAAAAATGTCCCACTGAGTTCTGTGGAACCACTCCGTTGCTTAAAGCACATGAATAAGCTTCTGCAGGATCAGACAAATTGAGTGTATGTGGCGAGGCAGGGGTGGAGGTAGATAGCTCTAGATAAGTAAAAACAACGAGTCCTGTAGCACTTTAAAGACTAACGAATTTCTGTGGGCATAAGCTTTTGTGGGCTGCAACCCACTTCATCAGATGCAGCCCACAAAAGCTTATGTTTGCAGAAATTTGTTAGTCTTTAAAGTGCTACAGGACTCTTGTTGTTTTTGCTGTATACAGTCTAACACGACTACTCCTCTGGATCTATATAAGTAGTTTCACAAACTATCTGTTTTCAAAAACTACCTCTTTTTAATTAAAACAATGTTTCCATTTGAAAAATGTTCACCAAGTCTTATAAATTGCTCGTGGACTAGTGGTTTGTGGAATTCCCTTTTAAAGAAAAAGTGTTTTGTTTTTTTTTCTTTAACCTGAAGCTGCAACAGTAATATTTAATTACTTTAGGTTTTTTGCGGGGTTTTCCTGCAGAAATTAAGGCTAGGATTTTCAAAGCAGCCTAAGCGAGTTAGCAGTCTGACTTTCAGTAAGAGTTGCATGCCATGTTGTGAACGCTTGCAATTTTATTATGATTCTTGTGATAAGTAATGGTTTTCTTAAAGCCCTAGCTCTTGGAATCCTGTCATTGTGTAAGACTCCATATTTTCTTTGGAAAATGAGTTTCTAGCCATCATAAACATGGAGTAAAACTTGAAAATGTGACCCAGGTGCACCCAAAAGGCTCTAAAGCCAAGATGAGTAAAAGAGAACCTTGTGCACATGCATACGTATGTATTTAATACATGATTTTGGTGGGCCTGACTCATGATTTTTGAATATCTGTGGTTGGCAGTACAGTAGGTAGCTAATACCCACAGCCTCTTTGGAAATAGCATCCTAAATGGATTTTAGAAAAATGTTTACATCCGGAAACCTCCCTCCTGACCTTGACTTAAGGGCCTGATGCTATTTTGTGGCATACCAAGACGTCCAGATTAGCACTGGGGCTTACTGGTATAGAGAGCTAGATTGTGGTATTTATACCATAAGACTAGGTAGTGGACCATACCACATCAGGGGTATCACCAGGGAGATTGTGTATCATGTATTCACAGTCTCTCTGAGTGGTGCCATCTGCTTCAGTCGCTAGACCAGAGCAGATTGCATTCCTTTGCCTCCTGGCCCAAGAGGAACAGGGACTGCAGTAGGGAGAGATCTATGCACTTCTGTGAGGTAGAGGAGGCTTCTTGAATACCTTTCCACCTCTGCACAGCCATGCAAGAGCCTCTCAGAATCTGGCCCTCTGCAAGTGTCTTTGTCCTGAGGTGAATAGTTCCTTTCTTAAGTGCCAATAGTGTGAGAGCAGAATTTGACCCACTGTCTTCAGTAGTTTGTGGAGTGATAGTAGAATTAAGGCCAATGGAAAAAATTTTGTAAGATTTATGACAGATCTAAGAACAACTGACAAAAGGGCCGTGTTAAAGGCTCAAGGAACATGCAACTATGTGACATAACATCCTCATTTATATGTGGTAATGCTGTTCATACAGAATGATCTGGGGAAATGCTGTGCTGTAACTTATTCAGATGAGCCAGTCTTAGGCTGATACAACTGTTGCCAATATGTTCATGTGTTCCAGTTGTTTTTTAAACTACATTTTACACGAGGGGAAATTGCAAATAGTAAATGTCAAGCCTTCACTGGGGGCATTAAAATTTCTGAGGCATGAAGCTAATACATATTTGTCTCATTACTGTCAGCAGATCAAAGTTATTCCATGGATGGCGAGGACTTATAACTCATAGGAGACATAGTTACAAATGACCTGTGGGGGGTCATTGACACCACAACTTCCTAAATTCCTAGTACAAGCTTGTCATTAACAAGAAACAAGGGAAAAGATGTTCATTGTCTTTTCAAAAGCTGATTTTCATAGAGAAACAGGTGAAAGATTTTATATTTTCAAGTCCAGGTTGGTCAAATCCTGTTTTGACTATAATGTGTGGGGGCAGGAAAGGCAATATGTTTTTCTGTGCATTCCAAAATGAGCAGCATCTTGCCTGTATAAAAACATGTAACCCATTTTTATCATCTCACTTCATTATTGATATTCTCTTGATGAAATATTTCTGAAATATTGATGGGGAAAGTACACATTTTTACAAGGTTACTGGGCTTATGTGTTATATACACACAAAGTTCTCTATTTCTCTCATAGTCACATCTCAAATCTACACCTTCTCATAGTACCCCATATGTAGGATATGTTTCAATAGGTAGTAAAGGCGTATTTTTTAATTGTTAATTCAACCTGATTGAAAAGCCCCATTAAGATGTAGGGTAATGTGTTTGAAGCTGTTAGCTAGCTCCGGTGTAGCCAAAACTTGACCCAGGCTCAGTGTTTAATTTGTGCCAGAATTTACCAGGGCTGAGCCCCAGTTCCTCTAGGCTTGGCAGTTCATAGCCCCAGCACTTCTGGATGTGCCACATCAGTCATGAAAGTAAAAAAGTTGCTTGAGCCCCAGCATCTCTTTTGTTACAAGTTAAGCACTGTCCAGGCTATAGCATGGCCAGCTAACAGTGCCTCAGTTGTTACCTCCTTAGCCTTCAACTTAACGGACCTTTCCAATCATGTTAATTCTCAACTGTGCTAACTCAGCTGATATAAACATCCTTTCTGCCAATTAAGGCAGGGCCATTGATGGCTTCTAGATTAAACTGCAACAACGTGATCAACCTAGTACTATCCTAGACTGTCATTCAAAAGCTACTTCTGCTTGCCTGTTGAATTGTATGGGCTGCAGGGAATATGTTACATCATTGTCTGACAACTGCACTGTCCTGCTGTGTATTTCTGGGTGCAATTTAAGGTGTCAGCTTTGATTCATAAAGCATATGTGACTCCCTGATAAACTGCTTCTCTCCCTGCTGGCAGTAATGGTGTAACACTGATAACGGTTCACAGCCCCAGTCACCTAACATGAGCTAGGATTACAAAGGGTTATTCTCCTGTCCTGTAGCAGGGCTGAGTCTCCACTGTGCCCTTCCCCATCTCCACCCTTTAGATAATATCTCAGCACCTCACAATCTTTGATGTATTTATCCTCACAACACTCCTGTAAGGTAGGGAAGTTCTGTTATCACCATTGTATAGATGGGGACCTGAGGCACAGAAAGGCTGGGCAGGATTACTATTACTAAATACACAGTAGATCAACAGTATATCAAGTATGTAAGTGTCCATATTGTACATTGCAGGGAGATAGATGAGATGACCAGAAGGAACTTTCAAACGCTAGGTCCTAACTCTGCACACTGTGGATCACAGAAAATAATTTTGTCCAAAGAATACATAATTCAAGCTTTCTGGTCTTTGGTTTAGTTCTGCAGTATTCAACTGAGGTGTGTCTATAAATAATACACTGAAGATGCTATGATGTTCAATTGACATAAAATCATCCCTCTATCATAGTGTTGTGTAGTGACTGACAAATCAAAAAAAAAGTAATTCACACTTTTATATACTGTTAGGATCTCAGAAGACCTCATGAAGTGTTGCTATCCTCTGTCCCCCAGTCTCTCTATATGTAAAATAAGGTTATGTCTACACTTCAATTAAAAACCTGCTGCTAGTCTATGCCAGCGGACTCGGATCGTAGGGCTATTTATTTGCACTGTAGACATTTTGGTCTTGGGCTGAAGTGCAGGCTTTAGGACTGTAAGATGGAGGAGTCATAGACCTCAGGCTCCAGCCTGAGTCCAAACATCTTCACCACAATTAAATAGTCCCTTAGCCTGAACCTGAGGCAGCTGGCCCTAGCCAGCCATGTGTCAACATACCCAGAGAGGTGAATTGCCTCTGCATCATTGGTAGGTCTTCTTGCCTCCAGTACCAACTCTGACTTGGCAGTTTAATTCAAATAAGTAGAGCTGGTTGAGAATTTTTTGTTGTTCTCCCCTCCCGCCATCAAAAAGTGCCTATTGGACTAAACCAAAGCATTTTTTGGAAAAGTATAGTATTCAATGAAACTTTCTCAAGGGAAGGAGAGAGAAAAATGCCCCACCCCCAGAATAGCAAATAGCACTGTGGTTAAGGCACTCACCTGGATATAGGAAGACTCAAGCTGAAGTATTCTGTATGGTTCCCCTAGTGGGCTGGGGGTCTCTCTCATTTTATTTTAAATTTTTTATTCAAAACATCAAGTTTTGGCAGGAAATGGAAATGTTGATTCCAGCCATCCCTACAGAAAAGGACCCAAAAGATCAAGTGCTTCTGAATACTCATGGGTCTGCATAGTCATATTGGAAATTTCATAAGGACAACCTCTGTCATAAGATTTCTATTCTTTCTGCTTCTGGAAATAACAGGAGAACAGTTGGCTGTAGTGGTATTTCATCACTATTTTTAATCTGAAACAGAATCTAGAATTCAAGACACTGCAATAAAAAGAGGGGGGGAGTAAACCCACAAACCACATGGAAGAAAAATTAATTAAAATAAAAGTTGATTTAAGTATGTTGTGGTAGAAGGCTTGGAGTCTGTCAGGAGGCTGTTTGATTTAATTTACTTTTCAAACCCTTTCTCCTGTTTCTAGTGCCTGATTTATCTACTTCTAGTCAACAGTACTGTATTATGAAACTGAACTAGAATAGTGACTGACTCTACTTCTACGAAAGTTTTTGCTGTTGTTCTGTTTTACAGTTGACTGTGTCTAAGTGCTTGGGGTGCTGGGCTCACCATGACTTTAAGTGTTGAATGTCTTAGTAGGGTTTACAAATGGATTAGGACCTCCTTTAAGGTAGAGTGACTTTCCAGTCTCTTCACTTTAATTAAGCTCAACCCTAGGCTGGAAACAGACAGACAACTTTCTCACCAGGTGGGTTTTCAAAGCTCTTACACTTTTTTAATTTTATTTTATTTTTAAATGGAATTTAGTGTTCTTGCAAAGTGATGAATTACCAGCCTTGCAGAATAAATTCTTCCATTTATCCACAGGACACACATACCATGGGCAGTGCCAGCAAAACACTCCCAGTGTTGCCCTGCCAATATACATCAACTCATTGTAATTCAGTCTTGGTACCCAGCTCACACTGAAGTGGGCAATAAGCAAGCCAGTTGTGAATATAGTTTTCTTGATCCAGATCCTGTCTAGAGCCGGTCAGGAATCTTTTGACACAACTTGTTTTTGTCAGAAAATGACAATTTGTCAGAAAAAACTTTTTTTTATAAAAAAAAACATATTGGTTTTGATGAAAATTTCATAAAGAGAGTTTCTCAGGTCCAGGATGGAATTTTTGGTCAAAATGTGTGTGAGAGAGAGGGAGAGCAAGTGCATGTGAACTCCTACCCCCCTCCTCCAAATAGACACACAGTCAGTCTCTCTGGCAAATGAATATTTAATTATTTATAAAAAGTGGAACAGCTGTGTGGGCACGGGGACAAAGGATGTCAGTGCTGGGCCACATTCCTGGGGGACTGGGAGTTGGGCCCAGGCTTTGGACATGAACTGTCCTCCACAGGACCCTGACTTGGGCTAAAAAGGCCATATACTACACAAGCAGTAATCATGTGCAGATCACAGCACTTTTCTATCCTTGAAGTTGGGAAGATGGGGGAGGGAAGCAAACCTCAGCAACTTTCTAGCCTTGAAGTTAGGAAAGGAGGGCTACGTCCCCTCCTCCTCCCCCACCATTCCTTTCCTCACCACCTGGACAAAGAATGTGATAAAAAGGTGTTCTCTTCTTTCCCAGGCAGCATTGCTTGTTAGGTAAGGCTCAGGATCTCTCCCCCTAGTTCTTCCCTTATTGCTAGTTTAAGAAGCTTCCTGGTCATTTCTGCTGTTAACTTGCAAAGCATATACTTTTATCTTTTGTGGGAACTAACAAGGGGGCGGATATAATTATATACCTCCCGTAGACATTAATATACATTTTATAATCTTTAATATCACCAAATAAGGATTTTATGGGGCACTGTAGAAGTGTGTGTATTTACATATTATTTTAGATAAAGAGTTGTAAAGTAGTGAACTCGGGGCTCACTTTGTTGGTCACGAGGCAAAGGGGAATGAGTGGGACTAGAAGCTGTAACCGAATAAACACACTTTATCACATCACCTGGCTCAATCTCTGTCTCTGTCTCTCTCCAATCGATCCTGCAACAAGCTGCAATGGAAGAGCTTGAGAGACTGATTCCATAGCCCAGTGATGAGCGCCCTCACCTGGGATGTGGGGCACTCTGCTCCAGATCAGCAACTTGAACCTGGGTCTCCCGCATTCCAGTGAATTTCTTATCTGCTGGCATGGAGTTCTGATTTTGTTTTTTCAAGAAAAACAGAGAAAAGTGTCTGTTTTATTTGGAATGCTCCATGAAATGCAGTTCTTATTTTCTAGCCAGCCTCACCTCTGACCACTAGGGCATGGGCTGAGACCATCAAATTATTTCACATGACCATGAGATCCAGTCTTGGAAGCACAGAGGGAAAGACTTAATCATTTTTTCTGCTACAGGTAGAAGCATTGCTCTACCTCTAACTCTACTGACGCATTCCTCTACCTGGGTTAGATACAAGGGATGTATTAAGCTAAGGAGCAGCACCAGTCAAGACTTTCCCCTCCAAAGGATGCCAGTAGAACTATTTTCTTTCTTCCAAGCTCCTCACCCCTCTTCCCAGAGCAGAAGGATACCAGTATCACAAACGGCTGTGCCACATTCTCAGCATACTGCATGTATTCTGGTAAACAATGCATTTCAAATGCAGAGTTAAAACTAATATTCTGATCTAATTATTTCTCTTTCTTAAATACTTTTTCATCCCCAAGTACGGATGATGTGTGCTCCTTTTTCATTTACATGTATGGTTCACATCTGTGTCACTGTGTATCACCTTTGGGAAATGACATGCTTTTCCACCTACATAACACCAATCTATAAATGTTTTGTCGTGTTAGCATGAAGCTGGCAAAACCATTACAGTGTCATTTGGAAGCCCTTCAGTGAATGAATTCTTATATTTTCCTATTGATGACATGCAATTATTGACTGATCCCAAGCTTTTACTGAATCTGCTTGCTGTAAAACTAGCCTCAGACTGATGAGTCACCATTCATTTTCTGTTGAAATTTTTCATGTGTATAGTTTTCCTTTTGTTGTGTTATACATCAACCAAAAATAACAGCCACTGCAAAAATGACAGAACAAGTTTTACAAAGAAAATAATATAATCCACTGCTGTGAACATGTCACTTCAGGCAAAAACAGTTATATGTGCTGGCTGGAATAATTCTCTGATGTCTTTCCTTAAATAACGTCATTATTCTATGAGAGAGTTTAATTATTTAAGTAACAACAAAAAATGAGCTCTCAGTATTTACATCAAGTTGCTCTTTTTAAGAATTTCTTTATTTATTTTAGAGCTACAAGCACTTTCCAAACCCCATCTGGCAGACAAGCTATCTTTTGGTTTACACACACATGCATGTATGTGCACACAAACTACCATCACCAAATATCTTTCTCCTCACATGCTTTCCCCCTACTTCACAGCAGTTGAATTGACTGTTGATCCTCAGACAAACTGCCCCTTACTTTGTCTTTTACTGCAATGTGGTATGTATATGTACGTTTTCCACTAAGACTCCAATCTTTCACCTCTTACTTTCCATTTTTCTCCTCCTTTCCAATGGACACCTACCAATCACTCTGCAGTGAAATTTCCGCAGTTTGAAACTGGCTCATTGAGGCCATTTCAGTGAGAAGATAAATGCAGAGGAAGTTCTTCTTTGCATCTTTGCCAAGGACACCAGCACAGGACTTGTAATGGCTGGATGGCGATCCGAACTCCATTTGTTCACAAATGGCTTGGACACGGGAAGGGAAGTGTGGGGAGGGCTTTTTTGCAGGAATGCTGATCTTTGCATGTTTAACCAATGGAGCTGCTACATAATGATGCTTACACTTCCCTGTTGAGCAAAAAGTTGCGTTGAACTGAGATGGGGCGGAGGAGGTTGGGGGGAGGAAAGTGCCATGGCAAATGGACCAGAAACAAACCAAATATACTGGGGGTTTGATTATTCTAAAATCTGTCCAAAAATTGCATTGCTCGTCTGCTACCCAAATCATTTTATTCCCTGCTTTGGGGATTCTTCCCAAAGTTTGAGCTGGGCTTTTTAAAAAATATTATTAATAGGAAAAATAGGAAATGAGTTGGAAATTATTAACAACATTTGAAAATGACACTGTATAGCTGTCATTTGAAAATGACACTGTATATATCAGGCGTGCATGAGGGGATGATGAGGATTTCATGTATTTGCTACAATCTTTGTCTTATATCATGTAGTTTAATGCATGAGGAAGACTGTTAATAACAGTGCTTCTGAAGGGAAGTGATAGAAGAACCATTACCTAGGCCATTTAAAAGTTCACTGGACAATACTATAGAAAATATTCACCATTGACTTCAATGGGAACAAAGTTAGGCCATCATTAAACTCTTTGAAAATCCCACTTTTTCTGTCTCTAATATCTGATTCTGTGACCTGTTACTTTGTCACACACAGTACAGTTCTTAACAGCGAGATGTGAACACTCTCGCAGCAGTTACCACAACACAGTCACAAAACACTGACTTTTTGGATGTGTTCCTTCTGGTACCTGAGTCTTGACTTCTCTTTGTTACTGTGCTGAGAACCTTGCAAATAGGGGAAGGAGTTTGGGTAGGAGCTGAGACTCTCTTGAGGACCGTGAGCTGGATCTTTCTAAAACATGCCAGTTAATGTAGAATCACTTACAAATTCTTCAGAAGTTTGATCACCTATCTCAAAGTGCAAATAACGTTCTCCTGGGGGAGAAGGAGTGGGGGATCATTTGCTATCATTTTCACAATCTGCACTTTTGTTTTGCTTGTGTGGGAGTACCTGCTTCCTGGCTTTGTTGCTCCTCTGGCATTTCAAGTGAGGAAGAGCACGTTTTTGTTCGTGTCAGCTACAGGTTCAGCTTATTTTTCATTTTCCCAAAATGAAAGTAGAAGGAGATTTTTTTTTCTTTCTCCTTTAGTTATCTTACAATGCAAGTATTCTGTAAACTACAATAGAGATGCTTTAACTCTGAGGCTAATGTCCTGTACTGCTGAACATAGAGATGAATAGTCTTCAACAGATAATAATAATAATAAAAGTTTTCCTATTAGAAAGAGAGAGAGGTAGTTTGACATGTCTGTTCTTGAATTAGTTACTACTTAATATAGTTAAAATATTTTAATTTGGCCTCACCACAAAACACTTATCCAGGCCTCTGAATCACAAATGATAATGAACCTGCTTAGTTCGTTTTCCCAGGAAAATCCCAAAGCACTCTGTAAACTAAATATAAAAATCACTTTATTCTCCACTGAAATGCAGGCAACTGTAGAGTGAAAATGGCAGAGCACAGGAAACACTTTACAATAGTATTTAAGGAAGGACAGGATATTAAGAAGAATTGGCAACATCACCTTCCCAGGGTAAAATTGTTTGCTAACCTGATAGTTCAGGTATCCTAGTTTTCTAGGATAATTACCAGCCATACTCTCAGATCATTAAAGGCTCTTACCAGGAGATATGTGAGGTTTGAATTATCACTAGCCATCTCAATCGGCTGCTCTTCCCATCTCCACTGACCTTGCTTCCCCAGCTCACAGAATAATTATGGAACAGACTTCACAAAGAATTGGAGATGGCCTCCTAGAAAGTGGGAGAGCCAAGCTAGAAACAAAAATAAGGCTTATCCCAAAAATCTTGGTAGAGTTCAGAGTGAAAACCCTGGAAATCGTGAGTGCAATCCCAACTACCACCTGTGAAGCAGACCTCTGCCTCTTTTGGCTGGTGAAGAGCATGCCTGGATTACTTGTTAACTGACCTCATCAAAAACTCATTCATAGAGGTCTCTCTTACCAGCTTCCCTGAAAAATGCAATAGTCCAGGCAATCCTGGAAATCCTACACTTGATACGGAAAACCTCGTAAACTAGTACTCGGTTTCCAGCTTCCTTTTGCTGAACAGAGTCATGGAGAAGGTGATAGTAATCATACTACAACAATACCTAAACCTCTTCAGCATCCTGAAATCCTCACCGCCTCCGTGCCATGATATGGCACAGCAGATCATCTATCAGAACCAGTTGAGCCATCTCTAATGGCTTTGGACAGAGGCAACATGTCCATGCTGCTATTACTTTACTTCTCAGCAGTTTTTAATGCCATCAATCATGAAAGGCAGCAGGATCAAATAACCTGGCAGAAGCAGATTGAATGGCATTCTTTTGGCAATATGTGTATGCCCCCTTGACCACCAAGCCCTGCAATTGCTAAGGTGACCCAGTGCCTGGAAGACATAAGTAAATGATTGAAGAGCAGTTATCTCAGACTTAATCAGAGGTGATATTTAAGAAAGTTTGCCATCACACTGAGCTTAGCTTCAAATGAATGCATCCCACCTGGATTTTCAAGTTAAAATGAAGCATTGGAATCTCTTTTGTCATGTAATGATCTTTCTGCTATGCTCCAACTGTTAATCGCCTATAGATAAAACTACTTGAAAACTTCAGCTTATCCAGCATGCAGCATTATACTTAGGACCTCAATGACCAAGCCGTTAGGCATAAACACATCACACCAGTATCTGTTTCCAGACAAAACACAAAGTTCTATCTGTCTAGGTAACTATAACCTACCTTACTTTTTTATTTAGACTTATACACACATCCATTTAGAAGAAACACCTCATATAGTACTCAAGTGCCTAATAAACACTAACGAATGTATATTCTTTGTACCCCTGTGAGACAGAGAAGCATACAACTCAGCTTTTCTTTGGCATTTCAACCTGAGAAGCTAATTTTAGCTTCTCGCAATTCTCTGCCGCAAGTGGAATTCAAAAATAATGACTTGACTTTCAGATTATATGTGGTCATCCCTACAAGATTAAAAGGCTCATAACATGATAAAAAGTAACTGCAATAAATCCCTTTCTCGTTTTTCCCACACTTTCTATTTTGTATCGTAGTACTTTTCTATTTGCTTCATTTCAGAGAACCCTGTTTCAAAGCCCACCATCCTTCACAAAGAGACAAATACTAAAGGCTCTCCAACACTTCCAGATAACTTTAGGGTTTAGAATTAACAAAACAATTTATAATTGATTAACCATATTCTACACCTTCAGTAGAAGCGTGATGTATGTGGTATGGCGATAATTTGAGTTTAATAGAAGAAAGAGGTATTCTTTGTTGTTTCATGTCCAACAGATTAGTTATTTTGATTAGTTTCTCTGGGCAGATTCTGTGTCTAAAAACCAAACATTCAAGGGGAGGGTGTTTCTTTGCTTTCCTACAGAAGGTTTCTTAATGTCATTATTTCACTTAAGTATTGCTATAATTAACATAACAATTATAAGTACCATTAACTCCATAAATCTTCTAATGTTACACTTTTCTCTGATTCAGTTTACGTGCACCACAGACTGCTCAATCCCCAGGGCTGGATTAACACAAGGGCTTTAGGGGTTGCAGCCCAGGGTCTCAGGCTAAAGGGATCCCGCAAAAATAGGGGTTGGCAACCTTTCGGATGTGGCATGTCAAGTCTTCCTCCTTGCCCCCCCTCTATCCCTCTCCTATATGCCATGGGCCCAGTGCCCTGGCCATGATCCACTCCCAGCCCAAAGCAGTGCCCATCGCCCGAATGGCAGCCAGTCCCACCCTCCCGGCTTCACCTATCCCCTTCCACCCCCTTCCCATGTGATGTGGGCCCAAAGTGTGTGAGTGCCATTGAAAATCATCTTGCATGCCACATTTGGCACCCATGCCATAGATTGCTGACCTCTGATCTACATTTTTAAAGACTGGAATGTAACCACAGAACAGCTTTATGTTAATTAAAAGGCAAGTTTAGTATAGCGTTATTAGCCTTGCTGCCATAATTGCAATCATTTTGTTTTAAATTAGGAAAAAGACATGTATACAGGGGCCCCTCAAAACCTAATAGCCCTGGGCCCACAGGAGAGTAAATCCGGCCCTGTCAACCCCCTTATGGCAGCATAAAGAAAGGAAAATAGGAGGATGGTAAAAGTACTGACATTTCACTGACAATCCTGTGACCACAGCCGTAGTCTCAACATTTCTTAAAGCCTATTCAAAAAGTCTTTTATGTGCAAATAATAGATCATACAACACCCAGGACTTCTCTTGTGAGACTTAAATCATATGAGTAAAGGTTTACAGAATTAGGCCCTCATTGTGAAAGGAACAAAGTCTGATGTAATTCAGTCAAAGTTCATTTGTTGTTGCACAGATCCCTATCCTTGAATATCCAATAGCCCAATGGTTAGGGCACTCAGCTAGGATGTGGAGCAGGGACTTAAACCTGGGTTTTCCAATTCCAGGTGGATGGTCTAACTGCAGTCTATAGAGTCATTCACTCACACCTTCTCTCTGGCCCAATTAATATTTAATTATTTATACAAAGTGAAATAGCTCCAACACGAGAGAGAGAGAGAGATTTCTTCCACGAAACTGAATGGTTGTATTCCTGTCAACCCCAGTGATCAGTGTCTTTTAAATGCATGCAACAAATAATATATAAATAGTGAGAAAAACAATTGGACACTATCTCTCTTAATTTAATTTATGTAACGTATAGTCTTGTCCCATTTAGCTCATAATGCAGGACACATCTATTTGGTCAGCTTTCTGGTGATCATCATAAAAACTGCTCTGGTGGTGATCCTCCCAGTTTCTGGTTTTTCAGGATTCACATTGATGGCATATATAAGAAAGTCACCCCTAATTTGGAGGGAAAAAATATCTTTCAATTAGGTAAATGATGTTCAGCTGCTATGATGATTGTCCCCTTAGAAATGTTTCCAACTTGCAGGAAACAATACGTCAAATACAAAACTTGCAGGAAACTATACCATTGAATTTGTGACCACTGTACTTAATTGGGACTTCTGGTAAGATAAAAAATTTGCTCTGGGGTTCTGTCATTTGGCAAATAACTTTGGCAAAGGGAGAAAACTGCCCCCACACATACACACATCACTATAGTAGTGGTGTGCTGTTAGAACAGTAATTGAATTATACATTTTTTTTTCTCATCACTGAACTCTGCATCTCAAATACTATTCATGAAAGGAACATAACCGTTTGCAGTTACACCACAAGGAAGTAGACTGATTCCTTTGTGATCTTTTCATACTCCTACCAGTCTGAAAATGCTGGTCCCCAGAGATTTCATTGGTATCTTTAAAAAGAAATGATGGGAGAAAAAGAGAGAAAACAAAAGCAGTGGACTGAATTTAGGGGAGGAGTGAATCAGAAGTGTGAATAGAGAAAGTACACACAAATGGGGGGAAGGGGCTGCATTTATATGTCCAAAACGTACGTGTAGTGAGCCTGTCATTCAGGAAGCAAACCTCGGAGGGAATATTGTTCACTACCTCCTCCTGGGACTGGCTATTTTGGTTCTGTAATGTCATTTTTGTAAGCACAGCAATCAGGAGACATTCACTTCATAAATGCATTCACCACACTAGAAATGTTGATTCACTGGAATTAAGAGGTTGTTTCTGAAAACACCACTTATTGGAGATGACTTTTCTCAGAACAATGCTGTAGCCAATGGGAGTGCTGGGGAAGAATGCCAGCAGGTTGGTGTGAAAGGTATTGGGTACCTACCCATGCTGCTTTTTTTTTTTTTTTTTTTTTTTTTTGCATCCAAATAAAGTGACTACTCAATATAGTTTCTAAATGTTTTGGGTAATGAGAACATCCATATAGTGAGAGGACACTTTATACAACTGTAACCCCTTCCCCATCAGATTTCCTACCACTGAGGACCCCTTCAGGTGCAAACCCTGATTCAGTTTAGCTTACAGAAGCAAATGCATCCTGAGCACAATTTCAGTGGAGTTACAGTGCATATGAAATTGGTCCATCATAGTGAAGCATATCTATTTTACATTTGCATTTCAGTGCTTACTTACGCTGTATAGGACTTATTGTATGTAGGAAAAAAGACTACCGTGAAAATAAGAGAGCCACAGTATACTTCCACATGGTAAATATTAATAAATATTTCACAAAGTCATCCCGATAATTCACAATCAATTACACCCACTATCCAGGGATGTGTATGTCTGTGTTCCACGATAAAAGGGTTTTTAGAAACTACAGTGCACGAGGGAAGGGTCAACTAGCACAAATGTCTGAAGAAATTGTGAAGATTTTACTCAGTTCTTGGCAGTTCAATGGGAACTTTGCCTGAACAAGGACTAAACAAAATCCAATCCTCAGAGCATCTCCTCTGTGAATGTGACTGCCTCCCCTACTGTAAAGTAGTATTTTCCATCTTTTTACACCTTTGCTCTCTACCAAGGACCTGCCACTTCCACACTGCTTTGGGATGGGACTGAGGCATGACACAGTGGAGCAGGGGACTCTGCAGTGTCATCTCTTACTTAATCTTAGATTTCTGTATGGAAATTCAGTGAGTTAATGCTGCTCAGAACTGTATTAACTTCCAGGTGGCTGCTTCTGGGCAGTCACAATGGGACTAAACCAATTGCAGCAGCTCCCACATATTTAGGGAGGCAGAACTACCTCCAGAGTCTGAATGTCCCTAGAGATCCACAGAGTTAGGAACGTATTCCGTGAAAACACTAGTCATCTTAATTCAACTTTGCCTCCTGAAGATTTCAGATATAAATACAGAAGTCAAAATAACTGAGTACCAGGAGATCCCACTGGTTTATTCAACCAGTTACCGCCAATTGTCTCCATGCCTGCCTTATTGTTGGATATCACAAGCTGATTTTATGTTTAGTTTATATTTTGTTGTAAATTTTCCCATTTACTCTACACCCAAACAAATGAATAATATTTAAATGCATTGCCCACCAAGGCAAACAAAGCAAATATGCTTAGAAATAATTTCAAAAGAAAACTTTCAGAGAAATGTTCAAAATCCAAAGGGTTAAATTCTGGCAGCATTGAAGTCAATGGGAGTTTTGTCATTGATTCTAGCAGGACCAGGGTTTCACCCCACAATTTTAAAAAGGCTTTTCTGATTTCTACCAGACTTCCCATACAAAATATTGCCCTCTACAATAAGATGTGGTATGCAAAATTCCAGGAAGATTTATTTTTTTAGGTGGTTGGTGAGGTAAGTTGCCAGTTGTCTTTATGATGATGGTGTCAGCCTTAACTAGCGAAGAGTTACTGCTGCTCCATAATTATTATTTTATACAGTTCCCATAGAATGCTAGGTCACTGCATAGTTACTTCTGATGGGGATCTATAGATCCATCATTGTCATTGTAATACATGGACTTTTCTTAGTTGTTGCCAGTTATGATTACTAGATTCCTCCTCTTACATATGTTACATTCATATGATGCCTTAGACAAACTATAGAGTACATGACCCCCACCTCTCAAGGGTGCACAGTTCTCGCATCCTTCAACTGAAATTGCATTTACAGCTGAAATAAGGAGACCTGCACCAACAAGAATAGAATTATTGGGGAAAGAATGGCTGTGAAGAGTTTAAATGTGACAAAAAGCTGAAAGAGAAATATCTTATCTCTTGCTTGAAAAAGTTGTAATTACCCAGTAAGATAAAAGCTGTTGAATTTGTAGCAATGGAAATATTAAGACAAATGAAATACCAAGCTTATCTCTTCACTGTGGTATCAATATTTTATACTAAACATCTGTTCCTTGTACCTCATCTCAGAAACACTTCCACACTTTATCAGTGCAAGAACAGCTTTTCAAAGCAAATTAAGCTAAACAGTTTGCACCTAATCACCAATTGATCACAACATGCAGAATGGCATATATTGATCAGTGAGAGCCCCATTTTTCCCTGTTCAAGAAAAAAAAAACTGAGAGGAAACATTTGATTTGCAGCCTGAGCAAACTTATTAGGCACAAAGCCCAGATGTTTCTAAAGTGGGATATGTGTCGGGATAAAAGAGGAGAGATAAGTTAGAAAAGTGGAGAAAGTACATTTTCCTAGCTCAGTAAGTAAAAAGATTAATAAGCAGAAAACCACAGCCCCAATCTAAATTCTGTCACCCTTACTCACCATCCATAATTTCAGTGCAGGTTTTTCTGGAGTGTTCAGTGGGAATACAGGTGGTGGAATAGACAAGCTTGTGTCATAGAGATACTGAGCTAAATAGTATTCTCAATGAACATTTTGTAAATCTGGAGTAATTCCACTAAGGTCAATGGAGTTTCATTAGATTTAGATCAGTCACTGAGAGCAAAATTGGTCCCCTTGTGCCTTGGTTGTAACATCAGCCTTGCAGATCAGAAAATTTCACAGACATTTCTTTGTAAGTAATGGGGTTGACACATTTGTCAGTCACTGAAGCACATCCTCATTTGATTAATAGGGCCACTGTTTGTGTTTTGAGACATTTACCAGTGCATATATTGCACAACAGGTTGTACAAAGGTTCAGGTACTAATGTACAACAAAAAAAGTCCTTTCTCACAATCTATTAGCAAATAGATTTTTTTTTAAATATCTGGTTTTTTTTAATCTGCCTTTGGTTAAAAAGATAGCAAAGGGAAATTAGAAATAAATATGGATATTAAAAGATCATATTGTAAAATAAGAATTTAATTTCTATAGGGCTGGCTCTTCCCCTCTACTTCCACTGGATCCAGCGTATCTTCCTTTGAGAGCAGAGAAGGAGAGAATTGTCTTCCCATGGTATTATTTTCCCATTACCAAATAAATCCCAATTGCAGGTGCTCTTCATGCTTCAGGGATGCATTTTGGGAGAGTGAGGCCATGTATCTCATTTTATATTACACGTAATAATATGTGTTATATATATCCACAGCCAGATTCTGCAGTCTTTTGCAAGCACAAAACTTCTATTGACTTCAGTGGACATTCTGGGAGTTCAAAGACACAGGATCAGGCCCCACCATTTGCTCACCTAAATAATCAAAAGGCATAGGAATTCTGTCTTTGTTTTTGCACTATAGTTTTCTCTGAGGCATTTGAGGGTACGTCGACACTGCAATAAAACACCTGTGGTACCAAGTCTCCGAGCCAAGATCAGTTGACTCAAGCTTGTGGGGCTCAGGTTGCATTGCTAAAAACAGCAGTGTAGTCTTCTGGGTACAGGCTGAAGCCTGGGCTCTGGGACCTTCTTGGGGACTCAGAACCTGAGTGCCAGCCTGACCCCTGGACTTCTACACTGCAATTTCATAGCCCCGCAAGGCCAAGTCAGCTGACCCAGGCCAGCTGAAGCTGGACCAAGAGCCTTTTATTGTAGTGGATATACCCTAAATCATTTACATGTGCTGTAAGGTACCAAAGATAAGTAGGGTGCTTGAGTTATCTTTTTAAAAATAGAAGACAGTAGATTTTCTTTGAAAGACTAAGAGGGCAGAAATGTTTGGGATGTGTTTGGATAGCTGATATTTCTCTTTACAGTAGTAATTATTGGGCCATATTCTGATCTCAGTTATTCCTATGTAATCAGCTGAAGCTAATAGAATTGCACAGTTATGAAAGAGAAAAGATTATATTTTATTTCTCTATTATGATTTTGACTTTGCAATGTTGAGTGATAAGGCCATTAGCTGCTTGCAGATAATGAATTATAGCAAATATTGGATGCAAATTCTAACTTTTTACATAAATTTTTATGCAAGCTAACTACTGTATTGCAGTGCTCTGAGTCGAAGGACCCCTGCAAAACTCCAGGACTTTGTGACTGTATACTAAATATCATCTAACTAGTGTCACTGATAGTTGTAAAAAATCACAAGTACAAGGAAGTTGAAACAAGATTTTCCTAAAAAGTTGTTCTTGTTTGGTTCTTTGCAAAAAGTTATATTAATGGCAGAGACATTCAGCTCTGTTAAATTATGCCGATTATTTTGTGTTTTATTTTATGGAAGGTATATGTATATTCTGAACATAAAAGCTCACATACAGACTTTAACCTTTTCAACTTCCACAGATTAAAAAAACACTGCCTTGGTTTATTGCATTTCTCCTCAACTAGGGACACGTTTTCAGTAGGAAAAGGGCAAACCAGAAAATTTGCTCACGGAAGCCAATTTATACAGGCACATGAATAGTCGAGCTCTTCATATATTAAATGTGGTGTTCATCTTGTGAACTCTTGGAGTTACCTTTGTTATTTACAGTAAATGTCTGGCTATCCTACAGTAACAATAGAAAAGGAAAAGATATAATAAGCAAGGATCGTTTCTGGTATCAAGCAGACTGGGTATGATGCACTATGAGCTTTCAAAATGCTCCTTGCAAAATCATACTGTGAAAAGGTGTCAGCATTGACAGACTAGTGGTGAAGATTGAATAGACTTGAATTAATAAACGTCAAAATTGTCAACAGGAAGTACTGCCTAGTAGCACGTCAGCAGACTCATAGATAAGTATCTGAAATGGACACTGTGGATACAGATTAGAAAACAGAGAGCTCAGGGAAGATCTGGGTTTGGCAAAACCCTTTGAAACTTTTCAGAGAATGTCTAGGTGTTTCCAAAATGCTTTTAAAACACATTTTTATTAAAACAGCACACACAAAACCACAACCACCAAGACACAGCATTTTGATGTTTGCAAAACCTGCTACTGATGCTGTGGAGTAAAGAGGAACAGTTTTTTCTCACCACCCTTGCTCCCACAAAACATGCCTCTGTGATGAGGGCCATGATGCCAATCTCAGGACTACACACTGGGTGTAAATTGATCAAAACCTGAGTTTAAGAAGTAAAGTTGTGATCCTGAAGCAATTTAGCATTTAGTGGTTGTGCAGAATGACTGTAACTTACATATTGAGGAGGCCAAAGGCCCAGGATTATAATGCAGAAGGTATATTAAGAATGTAAGTTTGGTTCTAAAAGAATTGGGGAAGGGGGGTGTGTGGAAATCCTGCTTTCAGCTACGTGTGTGCAACTTCTATAAAATTTCCACCATTGTAAATCAGAAAGCATTTAGTCCCATGCTTTGGCATTCAGCAGCCATAAAAAGAGTTTTATTGCAAATATTTTGGGAAATGATCCAGCTTGGAAGAGAGAGATTTCTTTCGTCATAAATAAATAAAATAACTTTGGATTATATGATGTAAAAATAAATGTATTAAAGACACAGCTGTGCATTTGCCCTTTGTGATGATCTTTAGGTCTTATACTTCTTGGGTCCTCTTTTCATATGAATTCTGCTGAAAGGGGAGAACCGGTGCGGTGTATGTGTAACTTTCAGGATCCTATTTCTCTCTCTTTATCATCTTCTCCATTCACACAATCCCCCTTTCTCTGTTTTAGATTTTTTTCTTTTCTTCTGCCACCTGATTAATGGCATTGTGTGTGCCATCCTTATTAATAAGCCTTTTTGTATCCATATTAAGTCCTTCTCTTCTTCTATTTGCCAGCAAGCTCATTCTTCTCATTTGTGAATTTACTCTCTCTGCTACCCCTGACTAAATCCGTGCTTACCTCTGGACTCTGCCCACTTATCAGACCATAGACTCCCTGGTCTTAAGGCTGTTTTCTCTGCTTCACTCTACTTCTCACTCTTTCCCCAGTGTGCCACCCCTTCACTTGCATTCATATAATATGATGCTGTTATCTCCCTATTTGCTTTAGACCCAAGTTCCCTTTGTGAAATAAATAATCTGTTTGGGTACAGATCGTATGTTTCTCCCTGTAATTCCATATCTGTGTTAAGATCTAGTTTTTTGTCTCCATGATTCCTCTCTCCTAGCCAGTCTTCCTTCCCTTTCCTTTTGGAGCCTTTCTTTCAGACCTGTGTACCTCTTCAATAACAGTGGCTCTCAACCTTTTAAGACTACTGTACCCATTTCAGAAGTCTGATTTGTCTTCCACAACCCCAAGTTTCACCTCACTTAAAAACAACTTGCTTACAAAATCAGACATAAAAATACAAAAGTGTCACAGCACACTATTACTGAAAAATTGCCTAATTTCTTATTTTTAACCATATAATTAAATCAATTGGAATATAACTATTGTGATTGCATTTCAGTTTATAGTTTATAGAGCAACACAAACAAGTAATTGTATGAAATTTTAGTTTGTTCTGACATCGCTAGTGCTTTTATGTAGTGTGTTGTAAAACAGAGACAAATATCTAGATGATGTACCCCCTGGAAAAGCCCTGCACACGCTCAGGTGTACATGTACCCCTGGTTGAGAACCGCTGTTCTATAATGCCAAGATGACTGTTCGCTGTTGACTGTACTTCTGGACTGATGCCACAAATTACTATTGCTGTAAATCCTATATGAATGGCTTTGGTGGAAGAGTTTATCATTAAAAATCTCTTTCCTCTCAGTCTGCCCTGGAATATGGAGTAACAGCATTAAATGGAACTTGGGTGTTTAAAAGTTTCATTCCTCTCATGTACCTGAATGAGGTCTAACCTTCTCTAAAATACATCGTTATGCTCCAATACTGCAGTACGCGCTGTTGCAGTGTCTCACTGAAGGCAGAGGTGTTCTTGTATAAAACTCATTGAAGCATCAGGGTTTTGTTTGTTATTCACAATGTACTGATGTTCTCCCCCATTGTTTTGTGCTTAGTATATATCAGGCCCTCTGTCTTATTAATTGATTTATGTTGGTTGCACATGCAGCATGTTGCCTGCTACTTTGTAACTCCCTCAATTTGAGCCAGTCATTTTAAACCTCTACATGTACTTAAAAACTCCTTCAGCGTTATCTTTCCATTGTCTTTTTCCTATTTTTACTTTTTGGCATTATTAATCAAAAATGTATTTTTTCCTCTTTTGTGTGTAAGCTGTTCCCTCCAGGAGTCTTTTCTTTTTGTTGTCAGTAAAATACCTATCACCCTCTTGGTGCTATACAGTAGCTAATAATAATAATATAGAATAAAAAATATCTCAGTAGAATGTAAATGGTGGAGCCCAAACGTAACATTTGTACAAATACATTATTTGGTTCAACCTTTGTCATACTATGACTCTGTGAATTTCACTTTTTTTTCAAACATACTGTTTCAGTTCCATATGTACACTAGAAAATATGAGATGATGAATTTCACTGTGAAATCTTAAAGTAAAGCTGGTGAAAAAATGTGAAATGTTTTTGCAAAAATGTTTGCCAGAAATTTGTGCCTTTGTATTTTGTTGAAAAATTTTGAATTTCAAAACTTTTCAACCAGTTCCATTATAAATCATTTTACATTCATTGTATGCAGTGTAGTTGTAGCAGTGTCAATCCCAGGATATTAGAAAGACAAGGTGGGTGAGGTGATGTCTTTTATTGGATCAGTTTCTGTTGGTGAGAGAGAGAAGCTTATGAGCCACAAAGAGCTCTTCTTGAGGTCTGGGAAAGGTACTCCCAACCTTACAGGAAAGTAAAGTGGAACAGAGTGTTTAGTATAAGTACTTGGCACATATTGTAAGGAACCATTCAAGGTAGAGTGGCACCTTAACACCTCTACAGTCATAGGATAAAATGAAGGGGGGGGGTTAGTGAGTTACAGATTGTTGTAATAAAATAAGCCATAAATCTCGTGTCTCTTCAGTCCATGGATTTTAGTGTCTAGCAAAGTTATGAATTTTAAGTTCCCAGGCTCATCTTTTGAAAGTGTTGTCTAGGTTTCCTTTGAGGATGAGTACTGATAGGTCAGACATAAAGTGATTGCTTTGGGGTGGAATGGTAGGTGACAACTAAAGATGTGCAGTCAGAGAGGGTTAAACTCCTGCATAGATTTCCACCACAACTTGAACAATCATTACTCTCCATTAAACTACCTCTGGAGCAATTCCAAACTAGTATAACTTCCTGGACACCACAATCAGCTTCAACAAGGAACCCTAGAGACAACCATATACAAGAAACCCTCAGATCATCACACTGTCTTCAGAAATCCGCTGACCAAAACACACCAAGAAATTTGTTATTTACAGTCAGGCATTCAGATACCACAAAAACACCTAATCAACTGTGGGTGAACACTTTTCACAAAGCCATCACTCTATATCTGACCTATCAGTCCTCATTCTCAAATGAAACCTGCACAACAATTTCAAAAGATGCGCCTGGGAGTTTAAATTTATTACTTTGTTACCTCCACCATCAAAGTTCTAATATTCTTAGTAATAATCGCCAGGCATTGTAATATGTCTGTAAGTAAAGAATGGATCTTTTAGGTGTATCTTTTTTTAATACATGGTAAAACTCCATTTGTTAAACACCACAAAAGGGTAACACTTGACATTTTAAACCCTGACATAATATCTGACTCACTATAGTATGGTATAAAAATTGCTTTCAGCCGTTGTTAGATGACTGTCCGGTATTTTCCATTACAGAAAGTTAATTGAGATTTATTAGTGCAGTGGGACATTTTGCTCAGATAATGGATCTCAACTTTATATTAATTCTGTTTCCTTTTTTTCTCTGACTCAACTCCCTAAATACCTGTGCCCTATGTAGATACCAGATACCACGAACATACAATTGATTAGAAGGAAGATATTTTAATACAGTATTCAGTATTTTGAGATTTCAATTGCTCAAAAGTCAGACATGTCAATGTTAAATTTCCCACAGAAATTTTATCTCACTTTTTTGGTTTATGTGTATATTAGTAGGGACTTAAGAACATGATCGCACAACTGATATTTGGTCATACAAAATGCTACACATATTAAAAGCATGCAAGATTATAAAACCATGCAATTTAGTAGACATGCTTCAATGTATTTATACAGTTCTATTTTAAAAACACTGTAAAAAAAGTTCAATTTTTCATTTTAAGTTATGATCCGATATAATATATATTGGGGCTTCTGCTGGAGTGTACAAACCCCGCCCTGGAGAACAAAAGGGTTAGGGAGCAGCTCTGGGCTGAGGCAGTCCTGCCCTGTTCTGCTGCACCTGCAAAGCCCGTACAAACTGGAGGTGGAATTTAAAATGGAAGTTAAGCAGCTGAGTAGAAGGCAGACAGTGAAAGGGAGCCGACTGCTGCTCTGGGGAAGTACAGCCCAGGGGCACTTGGATCGAGAGATCTGGCAACACAAAGCCTGCAAAGGAGAGACTGGTGGCTGTGAAGGTCAGGAACTTTATTTTTGGATCTTTAATTTAGCACAGGAGGTGAAGGGGGGATTTAACAGGAAGTAATGCGGGGAAGCAGTTGCTTAGCACCTCCAGGTTCAGAATTTAGCTGCCCATCATTGGGCCTGGATCAGAGCCTACTGGAGAGGGTGGACCCGGATTCTCCTCCGAACTACAAAAGACAACACAACAATAGGAGCTTTTTCTTCAGAGGAGAATCCATCAGGGCAAGTGCCTGAATGCTCAAGAGTCCAGACCAAAGTCCCTGAACTAAGGAGAAAACCCTGAATCCCTTGCATGCACCAAAAAATTTCTGTTGTTTAACTTTCTTTTGTATACTCCAAAAGGGGTGCACTGGAATGCATGACCTGGCTGGAGAGCTGAGCCCCCCAAAAAAGGAACAGAGCCCATAAGATAGAATTGTAATGGAAAAGGATGCACAACAGGGAGGGAGGCAACCTGCTGCCTGACCATTAGGTGCAACTGGACATGAGTGTACCCTTGCTCTGGGCACAATCTTGATTTCAGTGGGCCTGCACAGGCGCCCAAGTCCTTTGTGCAGAGCAGTTTACTAAATTTGGAAAGTAAGATACTAGCATTTGTTCCATTGCCCAGTCCCACAGCATGATATAATTTTAATTCATGTACACAGAAGTTGCTCTCACTATCCTAAGTTTTGTTCAGTTAAAACCTCAGCCATAACATTTTATTTTTGCATATAGATGCTTTGACGATTTAAATAAGAAGGAAACGGGCAGGGAGTTGAAAGTTATTCAATATTTATTTAATCAAGGAACCCAACTGTATTTATCTGAATATGTGATCCTCAGAAATCGCTGAACAACACATTTTCTTCAGCTAGTTAACATCAATGAATCACTTCTGCGATAAGAACAAAAGCAAGATCACAGGCAGAGAGGTAGTTGTTACGGGAATTTCTAACCATTGAAAACAGGACTGTATAATGAAACTCCATCTCAGCCATGATGAAATCTGCTAATATATGTGTGCACTTTCCGAGGAGATTATATTTATAAAATGGTAAAGGTTTGTGAAGAGTACAGGTCATCTAAATCCCTGTGTAGACAGCTCTAGGTTGACAGAAGAATTCTTCCATTAACCTAGCTACTGCCTCTCAGATAGGTGAGTTACCTACAGTGAGGCAGAATCCCTCCCATCAATGTAAGTAGTGTCTACCAGTGCTGCTGTAGTGTTTTCAGTATAATCACTTAAGGTTTTGTCTATGCTGTAAAACCACATGGCCATAATTTGATCCCCTGAAAGAGGGACAACATTGTACACTGAAATACAATAATTTCGCTTAGGAGATGATAGTCAAGACTGGAGTTCTCTCAGTTGATGAAGACTGAGCTTAGAGCACCTCCTGAAATGCAGGAGTAGATTGATTATGACTCAGAGGAGGAGATCCTTACCCAACTTTCACTTAAGTGTCACACGTTTCTTGGGTAGGAAGGGAATCTGGATAAAAATGAGGTAAAAATGGCTAAAAAGGAATGGATTTGCTGAAAACCTGAAAGGATTCTTTGGGTATGTCCCAATAGCTTGATTCATTTTATGAAGCAGAAGAAGCAGATGCATCCCTCACAATATTATATGTGCTATGGTTCTGATTAGGGTGAGGGGGAAAAGTCATCTGGGAAATCTGATGCTGCAAAAAACAGCAATATAAAAATGCATTTACTTCTGTTAGAATACACACTGCAGAATCGAGTAACATGGGACTGAAAATCACATTTTAAGATTATATTTGTTAATTTAGCTGTTACATCACTTAAATGGGAAAATATTTCCTATATCAAATATAATCTGGCAATTAAAATATAATAATTTGTAGTGCATTTCATTCCAGTGGATTCTAAACAGCTTTAGACTTACAGTACCTAAGTGATATTGTAGCTATATACAAGAAACACTTCATCCAAATGCTACATCTGTTAACAGACAGCAACACTGCAAGATAGTTTAGAAGTGAAGACAATATGTGTCCCATTGAAAGTGCAGAATAATTTAAGATAGGCAGGTTGTAATTACTACAGTTGGGTGGCAAAGATTTCTCCCATTCTTCAAAAATTTCTCATTCCACACTGGGATGAAACTGAGATCTTTTGACACTGTGGGATGGGTTGTTTGGTTTGCTTGTTTATTGCTAGAGAGAGACCAGAGTAGCCAACTGCCTGGTGTCTGGACCTTTACCTGAGTTGTGGGAGGCCCAGGTTTAAGTACCTATGTCTTCCAGATGTGTCCTTGAGTTATAGAATTACTCTCTCTTGCCCAATAAACGTTTAATTATTTATACTTTGTGGAACAGCTCCAATAGGAGAGTCTGATGGCAACCATGGGGATAGGGCATACGCTCGGAATGTAGGAGATGCAGGTTTCAGAGCAAGGATTTGAACCTGGGTTTCCCACTCCTAGGTAAATGCCCTAGCCACCTGATGATTGGCTGCTCTTAAATGGATTATTTTTGTCAAAACAGATGTTTCTATGAAAAGTTTTGATCTCAATGAACTGGCATTTTTCAATGAAAAAACGTTTCATTGACAAATTCCAGATGAGCTCTAGTAATTAACCAAGCTGGAGTTTGGCCAGGATGAAAATAGTTGACAACACCCATGCTCTGAAAAAAAAAAGTTATGGGATGTTTAATGACCACAAGTAGTCAGAAGGTGAATCTTGGTTTAACATTTCATCCAGAATATGTGACCTCACTCAGCACACAGTAACACTGTACTGGAGTGTTACATGACCCAGAGACAAGACTGCCACCTACAGAATGCACTCAGCTTTTAATGTGAAATAATAAATTACAAGAAGGTCAATAAATATTCATTTTTCCAGGTCCCCTCCAAGTCTTTTTCCTGAGGCATGGATGAAGAAGCATGCTATAAAAGTTGCTCAATTACTGCATGTGCTAGAGAACAAAAATAAAAGTGTACATATAATGTTAAATAGCTTTAGTTCTATATCGTCCACTCCAGTATTGGTACACTCAAGTGCAAATACAAGCAATAGGAGAAGAGTGAGAGGGCCTTAAATAGATATTGTTTATGTCTCTATCTCTGAGAAGACAGAAGCCTCTCTGTGCAAGTATTGCAGGGACAGTGTGTAGTTAAGAAGCTTGATGGCTGGGGTAGGGAGTCAGGGATATAATGTTTTGCTCTCTATGCAAATTCCCTCCTGTCCATGGGAATGCATGGCTAGCACATGCCCTTCTCCTTAAATGTGGCTGCAAACTCCTCCAAAGTGTCAAATTACAGAGTTTTTCTCAGGAGCCCTCCCCCCCCCTTGCTGTTTTTTCTATAGCTGTCAGCAATGTCTTTCAATGGTCTATCATTTTGTAGTAGTGATTTCTAACATAAGCAACAATATAACATATTGTAGGTAAAAGCAATCTAAGAATATTGGATTCTAGGATTAAACAGTTCTGAGGGGGCAAAAAAAAGTCATGTAAAAGGCTTGAACTATGAAACAAATTTTATTTGCCCCCCTGGAATAAAATGTGATAGATTGGGTCTATCCATATGGTTATCCCATATTTCAGTTTTATTATGCTGAGTACAGTATTCCTACCTGAGGTAGTGACTGTGTATGTACTTGATTTATTTAGTGCTGTTTGTTCTTCCTCCTATTTTTCCTGCATTGACAACTGCAATTATCGTAGTATATCAGCTCCCTTTTTGTCTAAATCAACAGTATCATTTAACAGGTAAATATGCCATCTTTATCACAGATTGCATAACTCAGAATAATTCTGCGGCACACAGTGGGAATTTTCATACTGTATTATGTCTGGTTCCACAGGCTGCTGAAAGAGTAGATCATAGTTAGCAATTCATGTGCTCCCACAAGTGCAGGGCTTGTATTTGTCTCTGACTCTTCTGTGGGAGGCATAAGGAGGTGAAAGCTATTTGTACCTAGGCTAGGAACAGGCATAAGCACAGGTTTCCATGTGGTTTCCTTTTCATTCTCATTTTGAGGTGTAATTTAACCATAGTCACCATAGTATTCAAACATCTGAACAACAATCACAGCTCTCCTGGGAGGTATGTAGGGACTTACCTTTGTAAGTATCTCCATTTATCCAGGTGGGGAAACAGAGTTACAGAGAGGGTAAGTGACACACACTTCACACAGGAAGTTTGTGGCAGAGCCTTAACTAGAACTCAGAAGACATGACTCCTTGTCCTGTGCCTTAATTATATAATACCTTTTCCCCTCTATGGCAATACCTCGCTTCTTAAAGATACCCAATTGGTTCTGACATCTCTACTGGTTGTAGCAACTATCTCAAATGGTCAAAGCAGGGGCAAACAATTGTACATTACAGTTTAATGAGAAGTCAATGGAATGCTTTCTTCTCCTTATCTGTATATTTATAGTCATTCTCAGTTATCTTTTGTTCTAAGGGTCAGCCTAGTATCTAGAATCCTCCTGCCTCAGCTAATGTTAGAACAAATTGTTTTCCTGCTGCCGCTCAGTCAGGAATTTTTCGCTTTCTGAATGGCTAAGTAGCCACAAATATATTTTATACTTTCTATTCTCCTGTTATCATGCAGTAAGTTAATGACCAATTTTAAGCACTGTCAAACCATAGCATGAAACATTTACCTTACAATTCCTTATATTTGCTCATGTTCTACAATGGCAGCATAGTACTACATGAGAAAAGAAACACGCCAAATTGCTATTGCTACAACTCTCACAGCATTGTGCACTGATTGCAATGTGAGGTCTTTTAAACACCTTTTAATACAAAGTAATGAGGGTATTGCACAATGTGTTTTAGATGTAGCGAAGACAAGAGTCTTACTTTCTTAGTGTGTAAGATTTTCTCAGGGTTCCCAATGACCACCAGCTGTTTAACCATGGTCCACTCTCAATAGGGAAGAGAATACAGTTACCTTTGGCTTTTTAAAATGACAGTTATTCATGGAATCACATCTTTACAAAGCAATTGAATGCTTATCATGGAGAAGAATGTCCACATGGCTGCCTAAATCATACATCTGTTTAAAGATTTGTTCAAAACACAGCCTTAAAGCATCAGTCCGTTTAAGAGCTCTGAAATGCCATGAATAGGTAATTTTGAGAGTCTCTCTTTTCAAGCTATTGTCAGTTGCTTTTTCACAAAGAAAGAAAGAATCCAGAACATTGTAGTGTAGTTTGTGTGTTTCTCTGATTATATTACTTCTAAAAGAATAGATAAACTTCATAGTCAATGAGAGGCAAATTCCCAAAGGATTGGCTTTCAGGTTCAGTTTGGATGAGAATATGAAGTTTATCCAAACAATCTGAACTTTGTGAATTGGCGTAATTGGACTGGAAATTTTCACAAGATGAGTGTTCATGCAGAATTTTTGGAACTTCCTGTTTCTAGCTATAACAAGGAATACCAAAAAAATGAGTACATTTGGCTATATTTTGGCACTTCCAGATTAGAACTGGCCAGAATCCAGCCCAGTGCAAAACTAAAATGTGTTCCCAGGACCTCCCATTAACTTGCAGGGGAGGCGTGTGTGCTGCCTTTGGGTTCACCTCCAGCCCAACGGTAAGTGCAATTGTTCCTCTTGGCAGTTGGGGTCTGATGTGATGCAGGGCACCAGAACTGAGAGCAGGGAGTATGTTTGTCCTGTAGTCTCAATTCCCTAATGCTGCTGCCTTGGATAGGCGCAGAAGACTCAGAGGAAACAACCTGACTTAAATATAGATGGGTAAGGAGCAAAGTGGGGAGAGAGGCAGGATGGGATGCGGAAGTAACAGTAGAGTGGTTATGGGGAAATAAACAGGACGATAGAGACAAAAATAAAGGCGGAGGTTGTGAGGGAAGAAGTTATGCTGGGGGTAGACTGGGGAGGATGGGAGCAAGTGAGTCTTAACACGTGCCCCTCTACAAACTGGAAATGAAATTCAGAAATCCTGGTTCTGCAGTCCCCTATTGTCAGCCAATAACTGTGAAACCCTCTGGCAAAATGTGTGTTTCATCCCTCTGGAGGGACTGGGCCCCAGGAGATAATAGGCTACTGCTCCTACTAGTTACTGTGTTATAAATCACGAGTCTGTGCTATGGATTTAAAGATTCTGACTACGCTAAACTGTGTGATTGTCAATATGGTCTCACGTGACGCAATTTCTGTTGGTTTTCAGTTTGCTTTACAGAAACTCTAGGAAATTGCATTTTTAAATTATAAAGAATGTCAAAGCTGACAAGCACCAAAAAATTAGAAAAGACCCATCCATCCACGCATGTGTATACTTGTGTATTATGATCGTCTTTAGTTACATGATCCCATAATGTGAACATCCATTCTGTGCACTGACTAAGGCGGGGCCCTCTGGAAAAATAGTGTATGATCGTAGCAATGCACATGCACAAAAGAGCCACACTGAGGTTGCATGGACAACCTTAAATCAGCATTTCTTAACTTTTGAATGAATGATTTTTAGACTTTGGAACCTTAAATGTGCTTTTCAGTCATGTGGGGCTTTTTAAATGGACTCTCTTTCGCTATGGGCCAGATCATCACAGTCTTTGCATGGCTACCCAAGGGAACAAGGAGTAGTAAAGCCCCACTTACAGTCCTGCTCAGATTGTGATGGGGGGAGAGCAGGGCTCTTTTAGCCAATATTCTTCTATAAGCTAATGTGTGTTAACGGGTAGGAGAAGCCTCCTTACTTACCGGCCAGCATAGCTGGCTGGGTGAACAGCAAGGAGTAATCTGCTGGACAAAAAGGGATCAAGCACTGTACACTTTCCTCAGAACAAGCAGTAAGTAAGGGAGGAGTCGTGACTGAATCACAATTCATTCTCTGGCTTGCTCTTGTTGTGGTACAGCTATATGCTACATGTTATTCAGGGAATATTATAAAGTTACAGTATAGTCTTCAGTCTTATTCTGACCTTGAACTATACTACTAGTGACTAGTAGTGTATGTCAATGATTAATTCCAGGAATCAGGATGGCAAACTGGTTCAGTGCTGGGTAAAATAATGTGGAACATTATGCACTCAATACTGTAAGCTAGTTTTCTTTCTTTCTTTCAGTATGATAGATACATGTGTTCCTGTAGCCCAAGGCCCTGTTTAAGAATGAAAGACTTGCAGAACTCCACCCCAGGGTAGGTAAAGGCAAGACTTTTGACATTTGAGGGGGTGCACTCAGAGAGACTAGAAAGCTGACAAGTGTAGTTAGACCTGTGGCCATGACCAGCATAAACAATATGGCAGGTCAAAACATTTGTCAATGTTTTTAGATTAGTGGAAATGTTCATGCATAATTTATATATGAAATTTTCCAATTCCTGACAAATAGTTCAGAAAAACTTGTTTATTTGAATGAAAAAAAAATGATATTCCTCTTTTGGGGTGTTTTTTTCCTCTGAAAAGCCAAAAAATGAACTGAAGCATAGTGAGGGGGAAGGCAGAAAATGTTAATTTCACTTCCATTCATTTCAAAATAATTATTTTAGGAATACACTCATTTCATTCTCAGTGTTTGGTGGAAATCGCATTTTTGACCAACCCACTAAATAAGCTGATTTTTTGTACAGCAGTATCGCACAGACTCGTATTGAAACTGTAACTGATAATACTTTTTCAACTTTTATTTCCTATTCTTATCTTGTATTACAAAAAAAAGGAACTGAAGTGGAGGAATAGTTCCCTTTTTTCAACCATTTTCCAGTTTCAAAAGAACCAATATCCTTTCTGTTATTCCAGAATTATTAGAGGTCTCTGAGTTTCACCTGAGTTTCTTCTGCTATGACAGAAGATTATATTTGTTTGCATCTATATACAGGCAGCACATTTCACAACAGTTCAAAGTTTTATAAACCTTTGATTTCCATGTGGTTAGTGTGAGGTATAGCTAGTAAGTGTTTGTGCTGGGGTTTACAGACCCCACACTAAGGTTAAAGGAATGGTGGAGCAGCACTGCGCCAAGAAGATCTTGCCACTTAGCAACTACCGGGCAGGTGCCCTATAGGGGACCTACTTAAAAGGAAGCTCTGGAAACTGCAGGGGGAGAGAGAGTCTGGCTGTAGCTGATGAGGAAGGAGCAGGACTGTGAGCAAATTTTGGCTGGGGGCCTGACCCCTTACTCCCTTTTCCCTTACTCTGGGGAACAACTGGACTCTGGGAGTGAGCTGGGAAGCCCCCTGCCAGGGCTCTGAAGAACTGAGAGTATGCAAGCAGAAGGCTGTGGCCGTGCCCCAAATTGAAGGGTAAATGGGGAAGATAAATAGCCCAGAGGAGAATGATCTGGTGTGACAGATAGAAGGGACTGAGTCACCTCTTGTCTCTCTCCCCTCGGGCCCTTGATTTGGACTCAGTGAGGAGGGGGTCCCCCTTCTCTTCCTTCCTTCCTCCCCCAGCCTCCTGCAAGATTCTGGAGGACTCTAGGATGGGAGGCGACAAACTGTGACTTGGCCAATGGACTTCTGGACGACCTCGAAGAGATGTTTCAATGAGAGTTTGGTGCCTAAATACTTTTGATGATCTGAGCCAGACAGCTTAAGGAACCATCCCAGGGTTGTTCAGTGAGTCAGTGATAAAGCTGGGTATAGGTACCTTGGGAACAATCATTCTTCTGTTGAAGTTCAGTGGCAAAACTCCTACTCGTGTGATGCAGAACTGTGGAATTACAGGTCCCTACAGTAATCATTATACCGATGCCAGCCCCCAGATTGAAGGGAATAGTTAGAGGAGACACAATTAGCCTACCATTGGAAATAAGCAGATGCAAGATTATAGCTTCTTTATTCAAGAAACTTCATTTATTCATTTATTCTTCTTCTTTATTCAAGAAACTTCTGTCAGCTTGTGGAAGAGAGAGTGAGAAGCCAAACCCCATGTGTATTCCACCCTGGCTAGTTTTTCATTGTCTTTTAAGAGACTTTTTAGCTGCACTCACCTAAGTCTCTGTTATGTTCTTTGAATTCACTACCTTATTCAGAGTTGCAGGTTTCCTGTAGGTCCACAAGTGATTGATCAGCTGTAATGCAGTGCCTGACTTGTATCATCATCATAGTACCTAGCTCGTTTTCATCCATATATCTCAGAGCTCTTTACAATGGAGGTCAGTTTCATTATCCCTATTTTGCAGATGGGGAAAGTGAGGCACCAATGATTAAGTGATTTGCCCAAGGTCCCTTTGTAGGACTGTGTTAGAGCTGAGAATAGATTTCAGTTCTGTTCCAGTCCAGTGCTTTAGCCACTAATCCATGCTGCCTCACTTATTTCATATGTATACCAGTTCTCTGTACTGGAATATGTTGACTTGAGTGTTTATCAGTTGCAATATCCTCTACTGGACCTAAAACTAGATTACTAAACATTGCTACCAAATTATGATAAAACAATATTGAAGATTGCCCTTTAGATCAAATGTTGACTCCCATGTAGTGCTGCTTGACAATTATCTTTTGAAACTATTTTTTATGGGAAATTGTCAGAAGTTTTGTTCAGCCCAAACCCCAAAGTGTCTGTGTTTTAGGAAAAATGGTGACATTTCATCATAAAACCGAATACCCGAAAACAGGAAACCTTTCAGTCCAAACACTTTGGCCAAATCTGAAAAATGTAAATTTAGAAAATGTTGCTGCAGTGTCTCATGGGAGTTGCAGTTTGAGTCCCTGATGCAGGCTCTCTTGCTGGACTCAATTTCCCATGATGCACCTTGATGGCTTAGCAAGAGGGAGAGAGACTTAGTTCAGCCCGGAAACCCTTCTGATCGAAGCGAATGGGGGACTAAGGCACCCAAACTTGTATGCCTAATGATTTTGGTATATGTGGCCACTGATAATTACACAACTATTTTCCAGTATGTTCTCCCTGTCACAGTACAAAGCAAATTAATACATAGAATGAAAATAACAAGGGTGTGTATGGTTTATGTTGTTTATCATATGCTCAATACTGTACGAAGAGTGGAATATGTCCTCCCTTAAAGTCAACTCCTTATTGTTATCAGCTTCATTTGTCACTAATGTATCAATGCCTGTGCTACTACTGATTTGTTTTCTTCTTGGGATCTCCCACTCTGAACTCCCTTTCATTCATGCATCTTCTCTGTTTTACTCTCATAAGCAAAATAATCATCTTAGAGCTACATATATCTAGTTTTCTTTTGCCCTGATGGCTTTGGAAGTAATTAATTCTTAAACTCTCAAATATAACTCCTTCATTTCTCATCTCAAAAATGTGCTCACTAATAAGCTGACTTTCCACTCTTATACACATTTAGCATGCCACTAGCTAAAAGATGTCTTCTGGTTTACACATTATTTCTGGCTTCTGTGTTTCAGCTTGTATGCAGCTCCTTAAATAAAAAGTTGATTTTTCAGAATTAAGTACATTTCACACAACACTTTAGCTGTTGTTGGCATATCCATTCACTTTTTTTTTCCCAGACAATTTTGACACTGCATGTTATTAGATTGGTGAAGGTCATCCACACTGTAATGAAGTTCAATGAAATCTGAGGGATGGCTAAGAAAGATTCAACCATAACTGTCCACCATGTATTGAAATATATCAGTAACCACAAATTGTATCATCATGAAATTTTCACACATGGTAGAACTTCATTTGTTAACTGTTGCAAAGGGTGATGTTTGACATTTAAACGCTACCATAGTATTGAACTCATTATCCTGTGATCTGACATAGTTTTGCACTGAATAAAAAATTGTTCCAGGGTATTAGTAAACAAATGTAATTTTTTATTAAATACTATTTAATTTTGATATTTGACTTTTTTTTAAACAATACTTTTGTCAGACTCTCACATATACGAAAGCTAAGATTTAAAAAAATGGATTCCCAAGTCCATATTTAGGGGCTTTTAGTGGCCTGACTTTCAAAAGTGCTGAGCAAGCCACAGCTCCGATAGAAGTCAATCATTGCTTTGCAGTTTTTATATGTAATCTATTTTTCAGCATTCATTTTAAAAATCTTGGTCCTAGGATTTGTGTCTTTATATATGTAGTTATATTTCTATTTACATTCTTATATGGCCCCCATCACTGTAGTATCTATGTGTCTATAATATATACACACACCAAAAATAGATCAAGTGTACCATCTATATTCTGATTTGAAGGTTGCATAAGTAAAATACATCATTTACTTTGTGCTGATTTGAAAAATTATTATTTTAAATATTCCTTCTTTGCCTTCATAACATAACCTTTAATTCCTCCTTTAGTAGGAATTCCTACTTCAGTATTAAAATATATATGCCCACCGTGAAAAACCTATACACTACTCCAAAACTGAGGTATCTTCCTATTCTTAAGTCACTGTCATAGAACAGTCACTTTAGAATGGCACAATGTTTTATTAAGGGTGCCCATTATCTTACTACTATACCTAACAGTAATTTGACATTTTCCATTTCTGCCATTTCTTTCACTGGTATTGTAATGTAACTGCAGACAGGTGGCAATCCTACTGGAGATGTTCCAAATGACACAACAAACATTAACCTCAGCCTAAACTTCCTCTTCAATATGGCTGTTCTTAAGGTTTCTTTCGGAAGGACCAGTCTGTCTCTGCCCCTCTAGCCTCAGGCTGACTGTCAATTGTTTTATACTCCTGACTACAGCTAATGAGACACACCTTATCTGGCAGCTTGGGACAGTCAGCAGTCTTCTGAAGTGTGGTACAAGGTCCTAGAACTTAAATATATGTCCTAGCAGCATACATGGTAAGGCACAGGCAGGTATTCTGTTATGTAATTGAGAGGGCAATAGATTGGATATCAAAGAGCATATTATATTTGTTTCTATAGAAACCAGTGGTAATGACTAGTCTTTAATTCTATGTTCTATATGAAGCTGAGAATCTGTCTAAACATCTAGGTTTAGTGAATTAAGATACAGTGAACATTCAGGAAAGAAAAAGGGTTAGTAATCAATAAACAACTGAATAAATTGTATTCCCTGTGCAAATCTTTCCATTTTGTTTCACTGCAGGCTGTGAAACTCCCACGTAATTCAGCTATGTAAAATGGTTTCTGTGTATCTCTTAATTATAAAGACATGTAAAATCGGGGGGGCCTTTAACTTTGTTTGTTAGAATACCTTCAAACTATTTTATCAGGATTTTTCATGATGAATTAGAAGGCCACCTTTTCTTTAACCTCCAGGGATCATCTTAAGCAGTCCCCCAGTTAACTGATAACAGCTAACCCCCTAATAAGTGATTTAAACTTAGGAACCTCCTAATGTCGTAAGGCTGCAGAATAAATACACAGTTTTGTCTGTAGGTTTTGTAGGTGATCTTGAGGCTGGGGATTCCCTGATAGTGTTATATTCTCACAGTCTGATAAGTTTTGTGTTTGTCACCTTCCATCATCTGGGATGAATAAAACTCTTTCATACCTCTTAATATTGGGTAACAGTTTTTCCTGTAAATGGGAAGACTAGAAACCAATGCTTTAGGACTGCCTAGTCTAACTTTCTTGGTAGCAATCCTTTCTCCAATCAAGTGAATCTGCTTGAACACTCCATCAGGCAATGACACTGCTACATTTCAGAAACACTTATGATTTCTTTCTGGAATATATGTTCCAAACAGCTGAACAGTTTATCCTCTTTATGCTGTCCCATGCAAATGCTGGTGGGCAGTCTTTCTCTGGAAGTATGGCCTAGTCCAGAAATGGATTTTAATTAAAGCAATGTACACTAGGAATTAATGTTGTAAAGTAAAATAAATAGTCATAGAGAATCCAAGGTGAAGAGAAGCCAGATTTGAAAGATGAAAGAGACAAGTGTCTACAATAGCAATTTTTTAAATGCCATGTTACATATTACCAGAGAGAAACAAACAAAATGTCCTTGAACCAGTATGAAGCTCTTCTGATAGCAGTTCATGGCCATTTAGCCTGGTTTCTTACAGCAGAACAATTCCTCCCAGAAATCTCTGCTACAACAGAATGGTGTGAGCAATAATTCAGCAAAAGTTCATTTTAAAAGTGATATGGCACATGTGAGGGGTTCTTAACCAAATTTTTGACAGAATAGATGGAATTGTTCCAGTAGATACAATGAAGAACAAATACTGAGTGGCGTCTAGTCAATACAGCGTGATTCTTTAACACAAAAGACCCTGAGAGGCATATAATGAATACAGCACGATGAAATACAGAATAAATACTGAAAGGAATATGGTCATAATAACTGAAATGCTTCTCTCTCTCTCTCTCTCTCTCTCTCTCTCTCTCTCTCACACACACACACACACACACACACACACAGAGACAGAGACAGAGACAGAGTGGGTGGGAAAGTATTTGAAGAAAGCAAAAGGCCCACTCCATTACACATTTAATTCAATGCTAATCTTTCCATTGATTTCAATAAAAGTTGAGTCACTTCCCAAGGATGGAGGGGAAGCTGGGGAGCATGAAAGAAAAATTATAGCATTTGGAGAGGGCTGATAAGACAAAGAAAACTGGCAAAAAGGGAAACTGGGGTAGAATGAAGTGAGCCTGGTAGCAGAATTATTAAATGCTTTGAAAAGTGACAAGAAGCAGCTTGAACATTTTGCAAAAAAAGAGAAATCCAGTGGAGAGGTTCAAGAAGTTGGTGTTAAGGTCAGAAATGTGGAAAGAAAGATGATCTTGGCAACTGCATATTACTTCAAATGGAGACAGGAGAGATACAGGGCAGAGAGGATGAGGTTGCGGTAGTCAATTCAAGGATAAACAGGAGGCTATATTAAGAACTTGGCAGAATGGATGGAAAAGAAGGGATGAATGGTTCTTAAGCAGTTGTGTTAAATACTATACATTTCTTACTAATCATTATGCAGGATGTTTCCCTAAGGATGGAGGCAGCCCCAGAGATAGCATTTTGTTGTTCAGTAACTAATTGTTAAAAGAGATTGAGGGAACCCTTCCTCTTTGGATAGCAATTGTGCCTGTTAATTATATTTTGTCTCCTTTAGAATTCCAAATGTCAATCACTTGCTTCCAAAGTGGCCACAATATAAAAATGTGCCTATTATGCAGAGATGTTTATTTTATGGTTATGCCAGGTGAAGATAAATATTTGAGAAGACTTTTCTAACATTGCCACCCTTCGGCTGAGATGTTAAACTTCGGTCCCTCCTTTTCATCTCCAGTGGCTGTGCCAGTGGAAGTTGGAAGTCTCATGCCACATTTTGAAGAGTAGAGGATACCCCAGTGCCTTAGTAAACATTTCATCCCTTAAGTAAAAAAATGAACCAATGCTTAGGTGATATTTTCCACTGGTATTTAGTGGAATGGAAAATTCAATGAAAGTTGATATTTTGGAGCAGATTTTTAATGGAAGACTAAAGGCGATGGAATATATAATTACATCATCTGTATAATAAATTACTGATATGATTCTACATTGTTTCTTTCTTTAACATTTTAACATGTCACTGTTAGAAATAGGGGAGCGAAACATACCACTATTTCATCTGGTACAAAAACTTACGATTCCTTGAAAAATGACAGTAAATTCCTCTTATTAGTGTGAGTGTGGAATAAGAAATAATCCTGCAACAAGATTGAGCAATCACTGTATTTGTTTTAATGGTAGTAAGTGCTAAAAGTTTTAGGAGTATGGCTCTGTATACCTTCTTCCTTGTTAATGTGGAGTTTTATAGTGAGTTATCTAAACACACTCATAAAATGTAACCTCAGGACTTTCTTCTATGTCTTGGATCACATGGGGGAGAGGGAAAAACCAAAATACCTCTTCACCTCCAGCCATTGTATTAATGTCTGCCACTGAATTAATACTGAGAACTAATTCAAGCAATAAGAAAGCAGCTGTCAGGCAGTGTTATACTCTTTGGAGGTGGCAAATACACATCCTACTGCCAAGAAAAACAATCTCTAACATTATCTGTGCCCTGCACAAGGATGAATTTTTGCTTCATCCAAATAATCACTTCAGATTTCAGAGGTCAGAGTTCACAAATTGAAATTCATGACCAGAAGAGTTAGAGGATCAATGCAGCAACACAGTCCTGTATATAATATTCAAATAAAGAATACCAAGGATTTATCCATTGTCTGAGTTCATGCATGATTAGAAAGCAGTTAGTGTTTGTTTAAAGGCTATGCATGGATGGTTATTGAATTTAAAATCTGCAGAACTCTATTTTGAAATTTTTTTTTGTATGTTCTTGTCAGACAAGCAATGACATATCTTTTTTCACTTAAATAAGTCTTTGTCATGTTTGGAAACCTGCTGCCTGAAACAATCTTTGAAGTTGTAAATGAAAACAACACAATAGCAAAGACTTTCTGTGAATTTAAGTGATGAGAGAGAACTGGGCCTGTTGATAAATAAAATAATTACCCAGGAAGCATCAGGGCTCTATCACTTTCGGCATTCCCATCCCAATTTGATTAAATGAATTGGCTGATAACTTGTTCAGGAGAAAGAACTTTTTTTGACAGGGAAGCTATGTGGGGTTGATACCTACTAACTTGAAGCCTTTACATTATTATTGGAGGACTTCAGTAATTCAGCCAGAGGTTGGGGTCTATTACAGGAGTGGATGAGTGAGGTTCTGGGGCCTGTGCAGGAGGTAGGACTAGATGATCATGGTCCCTTCTGACCTTAAAGTCTATGAATGAGAAAGAGAAGTATAGAATGAAGCCCAGAAGCCCAGATTCACAAAGTGACTTTTGCACCTAGAAAATCACAAGACCCACCCTGAGATCCACAAAGCCTGAATTAGTTGTCTAGGCTTCTGACTCCACGAAAGAGGAGAGATAAGAGTCTAAGAATTAAATCTGCCTCAGCAAACAAATGTGAGAGCTGTGTCTTTAGCCTCCCCCACTCACAGGGAGGCACTAAGCTCTGCTAGCAACCACATCTGGGAAACTCTCTCCTGGAATGAGACAGCCTCAGTGCCAAAGTCACTTCTCATAAGAAAGAGTCAGTGACCTTCCTCCCTCCATGCTAAATCTCCAGCAGAGGAGGAAGAGGTGCCCATCTTATAATTTGGAGCCCTCATCTGAGATGTGGGAGATCAAGGTTCAAATTTCATTCCCCAGCCACTGCCTGAAGGAAGAAAGGATTTGAACAGGGGTCTCCTACCTCTCAGGAAAGGGCTCTGGCTACTGAGCTACAGGATAGTCTGGCGAAGGGTTCCCTCACTATCAGCTGTTGAAGCTTTTCTACTTTAGCTAAGTAATTAACTAGATATTGGAGCAGGGGGGACTGGACTCAGCATCTGCCATTTCCTATAGGGGTTTCCTAACCACCAAGTCATTCTCTCACTTTCTGGCCTAAAGTCTCTTAAAATGTGTATTCAAGATGGAACATCTTCAACAAGAGAGATTGAGGGGGAGCTCTACACTGGATTATCCTATAGCTCAGAAGTTAGACCACCTCTCATGAGAGGTGTGGGATGCCCATATTTGACTCCATCCTCCCCTTCAGGAAGAAGAGGAATTGAAGCCAGGTCTCCCGAAGGTCTAACCAAGTGCTAGAGTCACTGACGTAAAAGTTGGCCAAAGTACTTGCTTTCCCTTCCTCATTTTGATTTTGAATAGGATCTGCTCTGGTAGGTGGCCTCTGAGACTTCATGCTGGATCAGGCCAACCCATAGTTTCAGTGCTTTTTCACCTGTGTCCCTGAGCTGTATGGATTGCTTCATTTCTTAAGTATCTGAGTGCCTAGAGTGGGCCAGCAGTGGGCACGTTCAAAGACAGAAACTGAGGCACTGAATGAGTTTAGGTGCCTACAGGGTTAGGCAGCCACTGAATGGGAGTTTCATGCACCACCGTGGAGCATAAAACTGGAACTTAGGCACTTAACTACCATTGTGGATTTGGGCCTAAGTGTCCTCAGCACACATTTTAATTCCATGATGATGGCTGGCCTCCGACCGACAAATACATGAACATGAGTGGGAGCAGTTGATGATCAGCATCCCACAAGACCAGGGCCCTTCATTCCTAAATTGGTAAACTTTACACTTCTTCACTTCAGTGGAAATATTGACACACATTGTATTATAAAATATTTGATTCACCATTTCGCTGGTCCCCTTTCTAATAAGCTACTTAGAAGTGCTGCATTAAGATGAGCACCAATACATCTCTGGGCCACAGAACTAGGGTGCTGCTTCTCAGAACATTTCAATGTATCTGTTTAATGCTAATCACAATATAATGTATGTAAAATAGGTAAGGCGAAATACAAGGGAAAACTGTTTAATATCAGATAAATCAAAAGCCATGGGAGTTCTAGTACAACATGTAATAATTGTCTGAGATGATTAATATTGCAGTAGCTATTTACTTTCAGAATTAGTATCCATTATCTTGCAAAATATTTTTTAAAAATGTATTTGAATCTCCAAGGCTGGCAGGGCAGTTAAGGGTAGTTACTTAAAGATTCAATAGTCTTATGAGAACTAATTTAATCTCTATATCAAAAACTGTTGCTTGTTACAGCTTCCTTCCACCCCCCAGATCCCCTAGAAAGCATCTTTTGCATCTGTGTTAACGTGCAGCTGGGAAATCATCCCTGAGTTATATGTTTCACCAGAAACTAACTGTGCTTTCATGTAAGCAGGCTTAATTTGTCTCTCACTGCAGCTGAGCTGAGCTGGGGGGAAAAGCAATTTAAAAAAAAGAACCTACCTTCAAATTTTTCAGATCAAAGAATGCATCTTAAAAGTGAACACAGAAGCCAAAGCAAAATATTTTGAAAATTTCTGCTGCATTCGAGCATTTAAGATGACGTGTACCTGTATGGCTAGTGGTGGGGTCTAGGTGGTTCTATCTTTTAATTCTGACTATCACTAAACTACTATGTGCCCTTGAGCGTGTCATTTTCCCCTTCTGATTGTTTCCCTATCAATATACTTACCTATCTGGTGCACAGGGATGTTGTGGGAAATAATTGGTTAATGATTGTATAGTGTTTTCAATGTATCAGGTCCAATCCATTTTTTAATGCAGTCAATGGAGTTGTTTCCTATAGGAACAGGAGCAAGCCTATAAAATGCTATAAAAATACACAGCAGTATTTATTATTAGTATACCGTACATATGTATACAAACTGCACATTTGTGTGTTGAATTACAAAAATTATAGTCTTGGGTTAAATGTAGTTGGAATCTGATGAGCAGATGCTCCTTTTTTTTTTTTTTTTTTTTTGCAGATATTGTGTATACAGCAATTCAACCAAATAAAACAGTAATTAAAACAAATTCAGGGCCTATAACAAAATGTAGCCATCTCAGAAAATGTTTGAAAATCCTGTAGGATAACTTTACAATAATTTAGTTCATTTCATTAAGCTTCTTGAAAGTTTGTCATGTAACTATATTATGCGAGCTGAGCGCAGACTGTGAGGCCGAGGCTTTCATTTTCTTTTCTTTCAGTGTGGCCATGGGTATTCAGGGTTTTACTCACCATGTTTCTCAACGGCATAGTTAAAATGAAGCTGCTTTTTTTTTAAAACAAATGAGATAGAAACATACAAGGAAGAGAAAGAGAGGAAGTGATTCAAATGAAACAATGGAGAAAAGAGGACCAAAACCAATGAAAAATACACTCCAGCATATGACAAGGATATAGGGTTGAATTGAACTCAGTCTGAGGATCAGGCTGTTGGCAGGGTATCTTTGCAGGAAAAGGCATGGGGGAGAGAGAGCGTGATAAGCATCCTTTCATGCTATGTAGCTGCTCTGCTGCCACTCCGCAGGTACTCATTCAGTACAGTAACTGAAGCACCCTTTCATGTTTTCAACATGTCCCTGCTGTGGCATAGGGGGCGGAGCAAGTAAAGTCTCTGGCTCCCGCATTTCCTATGCTTATTCCTATACCCAACACACTGAACTTCAGGAAATCCCCACAACACGGAGGCCTATGCCAGAGGAGAGGCATTCATACAGTGTGGCCCCATAAATCCAACTCCCACCAGTGGATCTGCAGGGACATTTAAGGGCCATGTGGGTGAGAACTAGCATACGTCCAGGGCATGCAGAGCTAGAGCACAGCATGGAACTACAAAGACAAGATAATGTAACATTCTCTATTTATACTATTAGAAAAAAATTGCATAGTACCAGATAGCGCAGCCCAAAAAGAAATCAAAGGGAGAATATTAAAACAAAAAAGAGAGGGAGAAAGCAAAAGTTGAGCTATCCAAAAGAATACCAAATTTCTTTACTATATTTAACTGCTATTTATGAGTATTGAGTTCAGCTGCTCACATTTTAGATACAGTGAACATTAATTCCTCCAATATGAAAGTGAACTTTGCCTAATATCACGTAGCAAAGGCCATAGCAGGGCCCTCCAATGCATAAACCATTTAAGATCCTACCATGGAATGAATGAAAGCATCTAGGAATTTGTTATATGCACAGCAGCTGGAGATCATTGCCAGATTTCTGACCATAAGGGCGTCTGGGGGAGCAGAACAGGCAGAGAATATGATTTTTATTTTAACAGTCTATTTAAAGACATTATAGGTGGTGCCAATCTAATGGTTTTGCAGATGTCCCAAATTTGCTTATTCTGGCGTTGGACAAATGAGATAGATCTTAAATAATAGTCAGACAGCATGAACAAGACTAAATAAAATATCCCAGAGGTCACAGCTGTCAAACTGCCCTACAGTGGCTCAAGAGCATGAGTACCACCCTCCAAGCAGAGTACTAAGAGACAGTATAAACCCAAAATTTGCTGTGAGTTCTATACTTAGATTTCATCAATCAAGTGTAAACTTCTCAGGCTTTATAACAGCCTGGCCATGGAGTCAAGGACAGTCCCCTTGAGTGCTCAGATCTATGTTGTTGCCTAGCCAGGCTTGAATTTCTGATAAATAGTCCCTTACATAAAAAATCACAGCAATAATCAGGTTACTCCCAATCCCAAAGGACCAGTCACTTACCCCAGGTCAATTGCACTTTCGATCTCGTACTAAAGCCAACACTTGTAGTCAATCCTATAATTAACTATCTAACAATTTATTAACTAGGAAAAAGAAATGACAGTTATTTACAAAGTTAAGGCAGATAAACATACACACAAGTTAGTCTTTCATTTCAAAAGGCAATAGAAGCATCTATAATACACAAGTTTTGCATGTCCCTTAGGGCTAACCTAGGCTAAGCACTGGGGATTTCTTCCTTATGCTTAGGAAACCTTGCCCTTGAGAGTCAAAGCAGCATGGAGATACAGTTTCTCTTTGTCATGGATTTTCCCTTTTCTCTGAGCTGTCAGCTCAGCTGATGGGAGGTATTCACTTGCATGTCTCCTCTTCATGGGTGGGAAAGGAAAGCAACCCACAAAGTCTTTTGTTTTCTTTGATGTTCCACAGTAGTTCATCTGGTGTTGATGGACCTTCTCTGTGGAATAAGACATAACTTTGGTTGTAGGCCAGCATTTCAAACTAGATAATGCCTTTCTTCACTGATTATTTACATAGTTAGAGGCTTACACTTAAATATTATCTCATTACATTGAATACCAATATTATTATTTTTAAAACGCTAATACATATTTTAACAATACTAACACAAATGTGAGACAGAATGATTCCAGCTAACTATTTATCAGAATTCAGTTGACACATGGGTGTTTTTTACCAGCACCACAGTAGTCACCAGAACAAATTCAGGTATAAAAAACCAAGGAGAAATGGGCAAAGAAAGGAGTAATAGATTCTATGGAAGTATTTATCAAAAATCAAACTTTTATTTTCATCCTTAGTTTTCTGCCATTTTAGTAAGATGCTACTGTAAGAACATGTGGCTACGTGGCTGAATGTTAGTAATAAAAATCAGGTAACTACATTTCCAGTGCAAGGCTGTGGCTAAAATGACTTTCATATTTGTTTGGATAAAAAGAGATATATCAAGTAGAAATAGGGATGTGATCAAGAATGATATGAAAATAATTATAAGAGTTCAAAGGAGAACCACAAAAGTGACCCAGGGGCTGGAAAACAAATGCTGCAATGTGAGATTTAAGGACCTTAGTCTATTCAGATGATAGAAGAGCAGGTTGATAGTGATGTGATTATTGTGTATCGATACTTACACAGAGAAGAGAGATCTGATAATGAGGGACTTTCCAATACTTCAAAGGCATCAAAAGATCCAAGGGCTGGAAGTTGAAGTGAGGTAAATTCAACCTTATAATGAGACTCAATTCCCTGGCAATGAGGGTAATTAAACATTGGACCAGCTTCTGGCCTTAGAGCCTAGAGGCTAGGAGAACTAGTATTAAGGTATGGCTGGGGTCATTAGTTGGATCTCTTTGGTGTCATATTGTGGTGAGACATCCAAACTCTACACGGGCCAAAGAAGGGTTGATGAACCCGCAGCAGCTCAATCAGCCCTGCCCTGATTCACCTGCTGGAGTGGTCAGGCTTGGAGGGGAGCAATTAAAAGGAGAGAGGCAACTCATTTAAGAGAAACTTGGGACACTGTGCATATCTTTTATCCTAGTTCCCTGAAGGAAGGCCCTAACAAGGGACTGCCAGACACCAGAGCCTTCCTGCGGAAAGATAGGCCTGGTGTGGGATTACTGTGTTTTCTTTTTTAACCAAGGGTATGATGTTTTCTGTTCTACCCTGGACTTGCTTATGGTCTGAATGGGATTGCTGTAATAGTTGCTCCCATACCATCCCCCAAAGGGAATGACCACTTTCAGTAAATGTCTGTTGGTTTGCCTATACCAGGATCTATGATTTTTATCACAAGCCCCAAGACATCCATGGAGCAGCACACAGCTGCATAATGCATAATCAGGATCTCATGATTCACATAAATATTTCCTTGTGCCCACGGGCTTAATGGAAGAAGGCAAAACACACCTCATCACCGCACACACTTCAGTGACTTACAAAAAAATCTCCTTACAGGTTTTATCTACAAAGGCAGTTAAACATGTAATCAGCCCTCTACCTCAACCACTTGCTTTGTGCTTGCTTTATTCTCCTTTCCTGGTTCTCAGCTGCCTTGGGAGTTAGAAATCACATGGAAACCCTTGCCACATATTGTATATTTGTGGGGAACGACAACAGAGAGGTATATGGCAGAGTTTCTTAACTAGGCAGGCAGTATGTGGTGAAAAACCACGTGAGGGGAGCCGGGCAGCAGCCACTGGCTTCTGGTGGCTTCAGCTGCCTGCTGCCTGCCCATATCCCCGGGTCCCAGCATTCACGGAAGCCTCCTCCGCCCCAGCTCAGATTGGGTGGCAGTCGCCCACCTCCCGAGCTGACAGCCAGGTGGCAGCCACCTGCGACTTGCCCAGGTGGCAACTCTCCTCCCCGGCTCTAAGCCCGGTGCCCAAAAAGCCAGGTGGAAAGCCCAGCAGCTTGCCCAGTCCTGGAGCTGGGCTCTATCCACAGGTTTACTTGTCAATTTCACTGCTGTAGCTGAGCAATGAAATTGACAACTATGACAGCCCCAGATTTTACCAGTATAAAAGTCTTGAGGGGCCCACACTGTGATTTGCCTGAGGCTCGCACTCCCCTAGGGGCAGCCATGGGAAGTGCTGCTATCCACTCTGGTGGGCCGCTACTGCCTGCTCATCCCTCACAAGTTCTCACCTGTGTGAGGAGAGCACCATGTGACCTCGCCTCCAGGCCATAGTGATTGGCTGGCATTCACTTTTGCTCCTATACGGCGGAGGAGGAGGAATAAGGAGGGGAGAAACAGCAGGGGTTTTGTGATCTGCCACAGCCACACAGCACTGCAGAAATCAGAACTCTCCTGCTTTATGAGAAATACAGTCATCCAGCAGGAAAGGGGGAAAGATTGTATTTCTCAGAGTGGAAAATTGAGTGTTGGGGTACTTATTAAAATTTTCAGAAGTTATGGGATATTTGCTACTTAAAAGGTTGAGAAACACTGGTATAGGGGACCAGGCAAGGGGGAAGGAATTAGGTTAACTAAAGCATTTGTCCTCAAAACTAACCATTTTGTAGCATTTCACTCTGTGGTGACTAAGCAAAGACTCACCCTCCCCAAACCAAGAGCGAAGAGGTACTTTTCTGGTATACAAATCCTAATTTTTGAAAAACAATCCTCTCACATTCATTTGCAGGATCAGGGGCTAAGTTGTCACTTTCTTCCAAATTGCTGAGCTGCTGCACATGGTCCTTTCAGCCACCTCAAACTTCTTCCTAATGTAAAAGGTAAACAGTAACTGACATTGAATTTTGTCTAATTGCTCCAGAAAGGGAGGATGGGATTTGGAGCATGGAGGAAACAGGTTCAGGTAGCCCAAAAAACAAAAGACGGTTAGGGTGAAATTAAAAAAAAAGTATTTGTAATACAACAGAGAATGTATTTGTATATTTTCCCCTATTAATTTCTCATCATGTTACTAGGAACTACTTTTCATAATGGGAAGGATACTTTGCATAAAATACCATGGAACAGTTTTTAAAAAAAAATTTTAATGTGCAAAAAATAAATGCACCATATTTTAATGGCAATAATCTGGAGTCTACAGTGTGCCCTGATACATGTGTGTAAGTTTAAGCACACATACTGTCCCAGTGACTTCAGAGGGACTACACATACATCTAAATGCTTGATGGGGCCATGTGGCATTTCCTGCAAAATTGAAGACAACTGGCTAACACCCAATATATGCAGCAATAGTTTATTTTGCACATCCTGTCATGGCTCATTGGTATAGTGGGTGACACTCAAATGGTTAGAAGTTTTAATTCTGTTTCCATAAACACTTAAAAGTTAGATGACTTACCAAAGTTTGCATCAAATGTAATTTTCTGAAAATGAAATTCTCTGGGGTAAATAAATTCTTTCCAAAGCACTCAAATACCACAGTGATGCAAGCAACAAAATTCAAAAACATGTTCAAACAACTTATTAGAACTATTATTCCCCATGCTGCTAATGGAACAAATAAAGGGATCAGTCTACAGGGCTACTGACAAGAACTGTGAAGCAAGGCAAAGAATTAGCCTTCACACCATAACTGCATCATATACCCTCTTTGCATCTGCTCTTTTTCCCTCATCTCCCTTCACTTTTCTTTTCTTTCAAATTAGTTTATCCCCTCCTAAGTAAACCTACCCAAAACAAACAAAATTGTAGAATTAACTTGTTTGCTGCCCTCACATTGACTGTGTTGTGTTTGTACAATGCCTTGCCCAATGGGGCCCCATTCATGATAGGCCTTTAGGCATGACCATATTAAACATGATTAATAATAACTATGAACATGCAGGTGCAGCATCTATACAGTGAGGCTTTCGCATTGGGCAGAGAAATGGGCACAGAGCTTAGTAGCTGACACATGCTGCTAGGCCTGCATTGAACTGACCACTGGTTAGGAAGGAAGTAGGGTGGGTATGAGGCTAGTGAGAAGTAGGAATGATGGGGGAGCAGACAATCTGTGGTCAGTGGTGTAAGTATAATCCAGGTAGTGCAAATGATATTCTTAGTGATCATCTTAATTATTTCAGCATTCTCCTGCTGCAATCTTACAACACTGGTTTACTCAAGTATACAGGAGCTGACCTTAGAAGAAAAATGAGAGCAGAGGCTTAGCAAGCAACTGACTTAGCAATGCTTCTGAGAGATCCCATGAAACAGTATTTCTTGCACCCAGAGGCTCATTAATGTACAGTAGGGTACAGAGTAGTTGCTGGCCCACTTACCTACAATCCCACGCCTCTCTGGATCATCAGGAACAAGGTGTCATGTTCAGTGGTCTTACCATGAAATCAGCACTGCTCTCTCTGACACATGCTCTCTCTCACCCTTTTTTGGCATGCCTGCAGGAAATAACCAGTGCTCTCTGTATAAATGGGTACAGCTTTATTGATTTCAGTTGATTTGCACCTGCTTATACCAGGTCTGAGATTCTGCCAAATTTTGTTGAAAATATTTGACTACATAAGACTTTGATTTTAGACTGATGAATCTATTGTTAAAGCATTCATTGGGCTAGATTTTCTGCTGCTCAGCTTCTAGTGGGTGCAGCAAAAGAAGGGGGCTGCGCTTCAGTTGTGGCCTCTTGATTTGCTGCTTGAACCTTTGCTGCTTTGACTCAGGTTACAGCAGAAAGGGGGCTCCCTGCCCCCTCTGTGTCTGCTGTCCTTGGGGCTGTGGAAAAGGAGGTATTGCAACTAACCACACCAGCACCAACCCTGCTGGGGAAGTGATTCCCCTAATTCAGTGGTGTTCCACCTCAGGGAAGTTAAGACAGTTGTTGTTCCTTTTGCCCTACTTAAATGGCACAAAGGGAGTAGAGCAGGGCAGAGAATAATGGCGTATGGTGTTTTCTGTCTCACTTCATCCACAACGTTGAAATACATCAGACGATTGATTGGACTCTGTACATGTTATCAAGGATAAGAAGCCTTTAAAACAATAATAGTAAATCTTATTTTTATGCAAATACTTACGAATATTTGTAACAAAATTCCCTTTGTGCTTCTTTTTAAATACCTCCTCTGAATAATGGGTGATAAATGTGTTCTGTTTTTGTTTCTAAATAGAGAGCCTAATTCTGAATTTTAAGAGCCGGCTCATCTGTGAAAGTTCTACTCAGTGGGAAAAGGGCTACATAACTAGACTGATTATTAGGATATTGTTGAAAACACTCAACTGAACATATTGAGCTGAAACCAAGACTCCTTTCAGCATAGTTGTGCCTGCTCAGAGACTGCCTGAATTTAGCCTGCACGGTGGGTGCAATATCTAAAACTGTTCTCTTCTATCGATTGATGAAGGGAACGATGATAAACAGAAAATCAACAAATGATTGTATGTGTTTGTTTCTGTATTGCATTGTAAAGCAATGATTTGGCTACATGCAATGCACTATGCTTTCATTTTACGTGGACATACGTATCAGAGCATAGTAGTTGTCAAGCAGCCTGTCTTCTGGTTAATTACAGAGCTGTCCCATCGTCTTCTAGAATTGGACAAACGATGTTAAAATGGCAGAATAGTATTTTTTTCAGTAAAAAATTAAATTTCAGTCATTTTCTTCTTTTTGATAACCTGGTAGCAACAGGAAATGAACTGTTTGTAATTATTCTCTGTCTTCTGCAAAGAGTTCTTTGCTGTGTGTTTGTTTTTTCCCCCCTTAGTAATGGCTGTTACAGAACTGGCAATGCCTTTCCCATTTCAGCTTCACTGAAACTGTTGAATGTTATAACAGGGATCTCAGGGATTAATCTACAATTAAATATTCTAATATCTTTTTTTTAAAAATCTGCCTGGCTATACCTTTTACATTTCAAAGAGATACTGAATTAATAATGTTTTGCCATCTCATTAGACCTCTGAACTCCTGTGACTGAGATCACATAATTTGGCCCACTCACACAGAAACTCACACCGCCAAACTTCCATTTCGAACAGCTCATGGCCACTGAAGACACAATAGTGTTCACTGTCCATTTTCAGTAGCTGCCACAGTCACAGGACCCTATGTTTAAAAAATCCTCACACCCTCCATGCCCCAAATGGTAGAGTTATTAAAGCAGTGCCATATGTCATCAATATTTTAAATAAAAAGTCATATTCACTGCATAATGTTTAACCATAAGGCTATCAAATCTTGTTGGGGTAGTGAGCAAGGCTGCTGGCAAGGCTATCTGACCCATCTGGAGTCTGCAGGCTCACACAGGACAGATTCCAAGCTTTCAGTGTAAAATATAAGGGGGGAAAAACAAGTGATTTATGTGTGATTTTCATCGCCAAAAACCCAGGCAAGCAATGCATCACCCAAATATTTACAAAGTGTAACAGAGCTGTGTAACAAGAGCAAGAATAATTTTTCTAACTAATAGCTCTTATATATTAATTTATTTAAATGAAGAACACATTGACTAGAAAGTTCTCTTTTGATATCACAGGGTTGTACTATTTTTGCCCGCTGTTAAACTGATTCTCCTTTAGATTCAGGTGTTTTTTAACCTCCTTTAGCTGCTTTCCAGGAGTCTGACATGTTAAAAGGGGGGAAAACATTAGGCGCACTGCTTCAATTTATAAGGCAAAAAGTCTGGCTCCTAAGTGGATTAACTCAAAGCCTGAAGAAATTTATTACGGTGTGAGAAATGGATTACTTCAGAGGAGAATAGATGGGCTAGGAACAAGCAGACTACTCAGATGGTTACTCCCTCCCAAAAACAGGTGCATAGGGTTTGGGCGGGAAGCAACAGGGAATGGGCAGTCTTGGCTCCACCTCCCCTATTCATCGCTCAGCACAGCTGAGCTGGCATGGAGGAAGTAGTAATTTTCTGCTGTTATACAGAGCTCTCAACTTTACTGCATTATATGTTATATACCAAATAGGAGCTCATTCGGCTTCCCTGTTCAGCTGCACCATGTTCTGAAACATGTCCTAGGGCAAGGCAGATTTGGGGGAAGGAGGAAGAGACCACCTGGGGCGGCTCTAGGTCCTCTCTCTCCCCTGTTGCTCCTCTTCTCCATAAAGCAAAGAGGTCTGTGAAGGAAGGGATAAGATGCCCAAGAGTTATGAAAATGCTGACACCCAGCCTGCTTACTTTGTCCTCCCCCTACCATATTCAGACATTGGCAGCTGTGCTCCTTGTTTCGCAGCATTGTGCTCCAGGGAAAGGGAAGAAAGAGCAGGAAGCCCAGAGCTGCCTATAGGTAAAGGAGTCACTGAGTGCCTCTTGGGGCTGTTGGGTAGTAGGCAGGAAGAAGCATGTGCAAGTAGAGACAGTTTGTGCTACTTGAACTGGGGAGCAGAAAAGCTTCCAATAATTGAATTGGGGAGGGGAGGGGGAGTAGCAGGGCTTCTGGTAATTGTAACACAGAGCAGGAGAGAGCATTAATTGAATTTTCAGGTGGGGAGAGCCTGCATTATTTGAATGGAGGGCAACATGGGCAGGAATCACTCCTCCCTGTCATCTAGCAACTGAGCTGGGTATCTTATATAAACAGGTTTGCTTCTGAAATCTGTGGTACATTCTGGTTCCAGTCAGGCATTCTCAATGTTGTTGATTTTATTCAGGATGAAATCAGGATATCGTGAGATATACAAAAATCAAAGCTGTGAACTTCACAAAAGGCTTCACTTTAAGTAAAGGCTTGGGCTGATACTAACTTATCTAAATCTTTCCATCGTTCATCTGTCCTGACTCTGAAAAAATGTCCATTTTTCTGAGAAGTAATCTGGCTGTAGCACAATGTTTGGATTGGCTGTGAGCCTCCACTTCAAAAGTAATTATATATCTTGGGTGTGTGGGACAAATTAAATATATTCCAACAGAAGACAACTGAATTACAGGAGCATAAAATAAGGCCATATACTTTCTCTGCTACCTTTGTAGCTAACTGCCTGTCTTGTCATGTGTCAGGATGCGCAATCCAGGCCAGGTAAACCAAGAAACTTGACCCCAAAGCTTGAATCAAATCTCTTTTTTTTTTGAGGTTCAGCAAAGTTTGGGTAACTGTTCTCCACCCTCTGTTGTTGTTGTTAGTTTTTACACTTACCTACCTCTCCTGGTTCTCGGTATAACCCAAAGTTGAAATGAAAAATACCATAACACTGGCAATTCTTGATGTCAAGGTGATAGAGCAGAAACTGTGTAATATTTCTATCTCCTCTATCTATCAGAAATATCACAGAATGGTCTGTTCTCATGATACGACCAGATTTTTTTTTAAAGCTTCTGTTATGTGATTTGGCTGCTTGAGAGAAGCACTCAGATAGTGGGATGCTTATCCAAAATGACTTGCCAGAACTTTTGATAATCCTCCATTGCTATTTCATCCCCCAGTATTCTTCTTCGAAACAAATGATGTAGCAAATAGCTTTTCTTCACTGCCCAATTCAATCCCAACATTTGGAAAGGGTTAAGAAAGGGTCAGCCTTGTGCAGAAGTTTTCTAAAGATCTCTCTTTCTTTCAAATAGCTAATTTCCCCCTTAGCATCTCAAGACACATTGGAGCCTTCACCACACTATAGTCCAGAAGTCTACACATGATAGAACAATTCTGATGGTAACTTATTTCCACAACAAATTAATTAAAAAATAAAATCTAGGATTTCAGTTCCTGAGATGACAAGCATTTTTGTACCTGTCTGATCCTTGGACTATCGGTCTTGCTTTCTTTTTTTTTAAAAAAAAAATCTTTTTTATCTTTGACCTGCTGCTACATAAAAGGATTGGCATAGGTAATAAACATGACCTAGTTCTAGTCTTAAAACTTTAAGTGTCAGTAACTTGTTAGGGAGTTTGATCTCCAATGATCTAATCAAGGCTTACGTGGTAACCCCAATAAGAAGTATATGGTATCATAAAAATTCCTCAATATGTCACTTTATAAACTGGAATAAGAAGGAACAAGAAGGTCAGCAAAAATGTTTATTGAGATTGTATAGATGAGGAAATTGATACATTTGTGGCCTTTCAGTGACATAAAATAACACACACTGGAAATACATCAGAGGCACAGGTACCTTTCTGCCTCATAGTGGAAAACAAAAATAATTAGCAGCTTCAAATATATCTAGAGGAGACTGCATATGAATTTGTCTTCTTACGGGAAAAAGGAAGTTGGCACCTCTTGATGCACACTCAATGGCTAAAGGCTCACATCAAGAAAGAAAATAATTTAATTGGTACGTTTTCAATGGATGACACACATCACTTCTAAAAGAGGAAGAATTGCTGCAGTGCAAGTGCTGCTTTCATTTAATTCTATAATGGGTTCACCTACTAGAATATACTGACAAGCATCCTGAGAGGCTAGCTGTGTTAACTGTTGTTTTATAATTAAAAGTGATAGTGAAGAATAGATCTCCAGTGATAAGAAGCTACACATAATCAAAGTGGGAAAGTCGTCAAAGTGGGAAAGGAAGAGAGGATTCCATTCTCCACCTGACACCCAAAATACATTGGCCAGTGGGACTGGCTGGAAGAGGGAGGGGGGGAATATTCTGTGCATTGTGAAGGTCTGAAACAGATTACTTCCCTGGCACAAGAAGGAAACGCCAGAGGAACTGGGCCTCAAAGGGGTATCTCTGAAGTGTAGGTCACCCAGGGTTGTCACTGACATGGAACCGTTTACATGCCAGACTTTGATCTGTGCTTTCAGTCGCAGCCATATCTTTCCTGAAATATTGTTTGCTAAGAAATTTGAAATACTTATTAAAGTTCTACATTGGAAAAGTGTTCGTCTCTGTAGCTGTTTCTTTCCCAGTGTCTCTGAATGCAGCATACAGCATAAAGCACGAAGACATGGTTTAATATAAATGCCACAAACCAGAAAAAAAAAAGCACAATAACCCAAGTCTTCGAAGGAAGACGTTCATTAGCATCTGAATATTTCTGTTATCAAGACTTTCATGACTTAGCCTCCATAAAATATGTACTGCATAAAAGCTATACAGAGTGTGTTCATAATCTATAACATTTATTTATACAATGTAGTACACAAAGCAATCTTTAATTATGCCTATATAGGATATCAAGTTATCTTTAATTATCACCACAGAATGGTTGTGCAATCAAATACTGTTGGCAATCAGCATTCATTATACAATAGCATGACTGCATCTGTTCATATTAACAGATAAGCAGGAAAAATCAAAACAGCATCTGATTTATCCACTAAAACTGTCTGAGCAAAATATTGTATCTAACTCTCTTAATATCTCTCAGTGACTTTGATCTGATTAAAGTCCAAAGAAACATAACCACAGATGCAAATATTCTAGTGCCTCAGAAATTAAATACAGCTATATTTCAACAGACTGAATAGCTGGAGCCATATTCCAGCTGAAGTGATTATAGGCACGGCATAAACTTGTGATAGAGGGCTGTCTAGATCTCTGAGGCCGCAGGTGCAGGATTATAGTAAACCCCATTGAAACATACAGTGTTCTGTCTAAATACACCAGTACAAAATTATTTAGGCAGTTGATCACATAATAAAAGTATGATGGATAATCTAATGGAAACTAGCAGCTCAGAGTCAATAAAAAACTTGATTCTTTGATTAAATGCAGCTGATTTTTAATTCTGCTATTTACAGGATTTTCTGCCTAATAGAAGATATTAAAAAAAAATCTATTTTGAAAATGAGAACTCAGTTACAGTATTTATCTCTGTTGGAAACTATACTGTGTAAGCAATGTAGAATGTGTAGATAGACCTATCTGAAAGTAATTCTCTAAGATACTTGGCTGAAAAGCACATCAAAGCACACTGAAATAATGAGACAGGCTCCAGCTGTTGGATTCCAGCAGCTTTTTGATTTGTGCTCCAGTAGAAGCTCCAAGTTTTGATCCTGTGTTGATTATTTCCACGGTATTGAAGTTGATTTGTGCATTATTTAAAAACAGGCCATAGACTGCAAACAAGGGTGAGTTGCAAACTGCCTCTTAAAGAATATTTTGTTTCTGTCGTTTAGATTATTGCTTCCTATTCTCATGCTCTGTCAATGCACAGTTACCCTGATAAAAAAGGGCCTATTCGGGGAAAAGAATGTATTTTAAAGAATTGAATTAAGGTAATAGGAAAGACCACTATAAAATGGTGAGAACATAAAATGTGGGGATCCCACTATTTTCATGTGGCTTTGCTATTTTCTAGATAGGGAGGCACTTGTGGAAATGTGCTTTTAGAGCTGTTGCCAGGACGTCTTTCCTCCCTAGAGGCTGAATCATTGCCTAGGAAACCCTGCCATTAGAGAAAAGAAGCACCTTTATAGGGCTGGAGATGCTTTATGTAAAATGTTCTTTTAGAAACCATTCTATTTATCATATTATTTTAATTATTATTTGTATGTGCATGGCATTTTACAGACAGATAAAGGCTCCTGAAAAATAAGGGCCAGATTCTGGACTTGTAGCTCCCATTGGTTACCTGTAAACTGCAGAGCAGAAAATCAGCAGGCATCAGTAGCAGCTGTAAGTACTGAGCCCTTATCCAGACAGGGACCGTATATTTCCTTTCTCACAAAGGATGAGAGCTAGTCGAATATTACTTGGCAAACACATTAATTAAGTTTCCTATCATTCATCAAGTACATTTATTTCACTATTTAACTACCTCTACAAGTGGAAGTTGGGGTGAGAATAGAATTTTTATTTTTAAAAGTTCTCCTCCTTGAGTTATTGATTGTCTCTGCCTGGCCATAACTAATGGCAGTCAGACTAGTTAATATCGGATGTTCAGTTCAGAAACCATCCATCTATTTGGAGGCCTCTCTGAAGTTTAGCCAAAGCCTGCAGTCAGAAAATTCGGGTTATGGACCCAGGATTTCTCCTAAGATTTAATGTAATTCTTGATTTATGCCAGGCTGGATTTATCTCGAGAGCAGCTTTACTCCTGGTGAACAGCTTTTCTCATGGCTTTTGGAACTTACATCTCTAGGGCCCACGTGAGATCAGGACAGGGATATTATCTGAATGTGAAACAACAATGCTGTGGAAGGACCTACCAGTGTTTAATAGGGATATGGGAGAGCACTAATTTGGTAGCAGAAGAGGATGGTCTTATCCATGTACCTCTGCATGATAGACAGCTATCATTAATTGAAAAAAATGAAGGCTGACCCAGGTTTTTTTATGAACTATCACTAAAGGCTAGATTCGGGTTCCATGCAAGTTTGGGGCTGACATTCTGGTCAGTTCGAATATTTCACTCACCTTTTATCAAAAACAGAGATTAAGACTATCACAGATATTTTATGGGAACTGAGTTACTGCAGAGAAATCTTTTTTGGGTGCTGGCT
>ML675615.1:8658801-8718230 GCA_007922155.1 Mesoclemmys tuberculata | reverse complement strand
TATTGGTCCCTTCTGACCTATGAGTCTATGAGTCTATGAGATGTGATTTTAAAATAATATTAGATGATCTTAACTGAGAATGAGTAGTAAAACAGGTTAATTCAGAAAGTAGGATTTACAATGACATGAACTATGTCTTGGGGACAAAATTATAAGACCCTATTTTCAGTTGCTTATAATTTTGCCATACTTTAATCGTTTGGCCTGAAATTTTCCATGTTGATCATCTGCTTCAGGCTGAATTATTTTGGAAAACGTTAGCCAAAACAAATGTCATTTCTAAGAAGTGTGATGAAAAAAATACACTGTTTGTTCTTGTGATCTCTGTGCTTAAGAGCAGGGATTTCCCATTTGGCAAGGCATGATCTTTGTGTCAGGGACGTGCCTTTCACCATTGAAAATGTGCCCTAATTTGGCCAAATTATAAGCATTTGAAGAATTATAATTTGCCGATACTCATTAGAGACTAGGTAGATCACAGTTAAATTCCCCATATGTTCAGCCCAGGGCAGAACAAGACTTTCCCTGATTGTGTAGCTCGGGGCTGCTGTAGGCTGTGCCAGGCACCATACGTGAGAGCAAGGAATTTATCATACCTGTACTTTCCGTGATCGCTCTGTGGGTCCCAGGCAGTGTAGATGAGGAAGCTGCCTGATTCAAACGTACCTATTGGAAAAGACTTGGACAGAGAGGGTGTGAAAGACTGGATCTGGAGGCTGGCAGGGAGCGAGTCTGGGGATGGGATTCGGGGGCAAGAGGGAGCTAGGACTATATGGACAAGGACCCTGGAAATGTGAGTTCAGAGAGAGGAGGCTGGGACTGCATGGGTAAAGAGATTGGGACTGGAGACCAGTGGAATGGGAGAAAGGAGGTAGGAAAGGGGAGATAGATCTGATGAGTTGCCAGACTGTGGAAAGAGAACTGGGAGAAGCGGGGCAAAGAGATTGGGACAAGGAATAAGGGCAGGGGAGGGTTGGGACACTAAGATTGGCTGGTGAGCACAGAGAGTACGACTGGAAGTGTGAGCCAGTGAAAATGGGGTATGCGGGGAGGGGGCGACAGATGGGACAAGAAGCCCTGAGTGAGACAACTTAGACTGTCTGTGATAGGAGACTAGGGACAAGGAAGTGTGTGGGAAATAAATGGGATTGGGTGGAGGGGGACTGGAATGAGGAGTACAAAGGGGGAAGACTGGACTGAAATGAGAAGCCTAAAGGGTAGATGACTGGGGCTAGTTAAGAGTGGAGAATGGGACTGGCATGAGGAAATGAGGGGGAAGGGAAGACAGCTCTGAGATGGGTAGGTTGGAGAGGATGAATCAGAAAGGGTCAGGCTTGGAGAGAATGGGCAAAAGAGTCTGTCCACATTAGAGAACTCTCCGTTTCAGAGCCTGGAATGTAACCCACAGTTCCTGAGTCTTACCATTCTTCTGCTGTCAGCAAATATCTGTGAAACCCCCTTATGAAGCGTTTGTCCCCTTCGGGTGCTGGACCACATAGAGGATGACAAGCTACTACTGCTGTCAATTACTCCATAGGCTCAAGTAGCAGAGGTCTGTATGATGGATCGAGTCCTGCTGATGAAACATGACGGTGTCAATATGCCGCTACATGGTGGAATTTCTGTGAGAAAATTGTTAAGGTTGCAAAGTTAACCACACAAAAGTTAGGCAATGCAGGATTTAAGGCTGTTTGTGCTTAATTTGCCTCCCTGGACAAATGCATTATGATTAGACCTGGGTGAATTATTTTTCTGCATCTATAATTTTTTCAGGAAAAATGCATTTTGCTGGGTTCCAAAACTATTGGTGAATTTGGTTTGAATTTGACAAATAGTTTTGGCTGAAGAAATATTTGAAAAAGTCATAACATTTCATTTTGACAATTTTTGAAGTGTTTCATTTCAACTTTTGATTTTGAAAATGGCATTTTGTTCTCAAATTTTGCCAACAATGAAACACAAATAGCAAAAAACACCCAAAAATGACTGAATTGAAGCAAAACAATTTTTTTTTAAAAATGTTGCAAGTCACTCCAAAATGTATGTCAAATCAAACGATTCTTATTTGATGACAGTTAAAAAAAATAGGTTCAATTTGAATCAGATTTTTTTCAGCCCCCAAGGCAATAAAATCCATTATTTGATCAACTCTAATTATCAGTCTTTAATTACATGATCACATAATTTTTCTAAAGAACCCCTGCCTCATTCAGTGAACCGGGCTGTTTGGTCCCTATGTACCTTGGAGGCTACATCTCCTCCCACAAGAGGTCTCCACCTACCCTTCCAAGAACCCTAACAATTTGGTCAACAGTGGGGTTCCGATATGCCACTGGGTATAACAGGGGGCCATGCCTGGCACACAAGTGGGATCAGCTGGTATACTTCGGGGAGGGGTTGGCCCAGACATCATAGTTTCACAGGCTCTAAGGATGCCCTTCTATGCCTCGGAGGGGTCTGGTGTCCTCTTATGCTAGGTTGTAGGGCAGTCTTTGTGAATATGGTGCGGTTTCTGGCACAGGAAGTACTTTGCTTCAGTCAATGAATAATAGACCCTATATAGGGTCCCCTTGAAGGACCCTGTGAAGGACCCCTCCACTGCTGCATGTTAACCTGATGGTGGAAACACTGCATAAGGTGGAGGCTCGGGTTCTTGACCCCTAAGGGGAGAGTGACTATGGGGGAGATTGCACTCCCTGGGGGAGAGGGGCCATAGCGGAAAGGAAGGGCAGTGCATAGCTAAGCACCACCCTAATTCAGAGGATTTGCATCTGTTCAAGGCGATGAGGGTGCCCCTTACTGAAATCCCTCTCTCAACCACCTCCTGAGTGGCGGCTTCCCAGGACAAGGAAGAAGAGTATCTTGCCATATGTTTTGGAGGCTGCCATGATGGACGAGGCTCCCGCCACTCTTGCTAATGCCCACACATAGGAGGAGGCAGCTTCCAGGAGGCTGCAAACCCAGTGCTTCCTGGTGAGGCCAGGGAAGGGGCCCTCCACATGCAATGGGTGGAAATAGCAGAAGTGGTCAGTGCTGTGGTTGGGGCAGATGGTTGTATCGTGGATGGTAAATTGACCACAGCCATTTGGGTATACACTGGGGAATGGCACCCCTGATTCTTTTGGAAGGCTTAGCAGGAGGAGGAGGAATGGAAACATCCCCCCCTTTTTGCTCTTGCCTCTTCTCTGAGAGGTAAAGGAGGAGCCCAACCCCTTGCCTTAAAGTTTTTTGCTAGAAATGGTGCCCTGTTTAGGAGAGTAGACAGAGGCAGTGCACCAAGAGTGAGTAGGGAACCTGCTGCCCCCTTCTCTTCCTCCCCCTCACCCCACCATCCTCACCAAGTGGGGACCAAGGACCTGCCATGGCAGTGATTGAAACAAAAGAGGAAGGAGAGCGTGACAGTGATAGGGGAGCACCACATTCCCCTTTCTAACAGGGGGAGGGTACCAATCTGAAAAAGGAAACAAAAACCAGAAGCAAGGGGAAATCATTAGGAGTCCACCCCTTCTGGCTGCACTTCAGGGAAGAGAGGGGGTAAGGCTCAAAATAAACAGACAATTCAGGGGGCAAGAAAGAATTTGGGGAACAGAATCATGTGAAGGAGGAAATTTGGGGAACACAATCAGTGAAGGAGGAAAGTGATAACTGTTAAGAGAAGAGGGAATGGGGAGCAGGGGGTAACGTGCTCATCCTAAAGGGAAGGGGACTCCCTGGGCAGGATTGACAAAGCTAATAACAGCCAGCTGGAAATCCCACCCAGGATAGAAGTGCACAGGATGGTGCTGCTCTGGGGCAAAATACAGATTTATGCACTAAAGGAGACTTGTGTGTGGGATCCTATGACAGAGTGCTGAGAGCAAACAGGTGAACCAGCACTGTGATCATTTAGGCTCCAATTGGTTTCCCCAGAGAAGGTCAATAGGGTGATACAAGCTAATTAGCTCATCAGGCTGGGAGGGCTGATTGAGCAATTACCCCATCAGCTGAGGTGTATAAGAGAGATACAGGAAGAGAGTGGAGTGGGTAAACATTAGATCTGGATTAGTTAAGTGCAGGGTGTAGATAGGTCTCTTTTTCCCTTGTGGGGAAGAGCTTGAAGTAGAGAAGCAATGTCAATAATTTGCTATATGAGACTGCATTGGTGATGAGACTATAAACACATCACAAGCAGTTACCACTTACTGGATGGAGTCTGAGAAGTTTCTGGGGCATTAGAGGATGGAGACAGAGTGTGCCTCATTACAGATCCCTGCTTTGTTTGTTGTGGAAGTTGGAAGACCAGTAGTGAAAGAAGCAGGAGACTGCAGAGAGGAAACCGTGGTCTTTTGGTTAAGGCAGTTGAATGTTGCCCTGAACAATTTGATTCTATCCCTGTCTCTGCCACAGGGTATGTTTGTGATGCAAGGAAGTCACTTAAAGAATACTTTTTACTGGTGGTAACTTATCGAGTGTTCTTCAGTTTCTGAGTGCTTGATTTGAAATGTTGCTGTGTGATTTGCTGAAGTGGTGAGCCTTCCCAGCTGCAGCTGAAGTTTATGGGAGCTGTACTTTTGAGCATAAATGCTATATAATGTTAAGGAATCTGAAAAATCCAGTCCTAGTCATCTCAAATTGTACTGCCAAAAGTAATGGGTACTCTTTACCTTAATCTCTGTGTTTTAGTTCCCTGTTTGTTAAAAGGGGGTAAAACTTCTGTGTCTCATTTAATTTAATGTTTTTGAAGCACTCTGACACTATAATGATGAAAGCTATAGAAAAGCCCATGAGGAAACTAATATTACTGTCTTCAGAGCAGGGTATGACTAATATGCAGGAGATAATGCACTGGCCCATACATTTGGATAACAAAGATAAAGCCAAATATGGAATCGCTATTCATTAATTAAATACTGTCCATCATGTGCACTGAATGATGCAGGGGTTCTGTGCAAGTGCTCCTATAATTAGACTGTATCATAATGCATATGCACAAAGGGAATAAATTACAGTTGTATAGGCAACCTTATTTCTGGCATTTCCAAACTTTTGAGTGCTTAACTTTTTGCAGCCTTACTAATTTTCTTTTAATGTTTGTTCTTGTATGTAATAACCTGAAATGTACTGGTAGAGATAAGAACTTAAGTATCTCAATGCAAGGTTTGAACATCCTATAAAAGGACCCAGGTTTGAAAAGTGGCTTCTGTGTTTTCCACATTTTTCCATTCCACTTTTTTTGTCTAGGCAGCAGTCCCCTCTTCTTTTGAAAACTCAGATGTGGTGAGGATGAGAGGCAGGGAGGGCATTTCACATCAATGGTGGGCTATTTTCCAGTGGAACATATATTTTTGGTTCCTAAGAGCTGAAATTCTGTTTGTTCATATTGAAGATGCAGGTTACTTTTCATGTATGCTGTTGTGTTGTTCTGGTCCCCTTACCCTGACTTCCAAGCTCTTCTGTCTCTGACATCAATCGCAGAGAGTCTGCATAAGGATCAAAGAGCAAAGCTGAAAGCAGAATTTATACTTGCTAACTGTGTAAATGGAACAATTGCACAGTGGCTAGGTGTACCATGTGTCATATTTAAAGATAACAATAAATAAAATATTGGATGAAATGGAAGCATGTCGGCAATTGTCAAACATTTTTTCGGCAGGTTTTCTGTCTTTTCTAGCATTTTTTTTTCATTTGTCTCCCACACAAAATATGACCATATTCTTAATTTGCCCACATTTGGGGACAAATGTGCCAGCTGTTTGGAGATTGTTTTTCTATTTCTAGACCTCTCAAACCTACATAAACCTATTCCTTTCCAGTGTGTGTGTTTAAAGGTATGCAGAATGAGCACTAAAGAGGATCTCAAAGTGAAGGTGAATAACCTCTCTTACAAATACAATGGCATGGGGGAAAATCTCTCATTTCACTGTATTGTTCTGAGATGTTTTCCTTACGTTTCATGTTGCATTTGAGATATACAGTTATTGCCTGTGCCATGTTTATGGGTATGTGTTCATATCAATTTGTATTTCACAATTTTATATTGAATGTATAATAACACAATAAGAATCCTAATTCATAGTTGGCTACCTCTTCCAGGCTCTATTTAAAAAATTACTTTACATTAATTATATATGGATGTCTTGTTTGGGTGTGTCTACACTTACTGGTACATAAGGTACAGCTACTGCATGACCAACGACTATGGGTATATATATATATATATATATATATAGCAGAGTAGATAGTGAGCACGGCTGAACTGAGTAGAATAGAGTGCCCTACAACCTGAACCCCCCGGCTAAATATCTTACATGGCTTTCTACATGCCTCCCTCGTCTGCACAGCCATTTTATCAGTGTAGTGTCTTGCTGCTGGAGACTTTCACTGCAACGATTTGTGAATGCAGCCTGCTTTTCAGTGCTGCATGTAGCTACTCTTGTGGTGCCTGTTCCCTGCATGCCACGGTACATGTAGACATAGCTTTCAGTACAATAGCCATTGGCTCAGCCACACCATGAGAAAAACAAGAGGCAATGGATGTGGTTTAATTTGACCACAATTTTATTCACTTAACATATGTAGGAGTACCAAGCAATAAAGTATACAGTGTAAGCTATTATTTTTCTCAGTCGTGTGCACCTGCTTGGAAGGGCAGCTTTCCCTGCTGGTCCTGGTGAAGCTAGTTCTGGGCCTCTACTGCTCTCCACTGATATGGAGGTTAAGGAGGCTGGAGAAAGGAACCCACCTCTGGGTTCAGGTATGATACTGTGCCTGGAAATCCATACTACTGCTCACTCAAACTGCCGGACTCTGATTTTGCACCTGGGGTGTTTTGTACGTTCTATACACTTTTGAATTCCTTTGTCCAATAACTGTCATCCTTAGCACGCATTGGCTGCAGTTATTGCTGTTCTGTCAAATAGGAACCAAATTCACATGCAGGAGCAAAAACTCCCCTTTCTCCTAGCCTGCCCAAGAAGGATATGTCACATTCAGTTGTGATGTTTTATTGTACATGTGTTAACAGTGGTGCAAATTCTCAAGCATGTACCAGGCTTAGTGGGTAGAAATCTACACGTTTGCCTAGTGTTCCTCTAAGTGACTCAGCAGTTGTCTTCCATGAAAGACCACAAAGCTTTGTAACCAAAAGTGGAAAAATACACTTTTCATTATGTATGAGAACAGTGGCTTCCTGACCTTTTAAAAAAATGTGACAAGGTGAAAAGGACATTATTGTGAGAGTGGTCTCCATGGGATCAGCATCCACACTGGGAAGTACAAGACCTGGCTAGTGTTCATTGCTCTGCTGTGTGACCTTGCATAATTCCTGGATGGGAGATCATATGAACCTGTGATGTTCTCTACAGCAGATGAGAACCCTCAACATAGATATAAGAATGATTCTAACCACTCCTGCTACTCTAAACCTCATGATTAGCAGTGCCAGAATCTACTGACAGTACTAGTAGAATCAGAGACACTTTAGTTTTACCTAAGGTTATGACATCAAGGCTACTGCAACCAAGTTTGCCCGTACCCATGCCTATACTGTAATTGTCAGAAGTCTGAAATCTCAAGGAACGATTTCAGTGGCCTCTTCCCCAAGCTTCTAAATGATCTTCCCCAAAATTAATTGATTTAGGCGTGTTTGCTGGCTATGCTAATAGCTTATTTAGGAAGTACTGCTGTGCTATGCCCTATAAGGGAACACTAAGTTCAACTAACATGCTTCTCAGCCTTCATTTCAGTGGGAGCTGCTAGGTACTCAAATTTTACATCAGACCACTTATTTAGAAGCTTAAATGTGAACTTAGGAGACTAATTTAGGTATCCACTTCTTAAAATTGGCTAAAATATACTTGGTTTTCCACATTTAATCAGTTCAGCCCTTCTATGCATAGTAAACAGCACTGTGTTATGTGAAAAATACAAAGCACATGAAAATAATGACTAAAGCGTTTAAGTAGGCTACATCTCATAATGTCGTAAACGTAAGATGAAGATAAGGAATGTATTGCATGGCTTCAGTGTTACCAAATATATTTTAGTAGCTGAAGACAAGGTTTGACTTTACCTAGATAATACAAAAAAAAAGTCCCTGTGCTAAGTCAAATGGAAAAAGAATTAACCCTTCCAGCTTAGAATGTGAAATGATACAGATTTTTGTTTGTTTTTTTTATCTTTAATTCATAAAAGTAAATCTGTGAAGATGTGTTTTCAAAGCAGTTAATGAGTCAATAATATTGGCTACAAAGTTCTGATTTAAAATGACCTTTTAAAAATGCTATATAAAATTAAATTTTAATGAGTGGTAATAAATGGTGAAACTTCTATAGGAGAAAATGATACTAGCCTTGAGCCCTTGCTGTATGCTATCCACTTCAGCACCATATTATGTAACTTCTCTTTCATTATTTTCAAGCATGGGGGGAAGATTAGGGTAATTCAACACTTGGAAGAACAGAAAACAGTTTTAATATTGTGCTTAAATGCTATCTTCTTAGCTGAATAATTACGTGGACTATGCTCGGTTGGTTTCATAACACTGCTTTTGAGCAATGCTGATCTGTTAAATATAAATGGACAGGATGCCATTTTAAGTTTGTTCCATTTTTGTTTTGGTTACATTGACTATTTGAATAAGAATTTCTTGTAAACAGTAGAAGAATGTATGGTTATTGCTCTATAAGAGAGACTTGTGCTGCAGTTTTGCAGTGCAGAGAGCAAAAGTCTAATGTTGGTGACCCTTCAAGGATAAAAAGATTTCACAACAGGCATATGGAGAACAAGAGGGGAAATAAGGAGAGAGGAGGGGAAAGGAACATCAACTTGCATTATTAAACTGGTAAATGGTACTAGAATATCAGCGTCTCCACAATCAGCAATGACTGGAACATATCCAGAAATTCTGTGTGGGTCTGTAAATTTATCCCCAACCATAGCCTTTGGCATAGTCTTGTATTCTCAGTCCCTAGGGTGCTGAGTTTCATTTCCACAATTGCTAAATGAGAACAATTTATCTTAAATCAACAATAATCAGAGTAAACACTATTATTAATTTATTTGTTTCCAGTATAGAAAACGCAGTAGGATGAAGCTTTCTTCTTTTTATCTGTGCCTTTTCTACCCCTTTTGCCCTGAGGATCCTATTAGTAGAGAGATGAGCAACTCTATTTCATCAGAAATAAATTATTCCTCACTTTTTTGAATGTAAGTACTGAAGGGCTGTAAAGATTAGAAATATGTTTGAACCCCCTATCACTTGATGTTATTTTCCTTGATGTACCAAGCATCTTTGGGGGAAGTGAAACAACACATCCTTTTGAAAGCAAAGTTATTTTAAAAGAACTCCAGCAAGGAGTTCGGTTGATGTACAAAATAATTCAAAACCTATGCAGGAATATTTAATATCCTGTATATGTGATGTGATGAAGACCCTTCAAAATTTCTGGTGTATGTAAGAGAGAAAATGTTTGCAGGGCAAGTAGGTGGCAGACCCAGTCACCCTCATTTTAAAAACGATTAGAAAGCTGTAATTCCCAAGGAACAGTAGGCTAATTCTCACTTTCTTCACAAAGGGGCTAAGGATGAAAAAACACCTTTAATTAATAAGCACTGTTGGCACTATGCTGGTAACAAGCTGCTATAAATGAAACTCTAATTGCTACAGAACAGAGTATTGTGTACAAATGCGTTTTACTCGTAAGTGCTATTCTTTGTTGTAGCTATTCCACCTTCTTGTGTATAATAGAAATAGCCTTGCCAATTTAAAAAAAAAAAATCTGTCTTCTGTCTATCTAAAGGGGGTTAAAAAGCCCTCATGAAAAGCTGAATAGATAAAATATGGTGATATCCTAGGAGTGTCTCAATGCAAGTTAGATTAAGCCGTGTAAGGGGCTTCTACCTAACTACTTATGCTTCTAATTTGTACAATTAAAACAATAACAAAGAGAAATGTTAAACAGTAGCTTATGGTGGAAATATATAGAGATTGAATTATATTTCAACATTGGATTTGACACTTGCATGTATTTTATTGCAGTTTTTTTAAATAAAATATTGTTTAGTATTACTCTATAAAGTGACTATAACAATATTTACCTAATTCATAGATGCGCTCTTAGGTTTCATTACTTGAATCTTGCAATGCACTTTGAATCAGATAACAATAATTTGATTTTAAATTCTTTTTGGTGGGTGAGAACTGTATCTTCCAATATGTGTGAGGGAAGTCTGTTAAACATTGGTGCTATTGGAATATTAATTTGTGTATGTAAAGTAGTAAAAGCTCTGATCATATTGTCATTGAAACCCCAAAACACTCTCTTCAGTTTTTAGAAGTCGGGAGATACAAGAACTGCAGGGTGGTAAAAGTGTATTAAAATCAGAGGCTTTTATTGGTAAAAGGCTGAGGAAAACAGAGTACTGGATGTTCTCCTATAGAGAGCTGTCCGAATTCATCACAATGTATTTACTTATGAGAAAGTTAGAACACTTTATAGCAATCATCAACAACTTGTTGCTGTGTTTTCATAAGAATGGTGATCCGAATTCTTAACTTTAAACTGTTTGCAACTATACAATGCCTAACAAAATCACTGACACCAAGAATAAGCAGTTCTCACTTTCCCCTTTCTTTAGAATTGCCGGGTGAGTGAATAATCACAAATCTCATAAAAAACAGAAAGAAAGGCAAGGTAAGTACTAAGATATTTATTTTTGGCATCTGGAAAGTGTAATATATGTTGTGCAGAAGATCTCTTACACTATTTGGTTAATCTCAGCAGCTAATTCATTTTGGTATGTTAAATGGAGTCTTTCAGCCAAAAAAAAGAGTGCTTCATTTTTGCAGCCTACTATTGTAACTGACATCTTGAGTGTCATGTTCACAGCATACCCAAGTTTAGTGCACATGTATGTACAAGTTTGCTTCTGTTTTTTGTTTTTTTAATGTTTGTGGTGATAGCGCATCTGAATTTAGTATTAGAATGCAACCCTTACAAAACCTTACAGAAAAGAGGCACTGAGACATAGCTACTGAGAACAAATCCTTGCTTCTGCAATATACAATAGCACGAGCAAACGTGGAATTGTGTGTTATAGATTTTAAAGACCACTGTCTGCAGCATTATTAAAACACTAAATTCAAGGTGACCCAACTTCTTTAGTTCCTTCACTGGAGATCTCTGCCTCTGTGAAATCCTTCTTCATGAGAGAAGCCTATGCCCAGATAAGAGGTGCATCAGCTCCCCTGCATGCAGCTTTTCACTAGTGAAAGTCTTCTCCTGGAGACAGGACACTCCTACAATGGATTCCTGCCTAGCAGGCTGTGACAATATTCAGATATTAATAATTCATGGTTTACCAGATATCAAATGCCCTTTCACTGGGCCCAAGAGGTGCAGGTCCATATGAGAAAGAAGGGAGGACTGGCCAACCTCCTGTTCCTGTTAGGGTCATCTTGTAGAGCACAGCATGATGGATCCTTGTGTAGAGGCGGAAACCTCAATTCCCGTGTGTTATTTCAGGCTTACCCTTGCCTTTTGAAGTCTGTTTGCTCTGCTGACTTAAATGCTACCATATGAAATTCTAGTAGTGGTCATCAAAAAGACCATGCTGTCCATTTCGGTTCAAAGAGAAGACTAATTTAAAAAGAAAAACACCACAATTAAAGGTATATGATCCTGACCATCCTGGGCCTCTGTAAGATTCCAGAACCTGGTGACATCAGTGGGAATCTTTCAGTTGATTTGAAATAAGCCTTGGATCAGGCCCAAATATTGCTTCCCATGACAGACTCTTTTGGCTCATGGGCCTTCAGTGGTTCAGCTCACCTCTAAGATAGATAGTTGGTGTGGGTTTTGTTTAGGAAAGTGTTCATCTGTAGCAATAAGCTTTTAGTGCACAGTGCCTGTTTAAAAGGTGAATTTCCTGTGATGGAACACCATTGAACGAATGTTGCATATTTGACTCCTTGCAGTTTCACTGATGAGAAAAGCATGCTATTATTCAGGTGGCTTTGAGATATGCAAGAATCCCGCATATTCAGGTTTTCAGCTGGACAAATCTGAGTTCAGGTTTTAGATTAAAATTTTAAAATGGACCTACACTTTTGGAATCCAATATCTGTCCTCTTTTTCCTGATATTCAAGAGGAATGTAAACATAATTATCATTCAATGCTATTATTACTGATATTTGATAAATCTACAATACATAAATTATGCTATCTTTGTACTTCAGAAGTGCTCTTTGTTAAAGAAACCCAATAGCAGCAAGGAAACGCAAGCAGAGGAGATATTGGGGGGCAGTGGCGGGGAGATTATAAACCCAGTAGACTGTGTTTACATCATGGTGCCTGTGAGGCAAAAGTTGGCAATCCTGAAAACACACTTAACCTTTTTATATTATCTAAGGTTGTAACAGCAAAGATCAGCAAACAAATTTCAGAGATGTCTTTAAGATTATTATAGCTGTTAGAAAACTGTTTGGAAAACAGGCAGTTTTTCTTTGTTAGATAAAAGAATTCCACTAATTTGTGAATTAAAGGGGAAACGCTGAGATTTAAAATCAACTGGATTATTACAAAATATTAGCAAGTTCATCTTCTAACTCTCCCTTAGAAAAGGATCAGGTTCTGAAAGACTAACATTTTTTGAAGCAGTCTTACGTACAAATGATTGATGTCAAAAGGCTTAAATTAAAGTTGCATTTTACTAAACATTAAAGAACTAAACCAATAACACATGCCATTTCAGAGAAAAAGGAAATTTTTGTCTCAAGTGTGCCATTGACCAGAGGCCCATCTTGCTTTCACTGCAATGTATGCCTGAATTCCCATTGGCTTGAAAGGGAAGCAGTTTAGCTATGGATTAATAATAATAATTAACTGACAGGATTTATAAAGACTGTTATGAAAACCATCACCATTTAACAAGGTCTTTTAAAATGAAGACAGAGGAGAAGTTCAAACAGAAATACTATCTCCATGGTTATTCTCAGCCAGCAGTCATTTGGCATTGCAGTGCAAAACAATCAAGCATTAATAAAACACTAGTGATGTTGTGTTTTGTTTTGTTTTAAGGGAGGGGGAGGAAAAGCAAAATCTCTCAACTTCAAGAACATACTCTGCCTAAATTAAACCAAGTGATTCAGACAATTGTAGCATAACCAATACTATTTGTGATTCAAGTAGATGGTAGCTGTTTTACCCTGCTATATTATGCATCACAGTAATAAAAATGTACCTAAAACATCCCTTTTAAAGAGTTATGGCTGATTTTGCTAATAACAAAGAATATATCCTGAAAAGTGATAATTAATAATAATAATAATAATAAAAACCTTCACTGTAATTATAAATCAAAATAATAGTTACCATTAAAAAATTAAGAGAACATTGCCTGGAAATGACATATTGTACAGGAATGTCTTCCCCACTCAATTTCCGAGAAGATGATTTCCATTAGTTACAGCAGAGTTACAGAACATTAAATATACGGCAAATAGGATACTCCCTTCTGCTGCTGAAAGACTTACATAACAAGAAAGTTGGAGCTTTGGAATCAGGAACTGATTTACAGGTTTGTGCGGGAGCTCCAAGTGCAGCACATAGATCTGCATAAAATGTGGTAATTTGGATCTCTGTGAACTTCGGTCAGAGATGTCACTCTTGCTTAGCTCAAGTCGGGCAGCTGTTGGAAGGTGAATGAAAATGCAGATGGAAGAAAAATCAATATGTACCAAATACAACCGGGGGAAAATTACATTGGTAAGCCGAGAATGAATATATATGAAAATATTTAAGATCTGGTCCTGCAACTCTTACACAAGTAATTACTCCATGAAAATCAATAGAACTGCCTGTGTGCCTAAGGACTACTCATGTGAGTGAGGCATCAGAACACCAGTATGAAATGTGCTACTTGCATCCAATAAACGCCACTAGAGTTGCATAACAAGGAGCGTATTTTGCATCCAATATGGATACTAGCCCTCTGACAGCATCTCTGTATTTTATGTGTCGGTGCTGGAAGTGAAGTGAAAACCCTTTTCAAAAGCAAAGGTGTAATTGACCATGTATTGGAAGACATGGTTCTGTGCTATAATACATAGTTTATAAATTATAGCTTTAGCTACATAGGAACCTTATAATAAGCAAACAATGATAGGCAGCCAGAGCTGTTTATTGTGAAAGTGCTACATTATTTTTATAATTTTAGAACTTTGAGATAATGTTTTCAATGCACTGGAATTTAGGAGTATTGGTGCCGACCTCAAACACTGTGGGTTGAATATACAGGAGGATGAAAAGCTTCAGTAAGTAAAGATCGATGAGAGATTTTCCTTGTACTTCTAAAAACATAAAAGGTTTTCAGGATGCTAAAATTCTAACTATAGATAAATAGCAACTTTCTTAACACCATGACTATAAAATCTGCCATGAGGGGAAAATATCTAGTGTAAAATGACAGAAAGTTAGAAACGTCAGTCATTTGTTATACTCCTATTTGCATTTCAGTGAGGAGATGATTAATAGTTAGATTGTGTTACCACCTAGTGTGCTATATATTACATGCTCCAGGAAGTGTAGGGATGACACACTTCTTGTACGCTCTTGATGCAGACATTTGGTTTTCCTGTGAGGCACTGTGTGCTGGTAAGAGAAACATATGAAAACTGAAATTATGCAATACTTCAACCTTTAAAAATGTCCAGAACCAATTTGGTTTGGAGATCAGATCTGTAACTTGAGGTCATTTGAAAACTTAAAAAAGAATTGAACAGGTTTGGTTTACAGTTTTCTTAATTTTTTTCCCCATTTTACAAAATGAAAACAAGTTTTAAAATTTTATTTCAAACTTTTTTCCCTCCCTTTCTACCACCATTAACCCCATTTCTCAACACACTTTTCTCAACAACTTTTAATGCAAAAATGTATTCATATCAGAATGAGCCCAAAGACATGGAATGCGGAGGATTTGATTTCCCCTGGGTTTATGATTTGGGGCTCAACTCCAGTTTGATTCCTATCTTCCCCAGTAGATTGTCTATCAAGGCGATCATTGTGATTGTCTTGTGATCTGCTATATAACACAGGCCATAATATTCTTCCCTTCCCCCTTCCTCCAGTAAATCCAATAAATGTTGGTGGGGATTACTCTTTTCTATTACATAAAAGACTCCAGGATTGTCACTTTCCTCACAGTTCAGGTTTCCTAAAACTTTTATCACTTTCCTTGCTTTCCTCTGGACTCCTTCCAATTAGTCCATCTTTCCTAGATTGCGGTGCCCGCAGTTGGGCACAGTACTCCAGCTGGGGTCTCACCAGTGCCAAGTAGAGTGAGACTCTTGCCTCCTGTGCTTTATGCAACATTTCTGTTAATTCATTGTGTGAATCATATTTACCTTTTTTTGCAGCTGCATCACATTGATTGTTCATGTTCTGTTTGTGGTCTGCTATAACCCCCAGATCCTTTTCAGCAGTGCTACCATGAGGACAAATATATCCTGTTTTGTAGTTGAACATTTGATTTTTCCTTCCTAAGTGAGGGACTTTGCACTTGTCTTTATTTATAATGCTTTGCAATATCAGTTTGAGAGCTGGACTAGCATTTTAAAGTGCTATCCAATACAGCTTACTTAAAACAGTTATTAATGGAAGTGGATATTTATGGGCAGGATGTAAATCAAGTTAAGACTAAGAATTAGTTGGTCATAAAGGAGATTTGCCTGACGATAAAATTCTATGCACTGTGTTCTTCCAGAGCAACCTGCCATAAATGGAAAAACCCAGAAGCCCAGAGCTTCCTCTTCTATATTTTAATAAATGAATATATTTTGCATCCTGGTTGCTTATATTTGGTGATCATTTCATAATCTTAACAGTACCAGAAGTTTCCTTTAGTCAGACCAGCTGCTATAGTAATTTCACAGAACCCAAGTTCAGTTTCATATTTATCCTGCAAACATGGGGACCAGAACAGTTTTTGTACTCTTTCCCTCTCATTTCTCCCTTCTAAATTTAATTAACTCTGATGTGGATTCATCATCTCAGTAACCACTGTGCAGTACCACCCTCAGATAGTCTGATTTAAGCACTTTTGGCTGTAGGAATATTTTTCCTAACATGGCAGCAGTTCTTTCCTCTCTGCACAGCATGTTACTGTTCCTTGGTATCTGTAAAGACATTGTAACCATAGATACCATGCACAATTCAAACATGAATCTTCCAGGCAACACAATTTCACCTGTAAATATTTTGATGAGGAGAATGATAATGCTTCAGATCAAGGTCTCAACAGAGAAAATGCATATATATATTAACTGAAAACAGTGATTAGATGAATTAAAGCAGCATTCTCAGCAATGCTCCTTCTCAGGAATAGAGGACAGAGTTGAATCTAAGCTTCAGAACTTCCACATGGCAGTGCAACGTGCCACTGCTGGGCCAGCATTGGTATTTTTATTATTTGTGTTAGTAATGACTAAGAGCCTGATTCAAAGCCTATAGCAGTTCCATTGAATTCAATGGGCTTTGGATCAGATCCTTACAGCTTTACTGGTCACTTTAAAGTGGCACTGTAAGTAATTTGTCAAATGCTTCAGGATGAGTATAAATGTAAAATATTATTACAGTGTTCTCTGTTCCAAAGGTAGGCAGAGTTGGCTCATCCTCTATCCCCAAGGTAAATACACTGCAGTAGATTGTAGACCTAGTTTAAAAATATGAAATGTTTTGGGCAAAAAAACAACTTCAGTTTTTTTGATGAAAGAAACACATTTTGGTGAAAATTTTCTCAGTGAGTCTTGTAAATTGAGTTTTCATAAAGCTTAGTGCATGGATTTCCAGAGAAGACTTTAAAACTGAAGTTCCATCTAGTCCATGTGCACATTAAAAAGGCCATCATGCATTTTTAAGGGTAGACTAAACTAGAAGATGAGAAATACATAATACAGCACCCTGTCTTTAAGGACCTATACCGTACACCAGATGGAAAACAAATTGTGTGTACAGCATTATCAATATTGCCATTGATGGTACCAGAGCTACAGTATGTCATGGTAGCAGCTCCATTAACTCTGCTGCTCCTGTTGGAGCTGCCTTGTTGTTTGCCTACTTTGTGGCTGTTGTCAATGAATGGACTAAATTAGAGGATTTTAAATGTCCTTTTTATTGACCTCTCGCTTTGTCCTCGGATCATGCAAGATGGTGATGCAAATATTACTATGTAAATTGTTGCAAATAGGTAACACTAGGTCTGTGACTCCTGCCGTGTCTGTAAATTATGTTGTTGCACTTATAACCCTTATAGCTCAAACTTTAGAAGCCTAGCTAGTGTTTAAGGTGGTGGTCTCCCCCCCCCCATTTTTGGTTGATTTTGTCCCCTGCTCTTTCTTTTCTCTTTGTTATGAATTTGATACATTATTAACCTCTTCCCACTTAAGGACACTTTCCTTTCTACCTATTGCAGTCTACAGCCTCTTCTCTGCTTGTTTTCTCTCTCCCTCTCCCTCTCTGTTGACACCCGAAAAACACATTCTGTCAACCCCCGCCCCGGCGCACTAAATATGATGATTTTTGCTTTTTTTTGTGTGTGTTAAATCATAAAGGAGAGAAATCTATCATTCTTTTTCTAGGTGCCAGCACTGGGTCATAAATGTGGTGATTGTAACGGAGTGGCCTGCCCTTTTAAGGATCAGGAGACCTGGGCAACCCTTTTTAATAAGCCTTTTCCTATTACACTTCTGCTCAGTTTAGGACTTAAAAAGGGAGGAAGCCCAGTAGTTTGGGGCTGGCTCTGGAAGAAAGCAGTTGAACTGGATAGTGATTAGATTGCTCAGCTTATTGCTGTGATGGACCCCAGAGGGCCAGGCTCTGACAGTCCGGGGCCGGTGTTCCACAAAGAACGAGGAGCTGAAGAGGAATGAACTGAAGGAAGATGAAGCTCAAGCCCAGAGGGGGACAAAAGAGGCTTCATTAGTGTTTTGCACAGTAGTACAGAGTTCTGTTGAGGGGTCCTGGGAAGTAGCCCTTTGACTTCTCATTCGGGGAAGAAGAGTGCATTGTTTTTTTGTTTTGGCGAGTTCTGTTGTGATTTAGACAGACTTTGCTGCTGGCCTGGTGAGTGCTGAGTGAAGAGACTCTGAAGAGGCCATCAGGAGAAGCCTGATTGGGGCCTGACCAGTTACAACTGGACTTGGATAGCCCAGAAAATGAGTGAACTTTTAAGTGATCCAGCTGTAGGGCTAAGTTACTGAAAACCCAAACAGAGAGACCAACAGGAGGATGCTACAGAAAGGAAGGCTCAACCACCCTGCACCCGGACTCAAGGTGGTGCCAGCCAATGAGTCATTTCTTTGCACATGAGGTTTGCTCCGAAGCAGGACCCTCAATAACAATGACTGAATTATATATGCAGTTGCATAGAGATTAGGCTGAACATACACATGGATGGGTCTTTGACAGCTAGAGGCAGATAAGAACCTCATGTTTCTTACGTCACTTAGGCCATTGCAAGACCTAGGGTCAGACCCAGCAATCATTGTAAATTTGATGTATCAAAAATATGGATGTCCCCTATGTCCCTGGGGTGCTTGAAGATGCAACCTGAGTCATTTCAAGACACCTATTTCAAAGGCAGAAATAGAAACAACCAATCACTGGCTTTGTGCCTATACAACATCCCTTCCACTCCAGGCTCTTCCTGTTGTGAGTGGTGCTGATCATGCAAGAACAATTCACATCAATAATACTTGCCACAGCAAGCTGAATAACCTCCTTGCCTTCAGTTCTGTTGTGATGCCGAGGTTTCATTTTTTTCCCCAAGCAAAAAGCAATTATCACTGAGGAAAATAATCCCTGATTGTCGTTTTGGACATTAGGAAAGGGGTTGGATGGGCTAGCAGTTCTGTTCCTCTTCCTAAAATCTGGCAAAGGTTACCCATTTATTTGACTCGTGTGTACACCATAATTGCACAACTGTTGTTAGAAAAATGTGTCTGAGTTTCTTGTCTGCGAAGTGATTGAGTTTAATTTCCGAAATGAGTGAGTTCTGTTAATAGAATCCATTCTTGTAAATTAATAATGTTTTAGCTTATCAATCTTACCTATAACATCTATATAGTATGAACTGCGTGGGGTTAACTCATATCAGGCAACACCAAGCATGGCAATAAGGTGTCACATTGAAGCTAATCTAGTAAACATTACTTCTCAAAATTCTAATAACATCCATCTGAGTTTTCAGCAATGAGTCCTAGAACCCTAGGAATAATGACAATAAGATGGTATGTTTCCTCCAGCCTATGGTCAGAATCATGCAACCGCCCTAACAGATAGCTTGTATCCTGAAGGTAGCGGGTCCTGTGCTATGTCTGATCGGGTGCTGTATGAATTGCATAGTGGTGTGCCCTCTTGGTGAATACATCCTAAGTGTTTGAACATAGCTTCTGTTGGCCTTAGTGTCCCCCTGCAATAAAATTGGTTTGGAGGTGCCTGGCGAGATACAGTTTTTCATGGTGCCAGGCTGTTTTTCTTCCACAAAAGCAAAGGGTAAAAATCATTATTCTAGATTTGATAGTGTAGTGGCAAATCCTACAATATGTTCCTGAAAGCAAAGTTCCTTTGTTTACAAACCCTAGAAAAGTGGGAACAATGATAGATTTGGTTGGTATCTATTTTGGCTTAATGCTTTTATTCTGTTTCAATGCACAATATCAAGTGAAGAGCAGCTTTGTTTCTGACCTATGGGTGCAGGGTATGCAAACTTCAGCCTCCTGCACTCATGGGGGGCAGCAGTCCTGAACAAGGGACTCATCTCAGGGGGATAGGGAAAACAAGACAGGTATCACCATCTGCCAGGGAGAAATAGCTTTACATTCCAGCTCAGCGAAAGGAGGCTCCTCGTGTGATACGCTAAATCACTGCATGCCAGGTGCCCTGGTCCTTCCCACATTGTGGCCTGTGTCAGCCAGCTTCAGGTCCCCTGGTGGAGTGGGATTTCCAGGTAGTTTGCATAGTGGCTTCTCTTACTGGTGCCAAACTCTATGTAGATTTTCTGCCATCAAGGGCTAGTAGCCTAGCTTACTCAATAAAGGAATCAGTAGGTTCCATGCAGCACAAGAGGTAACCTTGAGAAATGCAGTTGGAGTGATGTTCATAGTCTAGAAATTTCATGAAGAAAATGAGAGAGAAATTTAAGGCATTACTCTGTACCCAAAAAATTAAATTGCCCTGCCATCCGTAATGTAGAGGAAGTATTCATGAAGGGGATGAGTACCACACAGGGGAAGCAGGACACGTCTAAGCTCAAACCTGGGGAAAAGCATTCCCTTTTACAGAGTTTGAAAATTGAACACATGTTTTGAAAGAAACTGTCCACACTAGCAATAGGGCAAACACATCATTGTGTTACTAGTGAACTGATCCTATTATGTAAAAAGTTTTTTGTTTAGACAACAATTAAATAGTTATTTTTAAAAAGGAAATTTACCTTAAAATAACTTGAAGACAAACTGTCTTCAAGACAGTCTTATAGGACTTGAATTCTTCCAGTCATAATTTGCCTTGTGAGACTGGGCCTCCTGCTAGCAAGCACAAAACAATATCAATACTATAACAGCTGTCAGTGAAAGTGTCAGTCAAATGTTGAAACAATGTTATAGGAGACTAAGTTCTGCTCACAGTTGCACCATTCTAAATCAAGAGTAAGAGCTGATTTAATTAAAATTATATGGAAGGATTTTCAGTTTGGGTGATGTATTTGTAAATACTCTTGATCTATTACTCTATATTTATACATGTGTTACTGAGAACAGAACTTGGCCCATGTATTTCTTTATACAGCTGGGTAGGAAATGGTTTTCCTGGCCCATGAACATTTTGAGATTTTGAAAATTCGGTCACATCCCAAATCAAGATTAAATTAAATAAATAAAATTGTGAACCAAAAATCTAGGGGGGAAATGTTTCTGGTCTATCAAAACACTTTTTGGTTCAATAATTTCATAGCATTTGTTTTGACTTTGAACAATTTCTTTTTACTATAATTTAAATTTCTAGACAGTCGTTTTGTAAATGACAAAATGAAATATTTAGATAATATTTAAAACATCCAAATTTATTTTCATCAATACATTTTGTCAAGACAGACCCTTTCCTAAAGAAGGTTTTGGTTTCAACCAATCAATTTTTTTCCGATGGAAAAAAAGTTGTATTTAGCTGAGGGCAATATCATGCTATGGAATTTCAAGAAGAACTCTCCATTCCATAGTGTTTTCTGTATTAGTCATCAGCATCATTGTGAGATGGCAACTCTTGATATGGAGCCCACATTTTACAGTCCCATATGTGAACCTCATGCTTAACTTCATTAATCTAATGGTGCACTGTGCACTTCTGATTATAAGATAGATATACTGTAGTTATTCATTTAACACGTAAGCACAAAACATTTACTATTGAGTATCCTTGCTACTGCATGGTACACTGGGGTCCACTCAGGCTCCCAGACAGAGGAGTTAGAAGTACCCCTCCGCTTGGATCACCTATGTCTCATGCAAAGTGCAGCATCAATCACCACTGCAGCACTGATCCTCCTAGTCCAAACCCGGTGAAGCCCCTTGCATGGAGTCAAGTATTTGCTGATGGCAAGGGAACAAATAAGGTTTATTCCATGGCAGATACATATAAGCTACCCATGTGCCTCAGGAAAAAGTTAATGTATCACTTGAGGTTACCTGTTCTATTCATTTCCTTTGAAGCACCTGGCATTAGCTGCAGGCATTATCTAAGGCAAGATGCTGAACTAGATGGACCTTTGGTCTGACCTAGTATAGCCATTCTTACGTTCTTTTCCTTCAGCTGTCAGAGAGCCAAAACAGTGTGCTAGTGTGACAGCGTTTCTTCGGGGACACTGGGATCCATCAATTCCACAGACAGAATCGTACCTTGTTCTACGGAGTTTTAGGGGAAGAGCAAATGTGGAATCATTGTGTGGGGCAGAAAGTGGAGTTTTAGGGTGTTGAGCACCAAGTAATTTTATCAAAAAATTACTGCAAATGTATATTATGGAAAAGCAAAAAATGGTAGGCAAAATCTTAATTGTTTCTCTTAGTGCGATTTTAAGGATATGAACCCCACTAGTTGAGTCATTTGGGGTTCTTGCCATGCCTTAGGAGACACTGAAATTAGACATGGTAAATAATCACTGTTATTCATTATGGATGTTTTATTATTATTATTATTATTTATTATTATTATTATTATTATTATTATTATTATTAAAGGAAAAAGGGGGGAAGAAAAACAAAATAGAAGAGATGCGGTAACCAATGATTACTTTAGATACAATCTCTTCCATATGCTTCTCAGTGGAGAGCTTTCAACAGAGATTACACTTTAGCAGGGGGTCGACCTCTGTTTCTCTAGGTAAACTAAAACCAAAGTATATTATGCCCCAAAATTGTCTTTTTTTTATCGCAGATACAAAACTAAAAAAGTTTATAGATGGGCATTTTAATTTAATTTAAAGGTGGCAGAATCCTGTTTGGTTTCTCATGGATAATATAAATAGTTTATAAATGAGCAGAGGTAAGTTATCTTAAATCCTGAACTGAAGAAAGCATTTAACTCCCTTACTTAAGAGAAGCCATGCAAGGAGTGGTATGAAAACAAGTAGATTATTTTAAACTCAAACCCCCATATTTGTCTCTATTTACCACGGTAAATTTGTCACCTTTCCAAGAATACATAGTCTAAACAATCTGGTGCTTAACAGGAGAAAGTGTTAGTATCTTAAATTACAATATTCTCAATATCCCATTACATTTATTACAACAAAATCTTAACTCTAATCCTTTGGCAGTGCTTTTGCAAACGCCATCTCACCAATGATGCTGAAGTCTCAGTGATGTCATCAAGTTATGCTAGGCTACAAGGTTGGTTCATCTTGATGTTGTGTGGTGGCTTTTTTGTTGTTACTGCTACTGTTTGCTTGCTTGTAGAGGTATTAATTTGAAGGTATGATGAGATGAGGTGACCATGCTGAACTAAGAGTGTAAGAGTAAGTGCGTATAAGAATGTAAACGTGAAAGCACTAAGGGTTTAGAAGAATGTAAATAGTGTTACAAGAACAAGTATGAGAGCGCATGCCTTACTTCAGAGGAATTTATATTATTTCCATAGTGTAACTGAAGATGGAAGGCATACCTTTTCCAGGGACTTGACTGCATTCAAACTGTCACCTTTCATTAGCTCAACACCTTAATGAGATGGTCTTGGTAGCATTTTAGATCATGAATGTGTAATCAGCTAATGCATATGAAGTAGGGATGTTGTACTTCAACTTTATAGTTAGAATGCTTTAGTCTTATTGGCAGAAAATTCTCAGAATATCTTTAAAGAGAGTTTTAACTCTTTCTTTAATTCAGTTCATTTATTGAGAGAAGCCTTTAATTTCATCAGAGTTTAATGGGAGTTGAAATTGTCTTTCAAATGACATCTTTCCTATATAAAAGTCTTTCAGCTCTCAGAATGTCTTTAATTAAATGATTATTAAAGAGAATCTTTAAAATTAAATGGTCATCAGAGGAAGGTATTGTCTTTTCTTAAAGATCCTTGCAGATGATGTATTTGTCTTTCTGAATTTGGTAAGGAGTGGCTTAAGTATTTCCAGATATTCCCCTTTAAAGACAATACCTTTATACTCAAAAGTTTTCCTAGTGTAAAAATCAGTTACCGTATCAAATGACCTTGCTATGTTTGTCCATCAAACAACTTACTATTCACATAATAATGATTTCAGGCAGTTGTTATATCAAGGGCTTGCATTTAGTTACAAAACAGTTGCAAATAAACATCTCAATGGAAGCATATGCCATCTAAATCATTTGAGGGACAATAAACACTTTCATCAGTGAAAGAAAATATGTTACAAGCAACTGATATCTTATGTACAATATTTATCAGGCATAAATGTTCTCAGAGTTTAAAGAAGGATGACTTTAGCATATGTATAAAATAAATTGGTTTCAATAATGATTTTTCATGAATTTTGTGAGATTAAAACTAAAATATTACTTTGTGGCAAAGAGGAGTGTTGTGGAAGCCCTTTTTTATGACTTAGGGCTTGTCTACACTTGAATTGGCTACAGTGGTTTTCCAGGTGATGTGGGTAATCCACCTTCCGAAAAGGAGATAGCTAGGTCACTGGAAGAATTCAGGGATTTAGGTTGGTTTAACAGGGCCACTTGAGTGCAGATTTTTCACACCCCTGATTGATAGGTTTAATTACACATCTAATTTTCTAGTGTAAACCAGCCCTTAGTTTATAGCTCTGATAACACACCCTAAGCATCACTCCTCTTTGGTATATCATGAATAAAGAATTATCCTCACATTCTTGTAAATACCAGATCTCTTTCTAAAACATAAATATCTTACAAGTTTGCTTTCTCAATATAAATGAAATGCCTATGCCCTTTTTGTCTTGTACATGGGGGACGAGGATGAATTAACCAAATGGATTCTAGATTTACAACCTACCATTTGTAATACATTTACAATTTGCAATTGAAGACTCCTATTATATAGTCTCTACAAGGCATAAATTACAACACCTAACACTTTTGTATAGATTTTCAAAACGTTTTATAAAATAAAATAACATAGGAAGTTCAAGCAGAACAGAAGTTATAAAGCTGCATCTCAGAATTTGTGTAATCCTTGCTGAAGATAATAAATATGCTTTTATGGCTAAGAAGTGTCATCCTCTTTGACATTTTTGTCACTGTTTGATACAGAAAGCAGAAATTTCCTAGAAATTTCCTTAATTAGCTTAAACATTTCATTTAATTAAATAAGTAACCAAAACCACGAGCGTGTGAAATAACCTATCTAAGCATCGTGTGTACAAAAATATTGTATCTCCTAAAATTCAGAAAGGGTGAAGGCATGCTTGTAATAATAAAAGTAGTATTTATTGTTATAATTTTATCTTAACCATTTTTGCATCCATGTTGATATCTATCCCCATTTACACTGGGAACATTTTGCAAAGGTATCTCATAATTTTCTTACCCAAGAGCCCACAAACAGCTTTGCATCACACACAGGGATGCAAACCTCATGCTAAAAACTTGCAGTACTTTTTTGTGCCTGCCAGGGATTTGTAGGGCTCACCAGTTTTCAAAGATTGTACTATACTGGGAGTAGAACTTCTCCCATTTATTGAATTATCCATTGCATTTCATGTTCCCATCAAGAAAGAGAGAATTCTTTGGGTGGCAAATACAATTATCCAAGCCTTACTAAAATCAGGTAATATCAGGAGAGCTTTTGGAGTTCCCTTTCTTAAATTGCCTCTTGTGAGACATTCTCACCAACAACTACATTCCCCTCTAAAACTTTTTTGCTCTATGTTCCTGGGTTGCCCTGGCTGGTCTCCTGTACTAGAAATTCCATATAGAAGGTAATTTTGGGAAATGTCTTCTGAGCACAGAAGACTAAACCCTGATACTCTTCGTTTCTGCCCTCTCTATTTGCACTTAAATACTATAAAAAAAGCATTTGTATCCTTTATGAGAAACATCTTCTAATTGGGCTATAATAGCTTCTACTCTTTCCAACAGCATTCCCCTTACAGTGTATGCTGTATATTGTCAATAAAACTTCTATTGCCGTTACTGTGGGAACTCACTTTCGTGCTGAATTCTAAAAACACATGGTCCCAGATAATGGCCTGTTGCTTGAGTCTGAGTCATATGTCTTTTTATATTTAAAGGACCCCAGATTTTAGCCTTACATTTATTGTAATCCCTCATTACAGCAGAGTTGAAATAGTCCTTTCCTAGGTATCTAGTAATAGATATTCCAAATAGGAAGGAGGGAGGGAAGGAAGGAAAAGGTCATTATTCAGAGCAATTTACTCTCAGATGAATGGATCAAAGGAAGCACTGTTGAACCATCATTCATTCAAGGCTGTGACAGGCAGTATTTTGAATGCAAGACAACGGGGAAGCCTGATCTGATACCTGAGTCCTGCCAGTGCCACTGTTATGCGTTGTTACGTACACGCTTTGCTTACAATGATCATGGAAGATGAAATAGGGCAACTGAATGAGGGTGGGAGTGGATAAGAACATTTATTATCACTTTGTCTGTAATAGGAAAGGATGTAACTAAAATTATATATTTCTTATTCTTCTATACCTGAGGCTCTGTGATAAAATGTGTGCGCACATATTCATTTTATCTATAGACTTATTCAGTCTCAGAACATATTGATTATATATAGCCTTATAGTTATATCACACACCAGTACAAAATACCCTCTCTATATTGTACATTTGGACAAAGGTTTAGCAAGGTGGAAGTTGAAGTTAGACAAATTTAGGCTAGAAATAATCATTTAATTGTTTAATTAATGTAATAATCATTGACTTAATCATTAATCATTGAAACACCTTTCCCATGGTTGTCATGGAGTCTCCATCACTGGATTTCTTTTAAAAAAAAATCAAGATTGAATGTTTCTCTAAAAGACATGTTCAGTCGAAACAGGAATTAATTTAAGGAAGTTGTATGGCTAGTATTGTATAGTATGTCAGACGAGATGGTCACAATGGTCACTTATGACCCTATAATCTATGAATTTTTATTTGAAATAAAATTAGTAGCGGTAAAAAGCCTAGTGGATAAGAAAATAAAATTGTGCTCCAAAGATGAATTAATCAAATAGGAGATTTTAATGGTCAGATCTTCACTGAAACTAAGTGGGTAGCTGAAGTGACCCCTAGAAAAAAGGCACAAATAAAGTGAAATACAGATCAAAAAAAGGAGCAGTGATAGCCACAGAGCATTGTGTATCAGGCATAAGTGAAACTTGGAAAGTCATAGAAAAGTATGAACTAAGCATCTTTTCTATAAAGATAGAAATTCGAGACATCACATTGCACAATGATTAGAAAAAGATGCCTATAAGACAGTAATGAACATGAGTTAGCCCAAAGACAAATTTAACACTACATAATGTAGATAGTTAGGGATACTGAATCCCTACTATGGAATCCAGTTTAAAACCAAACAATAGAACACAAAGAAAGACCAGAAAGTCACATAGGTGGTGACAAATGAAGTCCTAGCCCAAGAAAGTAAGAATTGCTCTGTGAATAGGACACTAGGTTAGGGCTCTAGAGACCTGGATTTAATTCCCTGCGTATCATAGATATTCCTGGTGACCTGTTCAAATCATGTATATTCTCTCTGCCTCAGTCTTCCATCTGTAAAATGATTATATTCGTACTTCCCTAATTTCACAGAAGTATAGTGAGAATAAAAAATTAAAGATTGTGAGGCATTCAGATCCTATGGTGATGGGTTCTCTCTCAGTATTCAAAAAGAACTTTGCCATTGACATAAAGGATCAGGATTAGATCCTACTAAACAAATATACCATTACTATAGTTATTAACCTAATTTTCTAAAGGTCCTGGAAACAAGTAATAGATTGTAGATTCTGTTTTATGGTACCATAGTACGTTTCCCATTATTTTAATCTCACGTTAGAGGAATAAGTTTACAGTGAACTCAGTTTTGCATTTTTACTCAGCCAGTACTGAATTGTGACTGCAGGTTCATGCTCAGAATAATGCAGAAAAGGTATAGGGCCTGCTCCATTCTCTTCCATCACAACTGAAAGCCTTCAGCAAAGGAAGTCATAATCTTAATCAAGCTGAAAAATCAGACCAGAAAAATATGCTCACTAAACAACAGCACCCACTTCTTTAGACCTTGGCTCAAATATCTATCTTTTGTGATCTCATGATTTGATGATTGCAAAACTGTCTATCTGGACTACTCTTGAAGCAGGAGCAGTCAGAGACCAAATGGCTACCTGATCTTCAAAAGTTCCACTGGCTCTCTGTGTACTTTGATTTAAATAAATCTCTATAAAGCTCTGGATGGCATGGGTCCTTAATACTAGACAGACAGCCTGTCTCCCCTAGGAACTGTCATAACTTTATCAATGATTGGGAGGAAAATATTGAATCATTGCTTGTAAATTTTGCAAATAACACAAACTTTGGTGCAGTGGCAAATGATGGAGAAGGCCTGTTATACAGATTGATCTGGATTTCATGGTAAAGTAGGCATATTTGAACAACATGAATTTAATGCAGCTACATACCAGGTTGGGCTTCTAGGGAAATGATAGGCATCTACAGTTACAAGATAGGCAACTATATCCTGGAATTCAGTGACACTGAAAGACTTGGAGTAGTGGCAGATAACCAACTGAACTTGAGCTCTCAACAAAATTCTGTAATTAAGGATGCAAATGTGATCTTTGGATACATGAACAGGTGAATATCAAATTGGAATAAAGAGCTGCCTCTGTATATGATACAAGTGAAAACATTACTGGCATGATTGTGTCCAGTTTTGGAGTCCCCACTTAAAAAAGAATGGTGAGAAATTTGAAAGGGTTCATAAAAGAGCTACACAATAAAAATATTTACATCAGCTAAAAATATATTTTTGGTTACATTATTTGTTGAAAAATCAGACTTTCTGTTACAAAATTTATTTAATTTAAAATCCAATTTTCTACTGACAAACAGTTGTGGTGGAAATTTTGCAATCCTCTCACAGAGGATGTCTTTCTAAAATATATGCTATAGTTTAGTTGGAAGTTATGGGCTTGATGCAGAAATTACTGAGTGAGGTCCTAGCTATGGCCTGTGTTCTTCAGGAGGTCAGACTAGATTAACATAATGGTACCTTCTGGCCTTAAAATCTATGAATCTATTAAAATTGATTTTCTGTGCATAGCCACAGTGACTTAGCTGTTGATTTCTTTTTGCTAACACTCCTTGACCTGTAAAATTGGGAACAGAAGGCAGAGCTTTATCATAAAGAGTCTTCTGCTTTGAAATTTTCCTTCCCTTTAGTTCTGTCAGACCTACTCTTTTTGTCTTCAGAAATCATCTGTTCAAAGCTTTTAGCCTGCTGGCAAGGAGACGGTGATTGTTGATGTGGAGGGAATTAGTCTTATTTTGTTGATATTGTAATTGATTTTTAGTAGCTCCTTTTAAGACCCTAAACAAGATAGGGCCCCAATAGTCCTAGCCATAGTAAGAGAAAATCGCTTCCTCTAAGAGTTTGCTGTTTAAATAAGCAAGAGAGACAAAAGGGTAGGAGAAGAAACACAGGCACAGAGAGAAGTGACTTACCCAAGATCACAAAGCAGGGATGAAAAAAACCCAGGTTCACTGACCTCGATCCATTTCCCTCTCTACTGGATCACACTGGCTTTCTCAAATAGTTTACCAGAACAGAATTCATTTTGCTTGACATTGACAGTAAGGGCTATGTATTTTTATGCTTTGCACAGGATTTCATCCCCTGCTGGATGGGAATGTTCTGTGAGCCAAATCCTCATCCTCCATTGCATGCTAGTAAGCATTGTACAGGGGTGGCAGGGGGGCGTTGCAACAGCCTGGCCACTCTTGATGAATATTCAGGCAAGCCAGTGAAGGACTCTGCAGGAGATCTATCAGGATTAAAGGGAGCAGAGTTCAATCAAATAAGGTGTCCACCCCAAGCTGGTCCTCTATGGATCCCACTTTTCTTCCTGTCCTACATAGGAACTGCAGAGGTTGCCGCAATGCAATGACTGAAGTGAGCCCCAGAGGGCAGGCTGTAGTGTGAGACAGAGAGGACTGACCATTGGAGAGCTGGATTAGAGCCCTTCGAAAAATTTAGCTTTTGGGGTGTGGGACCCCTTATTGTGTGGGACTGTGCTATATTTCATACCTACCAGCTGAGCTGGGTTTGGAGTTCTAGAGTGCCAACTGATCCCTGGATTCAAAGCCAGGGTAACTGACATAAGAAAAGCATGGGCCATAAAGACAACAGTTTTACCCCACCCCATATCTCCCCCTACATGGAAGCAGTCAGCAATGAGAGGATATACAGCCTTTCTCCAGTGTTGCTTTCTTGGAGTTTCTGCACTCAGGTTTTGATTAAGGGTCCGTAGGTCTGGAGCAGCCAAGGCTGTGGAAATCTGACCAACTGTGTTTGGAATTTGTCCAGGCTCAAGATTTGGCCCTGTAAATTATAAATTAAGTGCAACTTCTTCCAAAAGTTGTGTAGATTTTCAATAGGGAGTGTGACCTTTCTGTGGAATTTATAAGCTAATCTATAGATTTCTACAGCAAGGATATAATTCTCTATTTAATTATTTAGCATAGTAAGAATTCTAAAGAAAGGATTGTATTCTCTTTTACATTCTTTATATCCTTACTGTCAGATGTACTGAAGATCCATATCTCCCATCAAGACCCCTGGCAATTATGAGGGCTCAGCAACTCGGGAAATCAAGCCATATATATTTTAAGAGTAATTCCTATAGATCCCTACTGAATTTATATAGAACTATACTGTATTGCATATTCAGTATATTTTCCATGAAGCATCTACTTCTTGAAATAGGTTTCTAAGCATTTTGATGCAAGAATCATCATTTTGTGCTATGTGTTTGAAGCACCTATCACATGGGGTTTTAGTCTGTGATGAGGCTCCTAGGCACAAAATTAATAAATCAAAATAAAATATGAAACATTCTCTGTGACACACACGTGTGTGTGTGTTTGTATGTACAGTTTGGGAGGTGGGGGAGAAGGCTGATATACAAGTCCACAACAGTTGACCATTAAAATAGAATGTAGAAGTGAGTACATATTCTTACCCAAATACAGTTGAAGATACAGCTGTACTTACAGAACACCGCTAATGATTGCTATGGTTTTTCATGACACTACTTTGGTATGCTTCAGCATGACCTTGTCAAAGTTAAAAGCTCATAAAATTCCTATTTACTTTTTATGGCATTACGATTCTGCATAACAGTGCTTAAAACAAAAACACAGGATAATTATTCTGTCCATCAAGCAGCTAAGAAAGGCATTTCCAACCAGCTTTGCATCTAGCAAGCTGTAAATAATTTATAAAACCAGAAGTCATGACTAAGTGGAGGTGTTTTGGGGCTAGTTAAGCACTTGTCATAGCTCTGTGGTTTAAGCAACCCCACGCACAAAGCGCTGGTTGTTTACTTTTATCCTGGGAGTGTACAAATGGTCGTTTGTTCTTGTCATATTGCCGTGCATGCACCTAATAAAAATATCAAGCTGTCAATAGAACTATGAACAGGTGTATAGTGTATGTAGCAATGATGTTTAATTCATTTGAATTTCCAGCCCATTTAGCTTCATCCAACAAACAACAAAAATATTTTCTTCATTACCTCCAATTAATGTAAATGTCAACTGTGGAATATATTATCATACAGATAATACAATTTATTGATTAATTTGTGCAATATTTTCCATTAAAGTGACTTTTTAAAAAGCATAATCCAGAGTGCAGGCACCTAAACAGAAATGGTCTGGGTTTATTGGCTGTTTTGTTTTTAACCTATATCCCCAATTGTCGCTCCCAATGAAAGCATAAATGAAACTGAACCCATCTGGTTCACCATTTGGTGCACCAAAATGCAACAGAAGTACCTTTTCTCAGTCAGGCACTGACCACCAAATTCTGCCTTTCCACATAATATGTATTCTTCATTGCAAGAATGATTGTGCCTCTTAGGTTCAAAATTAACAATGGACACAAAACAAGTAAAATTTCCCAGAGCTGAGTGAGCAACAAACTTCATTGACTCCAACCAATCATAAGATCCAAAGATCTACTAACTTGGAGTAGTAGATTACTCTACCTCTGTGATTTCAGATTAAACGTTGACTTGTGCTTGGCCAGACTGTTGCTGTATGTCACTGAGTAGACACCTGGACAGCACGGTTTGAACACAGAAGCACTAATATCAAGAGGATGATTCAATGGTATATGCTGAGCACTCAGTGCTTTCAGAAATCTGGTACCTTTATTGACGTGCCTCTATATGTAGGTCACAGATTTTTTCTTTCTCAGATTCAAACACGTAGCCTGAGAGCTTAGGAATTATAGCACTGCATATGCACAGATGGTAAGCTTCAGACTTGCAAATCTTTCTCACCATAAACAGCATACCTTTGGAGATGATATATGGACAATATCATCACCATGATCTCTCTATTGTTATAGCAGGCATTACTGGGTGGCAATGTCACACACTTTTCCAAGGCTAGTATTTTTGTTTGTGTGTTTTTGGTTTCTTTAGCATGTGAACAAATTTTCTTGTCTTGTGAAGACTTACCGTGTTGCTGCTATTGTTGTCATGCAAGGTTTTGCATAGAGGCACTGGCTGTGAGAGAGCGAGCTGTGTGAGTAGCAGCAGAGTTTTCTCCCTACTTTGGTCTATGAATAGAGTCAATTCCTGAGAAATAATTGTTTTTTGGGAAATGGATATTGCTGTTAGGTAGAAGTTCAGGGAAGACAAGCTCCCTGTTCTAAGACTGGTTTATACATATAAGTAAAACAAATTACACTTAGAATACATCCAGGCTCCATGTTACCCATTTCTCCTTCACTAAGAAGCTGATCTGCAAAGCTCTAGGTATCTGCTGCTGCTCTGCAGAGTGGAGATACTGCTGTCAGAACAGGTCACTGATTCTGGAAGAAAGGTCAACTGTATTTTATGTGTCATGTCTCTTATGCCAGTGCAAATATTGAGATTCTATACTTCTGAAAATTGGGAAACCTGCAGAGCTGTGAGTAGGGGTGGCATCTCAGTTCTTGTTCCCTTGCTAGCATACCTATAGTTCTGAGTCATTAGCATTTTAAGTCTTTACCGGTGGTACTTAGTGGGTGATGTTCTGCCGCATCCTGCTGATCCTCACCACAACCCTCCTCTACAGTATTCTTGGGTTAAAGGTTCTGTGCTGAGATCTAGTGTCCCACCTCAACCCACTGCTGCAGACCAGAGTTTTGCCTGTTTTTCTTTTTTCACATTATAGATTTTTGAATGCTCCCAGTTCTGTGAGAGAAGACAAAAGAAAAGCAAGAATGGAATTCTTGAAGCATTCCAAATTCTGAAGCACAACAATGGGGCAAGATACTCTGGATTGTAAGAGGCCCCCCCTCTATAGCAGTTTAGAGAGCATGTGGTGGAGAGAGTAGAAACCTGAAACTGGATGGAAGATCCCAGTAGTGACTCTGACCCCCCAAGGTCTGGAGGTGGGGTTTGGTGAGGTAAGGCGTAGGGTTTTAATGAGGATGGCCGGCCTTATTCTGCTGATTAAAATTATGTACTAGTGGATGGGAGCTACTGCTGTAGATATAGAAGGAAAGTTACTGAGATACTTGCCTTGCTTGTAGCTGTTCCCATGCTTGGAATTGTCATAGTATTTGAAAGAGTGTTTACAGCATGACTGCTTAGAATGTCATAGGCAACATGGGAGGCTAATGCTGCCCATGTTCTGAGAAAGTATCCCATCTCTAGGCCTCTGGCCTTTTTAAATCCACGATTGTCAGAGCGACACAAGCTCAAAGCAAATTTTAAATAAATTTGGTTGGGGCTGATTTGGTTCATCCAATTATCTTTGCTGCATCATAGACACTCAAGGAACCAAATAATGATCCATCAAATAATTGACTAGCAGACAAGAATAACAGCAAGAGCAACAAGGGAGGGATTTGGAAAAGGAATTACAATTGGAAAAATCTCCTAATAAAAAAGAGCTTGCTTAAAGTTATTCATTTTCTCCTAGCTGAGGTCAGAGAGAGATGTTTTGTATGGCAAAGTGATAATGCTTCATGAACACACAGAAAAATTAATCCCAGGCCAGCTAAAAATACCAGGTTCATACCAGTGCAGAGGGAAATGTTGTACGGTTTATGGATTTACAAAATAAAATACAAGAAAAAATATAAATATGCTCTTGTCATACAGCTCAACAGATTTTTGGCAGATGTCCGTAGAAAAATGCTGATAATGGCTGAAACTTTCTGTGTAGAAATTTGCAAATAGAGGGCTGGGGGGAAAGGAGGGTGGAGGTGTGGAAAGATTAAGCAGGTATTGTGTTTAGATATTTACCCTTAGTAAGTTAGAGAGTCTAATACATTAGGATAGGGCCTCTTTATCTGTGTAATACACAGGCAAGGTAATTATTCTCTAGTTGCAATCAAAGTATAGAAATTTAAAAATGAAGGGCCAAATTCAGAGAGTTATCTGAAGTCAATAAATCCTCATCGGTTTACATAAGCAGAGAATCTTGGCCCTGTATTTTGAGCTGCAATAAGGTGTTTCCTAAAATATCGCATGATGATAAATAAAATATTGTTTGTACTTTAGAGTTTGCATCTATAGTTTTAGGCAGTATAAACCCAAGGAATCCTTGACTCCTCAGTGTTATATTTTTCACTGGTGTTTCACTTGAGTAGTTTCATTTTGTTCTTACTCACGTCTAGACTTCTAACGTGTATAACTCATAAAACCTCTACTATATCAGGCACACCTGTTCCAGTCATAGTGAATGCCATTGTTGCTCTGGAGGTGGCGGCAAGAATGCATGTAAATCCTGCTGCCCTGCTACCCTTTCCTGTCACCAAATCTTGAGGTGTTTCTCTGAAATGCAAATTATTTTATGACAGGAAAGCAAAAATGCTTCCATTTCATGGTTGTTTTGAGTCACTCTTCTAATGTTCTATCTCTTTTATCCACAATGTTCTGTGTCATTCTCTTGGCAGTTGTTCCGCTTTGGGTTATGCAAGTATTACTAGACAGTAATGCCTGTAAGAGAAATTGGACTTTTTTAATATCAAATAAAACTCTTATTTTCTCTACATGTTATTTAACCTATTGTAAACTTGAAGTCCACTGCTCATTAGATGGTTCACTTTCAGGTTTCGGTTGGTTGTTATTTTCCTGGAACAGAATTAAATGGCCTATCCTTACTTTCAGGTAAATTTGAATGGTCACTTTTATTCCCAAATGCTTTATTAGTTTAAAGTGTCTCCATACTTGTTTCTTTAAAATCTCTTGGCAGTTAGAGATTAGTCCAAACAATCAGTACCAAAAGGGGAAAATTAAAATTAGTGCAAAAAGAAATCACTTATCTATCCACAACATAGATCAGTGGAAACAGAGGAGTAATTCTGAATTCTTTGCCAACCCAAAGCTGCCACTGACTTCATGGAGAGATTTCGATACGCTGAAAAATGCAGAATCAGCCCCCTATTAATTGACTAATCATAACTATTCTGGGAAACACACTGTAACGCTCTTCCTGTGAAGATCTTAAAAGTATTCAAATATGAATGAATATAACTTGAGCATTTAGACTATACCCAAATGCATTAAGCAAGATGGCCTGATCCCCCACCTTTAGTACGTCAGCCTTTTGTTTAATAGACTGATCCAGTATCCCCCGTGAGTTTTCTCAGAAAGCTGAAATCTCTTTTATATACTCATGTCAAAGCTGAGTAACTTGTAGTTCAAGATCATCTTTCTAGCATTCAAAATGTCACATGGGTGTTCTGACACCCATCAGATTATCAAATGTAGGAATTGGTTGTAATTGTGTACTATGCTGCTAATGATATTATATGGCCACCTATTAAATAAGGGCCATTACATACAATTTACTGTATAACATCGTAAGATGTGCAGGCAAGGAAAGAGTACAAAGTGTGTTTGGGGGGGAAAAAATCCAACAAACTGTCATAACTAAAATTATACCAAAAAATATAACACTGAACAAAAACAAAGAAAAGCAAAGAGTTAAAAATAGTTATTCCCCCAAATGGAAATACTAGTGGAGATCTGGCTCCAATAAATATTTTTGTATGAGATGTCTTAATTTTCTGTTCTGGCCAAGTCAAGACGTCTTTCCACTGAGGGTTCATGCAGCACCCCATGTAAATTAAGGTTGCCTCAGTGCTGCTCTAATTTAGCTGTTCATGGCCCTAACAGTTCATTCTCACAGGTGAGAATGGACCGAATATAGCAATTATCTACCTGTTCCCTTGCACCAAAAATACATCCTGCCATCCAAATCCACTGACTTGTGTCCATTTTATATCACTGAAGCCATGTAAAAGGTCTAAAGGGACAGACTTTTGTTTTAAAGATTCAGAAACTGCAGCTGCTCCATTTAAGATGTGAAAGCCTGCAATGACCATGCACTGAGACCTTCAGGAGGTCTTCCAGCAAAACTCAGAGTGGATTTGACATTCCTGACATATCTAAGCTATAGCAACTGAGATACAACTCTCAGACCATCTTCATACATCATAAATATGAAGAGCGGGACGAGGCAAAGCTTCAGGTTTTTTCCTCTATATTCAGACTCTTCCTTTTCATAAATGCACGTTCCTTTTTTCTCTCTTCATAAAATAGTAACAAATGTCAAATTTTGAAAATAAATAAAATGTAGCAAAAGCTGTAATAATAAGGAGGTTTTTAATATTTAATGTGATGAGTTGCAGGACCTTCCCCTCTAGCATTGTTGAAGTATGTATAACTTTTTTTAATAAACATTAGCAAAGCCAACAATACTTAAGTTCATCTGGTTTTAGTGCTTTTGGGAAGCCTGTAAATGAAGACTTGTTTGAATAACAAAATAGGTATCAAGTCAGTCCCCAGAACCCCGTTCTTTAGCAATTGTTTCTCTTAAGAGAACATTTTCTCTATCACAGATGGTCAGAGTGATGTATTGTGGGAAATCAGCTACACTTGGCTTTTTTCCTGGTCTCTTTGCTTAGTAACTGCAGCATTTAACCCCAAAAGTATTATTTAACTCTGCTCCAGATACCCTTTTAATCAATTGCAGTAGACTTCACAGTTGGAAAGCTCCCTTTAAGGTTCCCAAGCACAATTTCATTTTATTTTAATTAATTTTGCTTAATATTTTGGACATTTATAAACAATGTCTGCCAGAAGTTGTTTCCTCACTTTCAGATGACTTGAAGAATGAATCCTGAAAAACAACCCACAGCAGGATGTAAATAATTCCATAGTATAAGTGATATATCAAGAAGAGACAAAAGAGCTGCAGAATTCCTCCAACAGGGCAACGTGTGGATAAGGGAATAACATGAGCTATATTCCCACACCTAGACAGGAAGTCATAGTTCAATTGCTAAGGTGATAGCCTATGACTTGCACACCCTGCATTCAATTTTCTGCTGTCATGGCCTTTTATGATATTGGACAAGATGTATAGTGACTCTGTGTCTCAGTTCCCCATCTGTATTTCCCTACCTCACAGTGGTGATGTAAAGACAAATATTTTAAAGATTGTGAGGTGCTCAGATACAATGGTAATGGAAATTCAGAGTGTCACCTTCTTATAGATCAAGAAAATATCTAGCATAACTGCAGTGGATGGGTGAACTTTGTGGATGTCTTAGCCTTTCTTGACTTTTTTTGTCCACTTTCAGGCAGAGTCCTTCTGTTTAATCAGAAACACCACAATGGCTGTGGGAAAGTGGGCGGAGGCGGAGGGGGTGGGGGGAAGATATCTGTGTCATCTCTACAGTAAATTGTGAGCAAGGCAAGATGATGAAAGTGGCCTGGAATTCAAGCCCATATTTTTCACACTCACTTTAACATTTGTAAATGTGTCACTGCTTCAGAAGACTCAGATCAAAAGTGTAGGTCCTATGAGTAGCATTGTACCTCATTTTAAAAATTTGTGTCTCATTTCAGGAACCTAAATATGCGGTATTCTTCATTTACTGTACGTGTTTTCTGGATTACTTCCTATGGAATTAAAATGGTAGAGTCCTGTGTATAAGGATTTAGTGTGGAGCGTGGGAGATATTTTTTTCCCTTAAGACTATGAAGGATCAAGATTGCTGTTGCTGTATCCACACCTTCAGAAGCCATTACTAGCCTGAGACAGTTCTTAATTTGATTTGTTTTTGTAGGTTATAAATTTAGCTATCAATATTTTTACAGCACTGTTATTTCAGATAGGACAATGTTGCATTCATCATTTATCTCTTGGTCTTCATTTTTTTTTCCTCAGCTTTCTTATTCCATTTAATCAACTGCTCTTCTGAATCATGGTTTGCTTTCTACTAAATATACTTCTTGCTCAGGAAAATTAAATAGTGGCCTCTGGCATTCCAGTCTAGCAACCTGAGATACATAGATACCATAGAGATGAGTGCTGGTACAAACACTTAGGACATATAGTTGCTTTGGTATGAATTCCAAAGCAGACATTGTGAAAAGTTCCAGGGGGTAGCCATGCTAGTCTGTATCCAGCAAAAACAACTACAGGAGTCTCCTTAAAGCAGACATTCATCCATTCAGTAGCAGAGCAGCAGTTGGGCAAATAGTGTGAAAAACAAAATTCCATACATCTTCACATGAATTTCAAAATACATTTCTTTTGGTTGCACTTCCTCCATTGTGGAGTACACTTTTTTTTTTTTTTTAATAATCTAGTGACTGAGTTTTGCCCACTTTAATTCTGGCAGAAAGTGAATTTCACAACGTCGTGAATTCGCACCGGATATTTTATAGTTTATATGAGCTAGGACACAACTTGACATAGCAGGGGTCAGGATTCTTAAAATCTTCTTCGTAGCCCTGGCAATTAAGAGAGACAAGATGTAGCTGCAGCCTATGCATCCAAAACTGAACATCTGCTTAGACCTGGGAGAAGTTTTATCAGAAAATAGTTCATTCACCAAGAAAGGCAGTTTTGGGTCAGCTGAAACTGTTCATGAAATCAGGTAGAATTTCTTGAATAGTTTTGGTTGAAAAACAATGGGGAAAAATTCTGAAAATGTTGAAATGATTTGTGTTGGCATTTTAGAAACAAAATGTTTTGATTTTTCAGTTTGATACAACACACAGTTTGAAATTTTAGCTAGATTTAACCCCAAAAAAGTGGAGCAATAAACACCCCAAAAATTAAACAATCTTTCAGTGATTTTGTTGTTGTTGTTGTTTTCACAAGAAAACTCGATTTTTTTTTTCAGGTCAACCCAAAATTATTTTTTTCCCCGTTTGACCACCAAATAGAAAAATCAATTATTTGCCCAGGTACATCTGCACATAATTGCTTACGTGACATTGATGAAGCAAAACAGAATTTTAACTTAGCATGCAGACAAAAAGCTATATTCAAACTTTTTTCTTGCAATAGTCTGTATTGCACGAAATGTTTTAAAATTCCCCCAAATTTTCAAATGCATCATTCTCAATTTCTATCCTGAAAAATGTCAAAGCCCAGTGGCACGTAACAGATTTCCTCCTGATTAAAAGAGTCCTGCTCATCCAGTCAGGGAACCAAAACAACATTGTGATTTGTGAGACCAATTGCAATTAACCGGACAGTCTAGGTTCATTTTTCAAATGTACTGGCATATTCTACCACATCTTCTACATTTCGTTTTGCACTCTTGGTTTCCTGTCCCAAAGTCTTGTGTAAGGGTTGAGTCTCCTTCAGTTGGTATTTACATTCTTGAGTCTCCCTTTATTATTTGTGTCAGTTTCTCCACGGGTTTATAGATGTTCTGATTTATCAGTTTCCATGGTGTGTATGAGAAGAAACGTATTTGATACTTATTGCTATTATTGACAAGTACCTTTCTGCAAAATGGACCATCAATTTTGACTCTGCTGATTTATTAGCAAAGTTAAAGTTTTGTGGAAGAATTATGAGAAATATTGGCTGTGTTGCTCTTTAGAAAGGAAATGCACATAAGTTCTATCTCCATGTTTTATTTGCCCTCCTCCCCCCCATGCCTCCTGCTCTGTGCCTTAAAGGCAGTTTGTTTTTTCTCTCACTGTTCCTGTGGAGATGGTTCTCTTCTTTTCTGTTTCTAGGCAATCTGGGCCGCCAGGCTTCAGGGTGCTTTGTTTTTGGCCTCTAGCCCAGTGTCTCAGCAGAGACTCCTCTTAATGGAGTTGACTTTTCCCTGAACTGCCTGCTTTTTTTCTCTTTGCCTTCTCTCTTTTAGCCCTGGCATTTTTTTTTCTTTGTGGGAGAAGGGTAAGTGTACAAACCCTCTCCTTTCATTATGGAGGAATTTCACTCACTTTCTTCTTAGTCATTTGGGCAAGAGAAAAAGAGAGAGCACACAAGCATGAAAGAAAGCGTGGTAGTTGGAGCAGTCACCTGGGAAGTGGGAAACCAGGATCCAGTACCCCAGCTCCAGCTTACTTACTTCACCATACATTAGCTTCAACAGGAGACTCTGAGGGAACATCACATCAGAGTATTCCGTAGCCCAATGGTCAGAGCACGCACCTGAAAGCGGCAAATCGCTGCTAAAATCCCTTCTCCTCCTTGGCAGAGGGCAGATGTGAACCAGTGATCTCCCACGTTATAGGTGAGTACCCTGAGCTAAAAGTTGAGAGGGAAGTTGTCATTCTCGTCTCCGTCTCCTCCTCCCATGCCTCTCCTGCTTCGTCCAGCTCTGAGGTTTATCAGCTGCCAATATGCAAGCAGACTTACGTGCCTTCTTGCAGCCTGCACTTAGGTTCCTATCTCCATAAGAAGCATGGGGCTTACACCTCTCTGATTGGCATCTCCCATTGATTACTTTACACGCTTCCCTGCCTAGCATGCTGGCTTCTGTGAATCTCAGTTTAGGGTACCTATCTTTCCCTACGTATCATATAGGAGTTTAGGTGCCTTTACCTCAGGCACCTTAAATCTGAGGAAAAGTGAGGTGCTGATATTCAGCATCACAACACCTAACTACTTCTGTACCTCAAGCCCTTTGGGACAGGCCCCTAGAGTTGAGTAATGGGAGTCACACAGAAAACAGGCAGCTCTGTAAATATCCTCCTCCCCCCCTCCTCACCGCCCTCGAGTTAAGGAACAATATGAAATGGTTTCATTATAGCAGTTTGAACTGTTGCTTTTGGATGCTTTCAGATCCAGTTTGTCTATATCCTCTTCTAGCTTTCTAGTGCAGGATCCATTTATATTTGCCAAACAAGTAACTTAAAAGGTGTAACATTACATGTCAGCTAGATTACTTTCCAACCAATGTCAGTCGTGGATTTTTTACATGGAAATAATTATTTTCACTGAACAACTTGGCTATAAGTGGGGTTCCACCATGACTGCGGATTGTTTGCACACTGCAGAGTATTCAAATAGTTGAAATGATTGCAGGTTGCTCTACTAGTTTGGTTATATTTGAGTGTTGCCTCCTGGCTACTCTGTGGGTACAGAGGACCCCAAAAGCAGAACTGTTGTAGTTCCATATAAAAACAGGGGGTGAACAAAATGTCAAGAGCCCATGAAGGGGCTCCATGCCTCAGAGTTTGTAACAGCTCTTTAGGAGTGAAAGGAGTGGGCAAAGGGGAAGCTAAGGGCAGAGCTGGGAGGGGATCAACCACAACATGGATCCTCTTTTCCTCCACTGCTTTGCCACAGCCAGTGGGGATGCAAGGACTGTAGAGGCTACATCAGCCCTTAGGTTAGAGTAGTATTTGTGGAGCAGCCTGTGGGAATGGATACCTCCCCCTGTTACTCCACAGATTTGCAGAGCATGCCCAGAGTTACCTTGGATGGGCATCGGGGGAAGTTTTTCAGAATATTAAACTAGTTCAATTGGTCCCTATAATTCATAGAAATAGAAAAATTGGCCATTCCAGGTTGAGGTTTGGAAAAATCCTGCTCTATGGCATTTTCCTATTTCTATCAATATAATGCAAAGCGCACATTAAACCTTGCCTGGATCTTTCTAAGAAATATAACTCTCCAGAAGTTTGCAGAGCAAAGCAATTTGCTTGGCCTGACTATAATAACAAATTAAGTATGTAAAACCCCTTTCTTCTTCAGACCGAGCTTATAATTAAGGATGGGAGCTCTGTTAAAGATCCAGCCCATTATTTCCTAGTTGTGCAGCCAACAAAGAGTTTTAATTGGCATAGAAGGAATCAAAACTTGGGGTGATTTATCAGTAGTTTTTTGTTTTGTTTTTAAGAAAATAAATATTATCAAATACATAAAAACATTTTCCCAGCTTGGAAAATGGAAATAATCCTCTTGCTGAGATGGACGGATGGCACAACATTTGCTATTCTACAGGGTATTAAATAATTGTTGTGATATTCAAAGACTCTTTTCTGTTAATGTTGAATAAAAGAAATTTGTTTTTCTATCTTTGGTTCTATTTCTAATTCATTTACTCCACTCTCTTTCCTTTTCATGTATTTCTCTTCTTCCAAATTATCTTCTTTTTAATTTAAATCTTCTTTCCTGTGTCTCCTGCAGTACAATTCATCCCCCTGTTTTTGTATATAGATATTCTTTAATTTAACTTTTTTTATTTCTGTGCTTTTTTTTTGTTCTGTTTCTTTTGTTTTAACTTGCGGTAGTTTTCTCTAGTTCCTTTTTTAATTAATCACTTAATCTATTTCTTTTTTCTTGTCTCTGTCCATTAACCTCCTTTTCCATTTACCTCGCTATGTAGCTCTCCATTTTTCACACTCTATTCCCACTCTGTCTTCCTATTTTCCCAGACACTGCAGGAAGAAAGACAAAACACTAGGAAAGTGGTTTTATAAGGCTGCAACTTTATTAAGTAACACAGGGGAGCTATCTGAAATAACTCATCCTGTTCAGTCCCTCTTTCCTATTGGAATCCCTACCATCTGGTAGAGGACTACTGTCTGCCCCTCACACCACTAATCTGGTTCTAGCTCTATTGCTGAGATGGTTAAGGGGTTGGGAAGGAAGGGATTGTGTCCTCGTTCCGTCGGTCGTTAGACGCTTCACTACCATTCTCCCCCTTTTTTTAGGAGATGCCGTCTCCTGTATCTCTTTCTAATTTCTGTTTATCAGGGAGCTGGACTCTCTATTAAATCACAACCTGCACTAGACACCTGCCAAATTGCAACAAAATGAATTTTCTCACTTAACCTCCCCTCCAGGTCCATGGACTGTTGAGAGGAAGGCAAAAGAAACCAGCCCCACCCTACCACCCTAGTCTGACAGTGAGGAAAAATGTTCCTATCTGTCCCAAAAGGCAACTAGCATGGTGCTGACAGCAAAGCCCCCAAACCCAATCCAACAACAACCCAAAGGGAGAAATGGAGGAGCTTTCTTTTCCTGGCACAGAATGGCAACCTTGGCCCAAGGTAGGATTTATAAATCCTTTCCTTGGGTGTGTGGGAGTCAGTAGGACTATGCTGCACCCTTCTGTCCAGCCAGTCAGCCTCAGCCCCCATCACCCTCCCAAGTGCTAGTGGAGGCTCCACACGCACAAGGACAGGCAGGAAGGGTGCAATCCTGAAAGTGGGCAAGGGCTTTCCTTCCCTTGCCGACCCTGGGAAAGCCTGCCACCTCTTGTGCTTTTTTCTCTTGTTGTATCATTTCTCAGAGATTTACAAAGCTTCCCTATCTCTGATTTTCACTTTTTCCCTGCTAGCTGACACTGGAAGCTGGATCCTGGCTTTTTTTCCCTCTCTGGTCATTGGTCAAAATTAATCAACAAATGTTTTGTGTAAACAAATTTCTATGAATTGCTTTGTACTTGTTGTTACTACTGTGAGACTGGCCACCTCAGTTACATTATACTGTGTTTCTATTCCATGACCCGGTTAATATAATTGTAATTACAGAGGAAGAATGTGCCATCAGGTCACTGGACATTTAGTTGCGTAAGGAGAGAATGTGAGCATTTAGTGAACTTAATAGGAACTAGATGGAGAAGATTAAAGAGCTTTTAGAACATTTTTTTTTAACCTTCATTTTAAAGGTCTCTTAAATCAGAAAAATTACGCTAATGTAATATGAATATTTCCAGGCCAGCTCTCAAATAAATGTTCTGTTGTCACATTCACACAAAATAATAGTTTGTGTGTGTGTAAAACAACACTGTTGGCTTGCCTGTTTGTTTGGCTATTGTATTCAACCACTGACCAGGTTTCATACTGTACTATCCTGAATGATGTACTACTTCCATCATTTCCCAGCACTGTGGTCTGGAGGTTTGGTGAAATAGTACCTCCCTGTGGTTCGACATTGCCGTTAAGCAGTGTCCTATCTCATATTTAGTAATCGTTCATGTGTCTACCAAGAGCACTGATTGAATTTACTGGTTTCCAATTTTCTGCCAACTTACACTTTCTGCCATAGTCATTGTCGAATTAGGGGTTGGTTGGATCTTTGGAATAGCTTCCACATCAGGAGTCTATCCAGGGGCCAAGAGGACAACAGAGCCTATGAGGTGCTGTGTAAAGTAACCCATATAGTAAAGCATATAACATTGCATACAGCAATTCATATGTGGTTCTATTTCATATACCAATGGTAATTTTCTGTCCTCCATCATGTGTACATGCATGTGCCTAGTTTGGAAGGGTACAGTCAAAGCAGGGTTTGCAAGCTCAAACTGTGTTGTCTCAGAAGAGGGTGTAAGCCTTTCACAAGTATAGCTGATGGTCACTATGCTACGAGGATGATACTGTTGGTCTAACATGAGGTGTAGGGGTGAAACAGGTAGTTTACAAACTCGCGCAATAAAGGTGTCTTATTTCCTATCAGCTCCACTGGACAATGACAACCTGTCATACAACTTGTTCATGTTCAGTTAGGTTACAGGGAAGCTCATGCTGTAGTCTAAAAGATGAAAAAGTGACTTTTATTAATTTCTTTAAAAGGTGCAATCTTCTTTTAAGATTATGGAGGTGACTAATAGCATAGTGTCTCAAACTGAAAGGTCAAATAATTGGTTTGTGGTAACAAATGTAACCATTTTTAATTAAAGAGATCATAAGGAGAGAATAATTCTTCAGAATAGTTACCAGAGGTAGAGGAGAATCCAGTGGGAAGCATTCAAAATGATTAAACTGCTTTGGCTACTGAATGGTTCATGAGAAATGACAGGAACTAGACATAAAAAGTGTTTTGTCTGTCTGTCTATATCTGTATCTCCATACATGCTGATATAGATACTGTAGACCTCTATGTACCTGTTGGTGAAACACCAGTTATAAAGGAAAATTTGTTTGTCTTCTGAAAAGGACGTATTAAATAATTTATCAAGCTTTGGTTCTTAAGGGGACAGCAATTCTATATCTAACTACCAATCTATTTTATCTATCTGTGTACACAACTGCAGACTAAAAACCTGCTGCTTTTAGGAATAAAATAAAACAAGAAGAAACAACAGCATGAGAAGCCATGCTGCACTAGTAATATATAAATAAAAGTTGCCCTGTTCAGCAGGATTCCCATCCTTGTTTGGATGGAAACCTTGCTGTGCTGAAAAATGTAGTTTATCTAAAAGAATTGAAGGTTAAGGACCAGCTCTTCAACTGATTTAAATTGGCCTAGTTCTATTAAAGTCAGTGGAGTGTCTACAGTTTACTCCAGCTGAGGATCTGTCCCTAAGTGGGTAAAGACTGAAACTACTAATTTTAGCATAATAGTCCCAATGTGATGATCCATGGATGACCAGGGATCCTTGAGTCATTTGATAGTGGTCTGCCAAAAGCTGGTTGGTCGTGTGATGCTGACTCTCCTCCCTTATTTTCAGTTGCCATATCTTCAGTGTACATTCAGCACAGCTGAGGAGAATGTGTGTGGGGTTGCAGAATAGGGGTGGAGGGGAAGGTGCCTTTAAGCTGCCTTTCTGCTCCCCCAGTCCTGGCTTGGACAGGGATTTATGTGACCCTTCACATAACTTAAAGCATAACTAAGAACTACCCTAAGTTTGGCTTACTGTGGGACCTGAGAATCAGGTGGAATACATGATGTCCCAGGGTTCTCAATTGATTGCACCATGACCTCCCTTTGGACAACCAAAATTATTACTTGATCCTGGGAGAGGGGTCCAAAACCTGAGCCCAAGCCTGAGCCCCTTTACACCGGGTGGGAGGCCAAAGCCCAAGGGCTTCAGTCATTGGCAGCAGGGTTGTAACATGAAGCCACTCAGTAATGAAGCTGAAGTCTGCGCCCCACTGCCCATGGCTAAAGTCCTCAGCCTTTGGCTTCAGCTCTGGTTGGTGGGACTCGGGTTTGGGCTTCAGCCCCAGGCCCCAGCAAGTCTAAAACCAGATTTGGTGACCCATTAAGTCATGACCCATAGTTGGAGAACTGCTGCTGTATCCTATCCTCCTGGCATGCCTCTTCTTGACCTTCAAAACACCTACATGGCCAGAACTAGGGCTGAATAAATGGCCCTAAATGCTTTCCAATAACATAGATGGGATATAAGATTATGGGAATTGGAAAAAGTACAGAAAAGGGTAACTCAAATGTTCTGGGATATGGAAAAGATTGTATATGAGGAGAGATTAGGAAGACTGAGACTTTTCAGCTTGGAAAAGAGATGACTAAGGGGGGATATGGTAAAGGTTTATAAAATCATGACTGGTGTGGTGAAAGTAAATAAGGCAGTGTTACTTACTCCTCGTAACCCAAGGACCAGGGATCACCAAGTGAAATTTATAGGTAGCAGGTTTAAAATAAACAAAAGGAAGTATTTTGCATTTTGCTAAAAGATTTGCTAAAAGATGTTGGTGAAGGACAAGACTATAAGGGGGTTAAAAAAAAATTAGATAAGTTCATGAGGATAGGTCCATCAATGGCTATTAGCCAGGATGGGGAGGGTTGCTGTTTGCCAGAGGCTGAGAATGGCTGACAGGCTGGATCACTTGATGATTCCCTGTTCTTTTCATTCCCTCTGAAGCACTGGGAATTGGCCACTGTTGGAAGGCAGGATACTGGGCTAGATGAACCATTGGTCTGACCCAATATGGCCATTCTTATGTTCTTTCTTTTTTTAATGTCAGAAATTGCTGTAGATGCCACTTGGACGTTGTTCAACCACCAACAACGGAAGGTGGTCTGTGCAATCCTGAGGAAGAAATTATTTTTAATGGGAGGCAAAGTGGTGTTTGAGACAGTCTCTCCATTGTGGTAATGTCCCTACAGGGGTCAAATCCAAGCCCAGTTGAGATCAGTGACAAAGCTCCCATTGATTTCAGTGAGGCCAGAATTTTATCCTAGAAGACTAAATTTTGAGAAGCCCTGTCATAACAGATCAAAATCTGTCCAACTATGACCTTATTGCTACATTCCAATTATGTCAGTAGCATGTACAAGTCATCCAGCACTAGTATCACTACTTGGTAACATTATGAGAATGTGACACTGCTACAGGGCTTTTAATAACCAGATCCTCTTCTTGCCAGATACTGCCACAGCTGTTTCAAAGATCAGATTCTTTCTTTTCTTTGTTTCCGTCCTCCCACTGGTCTTTAAGTAATATGTGCTCCGCTCTCACAACTTCAAATTAAAGCCAGTAAAACAAAGCACACTAGAATTTAAAATGTGCTCCTGCTCCTGCTGCACACAGTGAATGTGCCACATTCTGAGTGTAGAGCAAAAGTGACAATGCCAACTGACTTGGCAGGTTTATCCCAGGCAGGTGTGGCTACATGTGGATTAAAATTTTCTTTACCTTGAAGCAGGGTGTATCTGGCCCATTTTAAATGGAGGTAGGAGAAGCCAAGTCATACAGAAATTTCCACCCACTCTGTCGATTTGTTATATTTATACAGAGGGTTAAAATGAAATAAGTGTTGAAAGAAACAATAATTAAACTGTTGTGAGATTCAGTTGCCTTTCTGAATGTAGGGAAAAGCATGACTCTTCAATGAGCAAGGCCACACATCTTCCCTGTTTGTTAGTTAATCCAAACAGGGTTAGCTTGTTTGACAATCACTCTACTTCATTGCATTGTTTCCAAAATATAAGATACTGAGGTGATACATTTTGAAAGAAACTAACAAGATGTACTCATAATAAATGTATCTTAGTATGATTGGTCACTGGTATTGCATTGCACAAGTGTTGTCTTTGTAGTTTCCTGCTTATAGAGGATAGATATTTCTTCTTTTTCCCCTTCTTTCTGATTTGTATAGCATAGGAAGATTAAAAACCCAGCACAAGTAAAGTGGATGTGACATGGCTTAGAACTCAATGAATGTATTAGAGTTCCAAAATCAAACTTTTTTTTTAAATAGTGATATAAATTTTAGATACTTAAGAGGATAAGTACCTACTGAGAATCTAGTGTAAGGTTGATTGAGGAAGTAAATCTACTTTTTGAATGCCTACAAAGAAAAATCAAATGAGAAATGCAGTATCAAAAACATCAAAGACAATAATGCAGTTGCTTTCATCTCCCACGCATGCCAGCACTTCAAAGAAAAGCAAAATGCTTACCCTTCCTCCACTACCCCCGAAGGAAGATGAGCCTATAGCCAAAGATAAGTACCCATTTCTTCGAGAGAGCAGGCAAAATATAAATAAATAAAAATTTGTATAGAAAAAAGTAACGATGCAATATTTTTTCTTTTGCCAACATATTATCAGTATCATTGGACTTTACTTGCACCCAAGAATCTTATTCGCTTAATAAGATGTGGCAGGTGATTTCCTTTGAAATCTGCTACCCATCCAGAAAGTTCAATTTCATGTGTTAAAATAGCTTAGAACTTCTTAAAATAGAAGTGAGACTTTTCCAACTACAATAACATTTTCCACATGGGCTGCCACTTTCAGGAGAAGAGGGCTGGTTATATATACCTCCTGTGGACAAACAGACGTACACACACCTTTAACTTCCTCTACCATTAAGTCTGTTTATTTTGTGAAATATGACATCAGGTTCCATAATATAAAACAAGGTCACCCTTCAGCCACAAGTATTGTATGTTTGAGGGACCTGCTCAGCAACTCCCAGCCCACCCCAATCTCCCACTTGGAAAAGAGGAGGAGGAGGAGGCAGCAACGCAATGCCTTTCATAAGCAGTTTGTAACCCTGCTTTTGCTGGGAACCCAGCAAATTTTAAATTTGGCCCTGCTATAGAAAATGCACTGGTTCCAAGAATTTAAGCATCTGATCCAACTCTGTGTAGTCATTGGCAGTCTGGCCTTGAAACAATCTACAAAATAAAAAGAATCAAAGATCAGGGCATTTCCTTCGTACACTTGCTTTAGCAAACTTGCCATTTCAGGCAAAGGCTTTTGCTAAAGATCTGCAGTAGCTGCACACATGAAAATATCATAATTTTTTGTTTCTCTGAGAACAGTTTTTAAATGGTGGTTGAAATGAGAATAAATCCAGTTTTGGCTTTTCCGCCATACTGCTTTAGCTCAGTTTCAAAACTATGATTGATCAGGAAGCTTGACAGCCACAGTGTTCACAAATCCTCACCAATGAGCAATAACAAGATTTAAATGTGATGCCTCTCAACAGAGAGCCAGTGCACTCAATGTGCTGCTTTATCTTGTTGGGTTATTTAGTCATTTGTAAACTAGTTCCCTTTGATTTTCAGATTTCAGGGCCATAACGTACCTGGAGAAAAAGGACAGGGAGTAGTCTGATAGTTTGTCACTGTAATTTGAAATAACTGACCATAGTCTCTCATTATAGTTCTTGGAAGATCAGCCAGTTAGACATTCATAACATTACAATAAAGCACTATTAAAATGAGAGCTTACCCAAAGGAACATTAATGTTTGGAAGCAGGCGTGAAAGGGAAATGTTGTTTCTGCTGCAGTGTGGCTCCAGGCTTTGCCCTGTACTCAATATAGGGGAAACACAATTGTGAGAGAAACTTTTCTTATTACAGTGAACACATGATCAAACAGAGACCTACACAGGGCTTTTAGTTTGGTTACCTGAATAGTGAGTCAAACTACCAAGAAATGGGGAATTTTCAAGACTGAATAGCAGTATTAAGCTGAATTTAAGATAATTTAAGATTTGTGTTGTTATATATAAGTCACTGATATTCTTCTATTTTGACAAAGAAAATTGTACATTGAGTGCTGTGACTGAGCGAGACTTTCTGAATTTGGGATTCAGGAAACTCTTGATACTTGCAAACATGGAAGCGCACATCTGTCTGTGGTATCATCTCACAGAAATACAGAGCCGTTCATATAGCAGTTTACCCAGGCCGTTACACTGTGTGCCAATTATTTTGTTATATGTTTAGGAGCTATAAGGATGACTGTTGTATAAATGCATGGGCAAATAAACGTATTTGGTATTTGAGTAAGTCAACAGTGATGACTGGCTGACACCATGACATCGTTTCAAAAAGTACTGAGACCTTCCTGCAGTGGTGGTGGAGCAGGTAATACTTGAATCCAGTATGTACAGTGATTGAGTAGATTTTCCTCACAATTCTAACAAAACCAAAGATCCTGATTCAAATACGCTACTCTTTGCTTCCCCAAGCAATGCCCAGAAAGGTCAAGTAGCACCACTGGATTCATCTGGATTCAGTTACAATCCTCAGAGCCAATTCTAACCTTCAGATACACAGGTGAAAATCTTCAATAACTCCATTCGACTCAGTTCATATACTCCAGACTTGAACCAGTGTGTTTGAGGTCATAATCTAGTTTGTGATATACAAGTTAAACTGTGTGTCTGCAGTGATCAAATATACTTAGTGGGGTAGTTCCATGAGTTTTGACTCATTTGTACACTGCGAAAAATGATATAGAAATGAATAAATATAAAAAATAGGAGCTAAAATGAAGCATGCGTGTGATGGCTAAATGCATTTTATAACTATATCTATATGGATTATATCAGTTTTTAGATAGTTTGATTCATTGTTTTGGCAAACAAAGGATGCTTTCACAGATTTCTGAAATGAGTTTTGAACGTGTTGTTTATATTCTTAGTAACAGATTAATATTTTTAAATTATTTCATGGATGCAACACTAGATTTTTGCTTCTTGCCTATTCCGTATAGACTGAGGCTCAGCTTTCTCAGCTCAGAAATGAGCTTCAGAAAAGACTTTCATCTCAAGGCTGGAAATATATGGGCCATCAACACTTGCCTGTCCAGTCAGTACATTTTATTATAGATAATTAAACAAAATTGGAGTAGACTTTCCCACACATTGTCCTCTACTAACTAGAGGACAATGATTGAAAGTGTGCAGGTGGACAAAGGATTGATTAGGATGGGATGGGGTCCTTTAACCCTCTGGAGATTCGTCCCTACTCACTCCCCTCCCTGCAAAAAAAGATTATACAACCCCAGGCAATGTTATCTTTTCCATAGGACCCCTTTGCCATAGCCCCTGATCTCAAATCCTTTGACCATAAGTCGTCTCTAGTAGTGGACTCAAGTAGTCATCCCTGGACTTGGGGAAATGGGACTACAGTTGCTGTGAGCGAATGGCCCGGCATTCTAAGAATACCTGGGAATCTGCAAGGTTTGGGGACAAGCAAATGTATTGCACTTGGTGAACAGTCAGCACCTATGCAGAGAAGTACCAACACAAGACAGGTAAATTGTGCACAGTCCTCAGCAATGTTTGTAAATCTCTGCTCCCATATTGAACTGAGAACGGGTGTGATGGATGGAAAAGGAAGAGCTAAGGCATGGACAGGGCATACGTGCTTGAATGCTGTTTTGTAAAAGCAAATCTTGTGCAAAAAGACGATTTTTGAATCTTGATTGTTACCCTTAATGCCAAACATGAGCAGTGTCTCCTTTGAGTGTTTTCAGATGCTGCACTTACACAAAATTAACAGCAGAGGCAGTCATGAGGACGATTTTTCTTTTCCCTTAAGTTGTTTTTGAAATACTAGCAGATACAAAATGATGTCATATTACATCTTAATGTATGGTATATGAAATGAAACTACTGAACTCTCTCTGTATAAGGCTCTAATTCTTGGATTTTTTTTATAACTCATTTATGCACTGACCTTTATGGATGGACAAATTGGTAATGTCATGGGATCTTAAGTTACTTACAGCAGGCCTCCTATTGTGCTGACTGCTGCTCTGTCTATTCCATTACATATTAGGACATACAATATACGCCTGTAAGCTACCAACACAACTGAATGGAAGTTTTATGCATGAAATTAACAGATAATGTCACGTAAGCCTCTAGATACACGTGTGTGGTGTTGAGTTTTTAAGCCTTAACTTTGAATTTCATTCTTCTGAGTTTGTCACAACTACTACATTATTTAAACATCATTTTTTGTCTGTGAATATTAAGCTAAGTTGCTTTGGCCATTTAGTAATGCAAAATAGATGAAACCCTTTAAGGATTTGCTAGCTGGCACAAAAGCTCTTATTGTAAAAAGTTAATCTCTTGAAAATGTTATACTATTGACAATGTTGTTTGCAATAATTAAGAAATTTAAATGAGTCATTCATAAAGCTGTATCAATTGGGTATTATGGTTTCATATGAAATAACAATTTCAAATATTAAATGTTCATATTGTAGGATGAAAAAGTGCTTTGTTTCTTAAAGGAAGATTATCTTCTAGTGGAATTAGCTCAGAACAACAGGCACTGAATCCTATGTCTGTCTCCTTACTATTTGCTGTGGACTAGGGTTTCCTCCCCTAATTGAAGGGTACAAGGTATATACTAAACCCTTATGTCTCTAGGATCCTTCTGCACAGTCAGCTCATAGTCATCAATCTCTAGCTGTGTAACAAGTGAATCATGATGTTAACTCCAGAAGCCATAGTGATTTTTGTTTGAAATACTGTGCACTGTAGGCCAAACCTTGATCCAAATGAAGTAAATAGCAAAGCCACATTGATTTCAGTTCATCTACAGTTTCAATGGGAGTTTTGCCATTGACTTCAATGAGACCAGCATTTGGCCCTTAATGATTTTTATCTTTTGCTTTTGCAAAAATTTCTACATTTATATTATTTCATTTACTTTTCTAGATCCATAAATGTCCCCGATTAGTTTAGGGTGGGAGGGCAAAGGAAGTTGAGATAAAGATTACAACTGTTTACAAATGTCGGAATTACCATTTTACCGTGCATATCCTTGTTTTTCCTATATTTCTTGTTTTTTAATTTTGTGTTAAAATCAATGTAATGCTAAAATCCAATTTTAAAAACAAAAGGCTAATGAAGATAATATATAAAATAAAAAAAGCTAATCACATGACTGCACTCTGTTGTAACCCAGGTCTCCCCCTTATCCCAGATGTTTCCTCTACCTAATTTCTGCCATCCCATGCTTAGTGCAATATCAAATGTAGGGCCCAATCCTGAAAACACTTTTTTTAACCATTAATCATCCCATGGAATATGATGGGATTACTTAGCTAGATGTATGTGCTCATGTGTATGTCCTTTGCAGGATCAAGTTCTTCAATTATCACTGAGTTCCTGTGGACAGAGACTGAGCCAAAATCCTCACTGGTTTTAGCAAATACCATTCCTATGGCTCCATCACATACCATCTGCAGACATCCCAGATGAATTTGACCCCATGCCTTTTGTCTGTAAATTGCCATGCTGAGTTATGGAGTACTGTCATAAATTATATTGTGAAATTTCCAACAAGAGATCATCAAGTTTGGGGAGGGGCTTACATCAACTAGCTTAAACAAAAGTCCATTTTCTAGCTGGTAGTAGCAATGCCAGGCGATGCCTTTTTCCCCGCTATGGCCAGACCTCAAATATCGGAAGTCTGATTAAGTTAATTCATGGGGAAAGAAGTCTGTATCTTGATATTCAGAACTTTATTTAAATTAGCACATATATTAACTCAAAATATTTTGCACAGGACAACCTAGAATATGTGTGCACTGTATTTGTTCTGCTTATACAACTCTTAGAACAATCTAGCCCTTGCTGTGACTCAGGCTCTTAGGTGCTATGGTAATACAAATAATAAAAAGGATGGGGTACACATTCAGTGAGGGTGAGCATGGCCACACTTTGGGTTTTCTGGTGAGGCAGTGAGATTTGATTCTGCATGTTCATTAAATGGAACGTAAACTCTGTAGAGAAATTTTCAATTGAGACTCAATACAATAAATCAAGCATGGGTTGCAGGTGAGACAGTTATTGCTCCCTTTTGGGTAGTATAGTGAGGAGTGCACGTGTCTCCTACAGCTCACTGTAAGACATGATCTTAGAGCTTTGCAATCAGTGTCTCAGGTACGTCTGTGCTTTAATTAAAAACCTGCGGTTGGCCCATGCCTGCTGATTTGGGCTCGCAGGACTCGGGCTAAGAGCCTGTTTAATTGTAGTATAGATGTTCAGGCTCGGGCTGGAACCTAGGCTCTGGGACCCTGAAGGGAAGGAGGGAGATTTTTAATTGCGGTATAGACATATCCTCAATGATAAATAGAATGATAAACTGAGTTGCTTTGAAGGCAGTTTCCGTTGAAGCATCTGCTGTTTGATCAAAACAGCTTTATCCAGGTCTAGTTTGGGTCCAATCTCAGCCAGAAGAAAATCCTGATCTGAAAAATTTGAATATATCCAAATGAGGGTGTTTGTATTCTTTTGTAGTTCTTGGAGTATGTGCAGTCTGTTAATTAGCTAGAAATCTGCAAGTACTTACAATGTCCAGGCTGCACATATGTTTGTTAAATCATATTTGGATGACTTTTCTTTCGCTAACATAATTAGTGTCAAGTAAGAGTGTTCTTTAAGTCAGAATTTAATTGCTCTGTTTTATTTTGTTCTGTCTTAATTATGCTATAACTTGAAAAGGTGTTTGTTTTTTTTTAAGTTCACACTTCTTTAATCTTCATTACTACTTGGAATATCATAAAATGATATATTGTCATATAGAAAATAATCATACTTGGCACAGTGAATTAGTGAATGTCATTTGGACAGAAAAGGTTAGCTATAATAACTAGAAAAATCTGAAAACTATTTGTTTAATGTTGGCATACCAAGACCACGTGTTAAGAACATAGATTTTACTGTATTCCCACATCACTAAGAAGATTAGGTATTTGGTCATTTCTCCACAGAAAGATTAAAAATTATACACTTGGATGTAAAAATCAAGTATTTTTAAGCTCATCAACTATAGACAAAGGCCTAACTAAACAAATTTAATTGGCAATTAATTGAAGTTGAATTTAATTTTTTTATTAAGAAAATTTTTACAAATGAGAGTTTTAAATTATCTTTGACTAATGGTAAATTTTTTTCACTCCACTTTTAGTCCTATAAACTGTTATGTGTAGTCTTTACTCGTTCAAGTTATGCCTTACAGGACTTGGCCCATAATTCTTCAATCACAGGTATAGTATAGCAATATATAGCATAATTTCTTATTAATGAATTGATTACATTAGTCAAATCCAATATTATCCACAATGTTTCGTGGGTTTTTTCCATAGCTAAATTTTAAAACTAGTCTTTGTTTTATAAGTTTTATAAGTGACATGCTGCCCATTTACAGTAATGAGCTTCAAATGAATGACTGTGTGAATATTTAAATGTGTATTTAGTTACCTTACATCTTAAAAAAAATGACAGCATTAAGCAATTATCATGTCTGGGGAATTGAGGTCTACAAACAAATTTCTTCATTCATTTGTGATTTCACTTGATATTATATACATTGAAGCATGAATTAAAACAGGTGACAAATATTCTCAACATTAGTATAGTTTGCTAATGGACAGAAGCAAATGGACTGATCACTTGATATTTTTAATTATCTGTTTAATTTTAATGAATGTGGTGCTCATGAAAGTGAAAGACTAATAGCACTAGCTTGAGTCAGACGTAGGAATATATTCTCGTCTTGCATATGCACTGTGGCTCTCTTGCATATTCTGCACTCAACGCCAATAGCCATGTATGCAAGATAATAGATATTCTGTGTGTAGACTAAGCAATAGAGATCTGCACTATGGGTAAGAGAAGCACAGCATGGATCTGAGAGGAGACATTTGCCCACAGTGTGGGCAAAGATGATGCAAGATTTCTCATACTAATCTGACAATGTCTCCCTCCTGACCTGCCACACTCTTGTTAGTCTGGTCTTGGTCTTTTATAGAACAAAGACTTCCAACTGCACCAAATAATTTGTGATGTGGGCAAATAAGGATTTAGGAATCACCAAACTTATTTACATTTGGGACTACATAGACTGTAAGGTCAGAAGGGACCATAATGATCATCTAGTCTGACCTCCTGCACAACGCAGACCAGAGAACTTCACCCACCCACTCCTGTAATAGACCCCTAACTGAAGACTGAACTATTGTAGTCCTCCGGTAATGATTTAAAAACTTCAAGGTACAGAGAATGCACCAGCAAGTGACCCATGCCCCATGCTACAGAGGAAAACGAAAATCCCCCAGGGCCTATGCTATTCTGCCCTTGGAGAAAATTCCTTCCCGACCACAAATGTGGTGATCAGTTAAGCCGTAAGCAAATGGGCAAGACTCACCAGCCAGACACCCAAAAAATCATTCTCTGTAATAACTCAGAACCCACTCCATCTAACATCCCTTAACAGGCCATTGACATATCTACCACCAGCAGTCAAAGATCAGACCTTGCCAAACTAGGCTGTCCTATTATACTATCCTCTCTCTAAATGTATCAAGACTAGTTTTGAAGCCAGCTAGGTTTTTTTGCCCCCACTGCTCCCCTAGGAAGGCTATTCTAGAACTTCACTCCTCTGATGGTTAGAAACCTGTGTCTAATTTCAAGTCTAAACTTCCTGATGGCCAGTTTATATCCCTTAGTTCTTGTGTCCACATTGGCACTGAACATAAATAATTCCTCTCCTTCCCTGGTATTTATTCCTCTGGTGTATTTATAGAGAGCAATCATTTCTCTGCTCAACCTTCTTTTGTTTAGACTAAACAAGCCAAGGTCTTTGAGTCTCCTTTCATAATGCAGGTTTTCCATTTCATGGATCATCCTAGTAGCCCTTCTCTGCATCTGTTCCAATCTGAATTCATCTTTCTTAAACATGAGGGACCAGAACTGCACAGTATTCCAGATAAGGTCTCACTAGCGCCTTCTATAACGGTACTAACACCTCCTCATCTCTACTGGAAATAACTTGTCTGATGCATCCAAGGATCGCATTAGCTTTTTTCATGGACACATCACATTAGCAGCTCATAGTCATCCTATGATCAACTGATACGCCCTCATCCTTCTCCTTCTCTGTCACTTCCAACTGATGCATCCCCACTTATAGCAGCAACTCTTGTTAGTCCCTAAATGCATGACCTTGCACTTTCCGCTATTAAATTTTATCCTATATCTATTATTCCAGTTTACAAGGTAATCCAGATCTTCCTGATATCCCAATCCTTCTCTATATTGGCAATATTTTCCAATTTTTGTCATCCACAAACTTTATTGGCACATTCCCACTTTTTGTGCCAAGATCAGTAATAGAAAGGTTAAATAAGATTGGTTCCAAGATTGATCCCTTAGGAACTCCAGTAGTAACCTCCCTCCAGTCTGAGAGTTCACCTTTCAGTCTCCCCTTTAACCAGTTCTCAAAAAAGGAGATCAGGTTGGTCTGGCATGATCTACCTTTTGTAAAGTCATGTTGTATTTTATCCCAGTTATGATTAACCTCAATGTCCTTAACTACTTTCTCTTTCAAAATATTTCCAAGACTTTGCGTACTACTGAGGTCAAACAGATCTGTAGTTACCCAGATCACTTTTTTCCCTTTATTAAAAATAGAAACTATGTTAGCAATTCTCCAGTCATATGGAACTGTGTTTACAGATTCATTAAAAATCCTTGCTAATGGGCTTGAAATTTCACGTGCTAGTTCCTTTAATATTCTTGGATGGAGATTATCCACCTTCTCTCTTCTCCTCTTCCTGATTTAGTCCCATTAAGCTGTTCAAGTTTGGCTTCAACCTTGGATGTGGTAATTTCTACCTCTGTATCCTCATTCCCATTAGCCACCCTACCACTAGCCCCAAGGTCATCATTAGCCTCATCAAAAACAGAGGCAAAGCATTCGCCTAGTATTATTAAGAAGTATCATTAAAAATGGAGGCAAAGTATTTGTATTTGTTTATTATGTTTCCCCATCTGTAAAATGGAAATAATAAGGCATGGGGAAGGAAGTGACAGAATAGTACAGTCCCTGACCCAAAAAGGTTAATTAGCTGTTTATAAAATGATGGTATGACTTTTACTAGCTGCAGAATCATGTAATATTTCAAAATAAGATAACCACACGTGATAAACTACCAATTCAAATATTGCATTTTTATAAATAAGTGCAGTACAGTTTTAATCTTGAAGTAAGTTCTTCTATAACGTCATCAAATGACCTGTAAGTAATCATTCATGTTTGATGCAGTCATTCTTCACAGAGGGGTCTGAAGGCAACTCATACAATACAACTGCTAAGCACAAAAGGCCCCTCTTTCTGGTATCCATAGATCCTTTCCAGTTTTCCTTGGATGAGGTTTTAATTTAGCATTAATAAAAGAATTCATGATGTTTTATATGCTCTAATCTAATATTCTGCCTGTGACTTCATTCAGAGTTACTGTATATTTTAAAATCTCAGTTTGGAAGCCAGATACCACAGGAGGATAGCACTGGAAAAGTCTAAATTATCAGTTATGAGCTGATCTAAAACGTATAGTATTAAAACATCCCTTGAAACATGCATTAGAGAATCTTAAAAGGGATCATATAAAATTAATCAAACCCCACATTTCAGAAGCAGCCACATTTTCATCGGGGTTTTGGGTGTCACTTTTTAGTTCTGTATTTTACAGGCAGGTACACACAGATTGTTGCATACACACACAGAGGGAGGCTGTAGAGCTCATTTCCTATCAAGCAGAACATTTAAAAAGATAATGTAATTATGATGCTCTTGCACAGTGGGAAATTGCCATACATGGGCCTGATCCAGAAGAAATTAGCCTCCTAGGCTTATGGACTATGCAGGAAATAATCTCTTCAGTAGTCCTTGAATACGTTAAGATGCTGGGCAAATACTGAAAACATTTTTCTGCAAATATCCATTCTCATTTAAAAAAATATATACATTGATTGTTTATATTAATTTTGTAAGTCCATAATCAATGCCATTGCTTCCACTTCATTAACTCAGCTGGTCTGCCTCTCTAAATCAAGACCCTGATACTGCAGCACATGAGTAAATTTACACACATGAGCAGCCCCATACACCTCCATGTGGAGTTTCTCACACAAGTGAGTGTGACAAGGCTGATGTTTTACTTTGTTTTTTTGCTATGTCTGCAGTTAAGTACATATTCCCTTCCAGGCTTCAGACAGAGTTAGCTATGCCTGCATTCCAAGAGCATTTGTGCACAGGATCACATGCTTCTGGGTTTTTAACCCAGAAATAAAAGGGGCGTACACAGATTTGTCATGTCATGCATGTTATGAGATGCTACATTTGCAGCCTGCCCCTTACATGGTTGCAGCACAGGCTGAGTGTCATGCATTTAGCTGGGCATTGAGAAAACAGTAGGGTGTGAGTGGTTTTTTCTGGTGGCTGCCAGCAGGACCCACCATGGTACTTGCTGAGCTGACAGCTTCTTTGCCTCCTCTTCTGCATCTTCATAACTCACACCTGCTAGTTTCCAGCCCATGTGGAGCATCCAAGAGGAAAGGAGGCTTTGGCAGCATTCATGGGAGTTGAGGGGATACTGCGGGCACAAAGGGAGAAAGTAGTTAAGGACATTGAGGTCAATGGTAATTGGGAC
>ML675615.1:8476004-8633801 GCA_007922155.1 Mesoclemmys tuberculata | reverse complement strand
AGTAACCTCCTTCCAGCCTGACAGTTCACCCTTCAGTACGACCCGCTTTAATCTCCCCTTCCCCCCACACTAGAAAATGATGGGTTAAAGAGTAGTTGAAGGCTCAAGTAGCCTTGTCCTGCCACACCTGCAAGGCATTCCAATCTCAGAGGAGAAGCCTTTAAAGGAGGAAGCCCACTTCAGAAGGGCCCAGCCCTGGGAGGTGGACCTCTTCCCACTTGCTGCCAAGCAGGAGACACCAGTAAGAGACAGCTAGTTTGCTAAGACCTTTGAACCTGGGGACTAATTGGGAAAAAGAAGCCAGTTTAAGGAGTAGCACACTGAGGTCCTTCAGTCAGTTCAAGTTATAAGTCCAGCTGAATGGAGAACCCCTGCCTTGAGGGGAGGGACTACCTGAACCACAACCCCAGTTCCAGGAAGTGTACTGGAGGGGACCAGAAAGGCTGTTTTGAAAGACAGCACAGGTACTGCTGGAGAAGCTGGAAGTGGCTTTGCAGAAGCTCTTCAGTTTCCAGCTGGGAAGAAATTGAGGAGCCATAAATCCATGTTGGGAATAGCAGGGAAAGGTAGGAGCAGCCCAGGGAAGAGGCAGAGGTTTGAAGGAACTATCTTTAATAGCCTCAAACAGGGTCCCTGGGCTGGACCACAGAGGAGAGAATGGGTATGGACTTCTCTATCTCTCTCCCAGACCAAGGGGAGAAAAGCAGACTTCTGGGCTGAAAGAGGTCAAGAATGATGAGCACTAGATGGGGGATGAGGGCCTGGTATAGAGACTGCTGGACTCTAGGTTTTTTCCTATCTTCTTAGACTGGACTCTAAATTACCTGAAAAAGGAACAAGATTCTGTAGAATAATCTGGCCAAGAGGGCCAAGTCACAAAGCAATTTAAAGAAGGCTAGTGGATCTGGAAGGCTAGTAGGAATAATGGAAATGAAGAAAAAACTTTCAACACCTCACCTAGCCATCAGAGGGCACCTCAACTGATGAGTCATTTTGCCATAGACCAGCTCCCTTCAGTAGCCTAATTTTAAAAATGTTGAACATGCAGACATCGTGATAATCAAATATTATACTTCAGGATGTCTATAAGTTAATAAATACAGAGATCAGGAAGGAGTGTTATCTCCATGTACAGGATTATTACAGAAGATAGCCTACCTCTGAAGAATGATGCATTGCCAAGGTTCTGAAAAAGGGCAAGACCTTAATGGCCAAATAGCCTAATGTATTATCTTGTGCAAAAAAGCTCCTGCTGTTAATAGCATGATTCATAAGAGAGGGAGGGAATGGGAAATATAATATGAGGGTTGAATTACAAAGGACTTTTCTCAGATTCTCAAACCCATCCCAGTTTAATTTGTGAAATCCTGTGTGAATAAGGAAAGTGATCTGTTGAAAGAAGACTGCAATGGGAGCTGCTTACACCTGTTCTTGGCAACAAATTTTTAATTTACATGTCTCCAGTAAATATCCAAATTTCATAGCTACAGTAAATAAAATGTCACTTTTTGAATAAATTAGGCATTTTATGCTACCCTCTGAATTGCTAATGCTATCTTGTGTAATATTACATTTATTACTCTCCAGAGGCAGCCTCTTCAAATCTGCTTGCACCTGTGGCTTTCTGTAGTTGCAAAGGACTTCCAAAGACTGCCTTTCCCAGTGGAACATAGCTGATATTCAAAGTGGCTTGAAGAATATTATTTCAGTTTTTCTCAATACACCTCCAGGTCTTGCAGTTTTGAATTTGCATGGACTTTTTGGCAATTGTCAGATTCCAATGACAGCAGCCTTTGTCGTGTAATTCACCCTCTTCGCCTTGCATACCAAATTAAACAACTAGAAAAGGGTTAATTCTTTGTGTTCAGTTTAACTACCACCTCTATTTCTCAGAGCAGTCTGGCAGTGCATTTATCTGTTGCCTCTGGCATTAGACTGACATGAGTCCAATATCTCACTGTAACCAACAGAAGCAGAAACTTTCTAATGCATTCTTTGGTAGTAGAAATGGGCAAGCTTTAAAACGATTGAAGATCCATTTTGAATCTGATAAGTTCTTTCTCCCCAGATCTTGTGTGTTTTTTCCAAAGCTTTTGCAAAATTGTCCAGATGGCTGACATTTTCTTCCCCCCTCCCCAAAAAGTGTTCTCCACATAAAAGCCAAGAAATTAGTAATGAATGTGTAATATAAAATTATGAACTACAGTCAGTGTTTTACACATCACTGAGAGACACTGTCTCTCCCAGACTGCATAATGCAACTAGAGACCAAAAAGCCACACCTGATCTTCAGAGGCCTCCTCACACCTTTAAAGAGTGAGCAAGAACTGAGCACTCCTTTCCAGTAGGGCTGCTATTGTGATTATCTGTTGCATGGGAGGTACAGGGGGCTATAGGTTCTTTAACTGAGCCTCACCTAGCCCTCCAACATCACCTGTGTGCACCAATACAAGGCACTTTATGGCCCTATATTTATAGCTAAAACCAACTATTTTTTTACTCACAACCCTTAAAGACTAGAAGATCCATTTCCATGGTTCATAATTTCTTTGCCTTTACCTTCTGAATGCATGAACGCATTTATTTCTAGAGCGCAGCTGATTATAAGTTAATATTTGGCTTTAAAAATAAAGATTTTTGTGAGACTGAAAATTGTGCAAAGTTTAACTGCGCTTCTGTGATTGCTTGCACACAAAATAAACATGTTTTTAAAGGCCGTGGAGTGGAATCACCTGCTTTTTATTGCTGCCATTTTATAGAAATGGTGTGAGATATTCAAGTAGCTAAATATTCAGTTTTGCTAAAAGTTCATTCAACAAACCGTGGCTTCCTATTTTGATGCATAAAAGCGGGATTTTCAAAATGTTACAGAATTTTTTCCCATCTATCACAACGCTTCCTTCCCTGGTATAATTGCCAGGGATTTTCTGCAGTTAAACAAATGTTTTCCTTGGGGAAAACACAATTTTACTAAAATAAACTGTAAAAATTACTTAACTGAGCAATTTGGATAAACATTTTCATGAATTTCACACAAGTCCCTAAGGGTTCCCCTTCATCCCTTTTCTATTCTTAAGTTCAATCTTAGATTTCAGTCTAATATTGGTAATAATTATTACAGGAGACTGTTTCAAAGGCATAGATATGGACTTGGGTACCCAACATCCTGTGCCTGGGTGTATTCAGCCTTTGCAGCTTACTCCTGGGGGCCTCACAGTCCTACTATCCATCACCCCAAGACACAGCAAAGGTGAGTCCTCTAAGCTTGCCTAAAGAGGATTCCTTGGAGCACCATTTTGGAAGCTAGGGATACGGGGTCCTCTAGGAGCTAAAGAAGTTAGTAACAGCCAGTGAGGGCCTTGCTGGCCCAGATAAAAGGTGCGGCCTGGTCTTAGCAGATCAGTTCCTGGCTGGGAGCAAAGGAGGGAAGAAGGGTGCCTGTCTCTGGCCATGGGAGCCTGAAAAGTGGCCATAGTTTATGGCTGGCTGAACTTATGCTAAGGTTGCAGAGGAAGAAGAATCTGAGGATGCTGACCCTAAGTTTGGGATGGAGATAAAAGGGCTGGGTGGGAAGAGTCCCAGAGAAATGGCAGCAAAGGACTGAGATAGGTAGTACTTGATTGCTGTGCATATGGTCTGTGGGTTGGAAAGTCCAGGTTCTCCTACCACCACAGGTAAAGTAGCGTAAAACCCAGAAGGGAGCTGCGCTTATTTGGGACCCAGAAAAGGGGCTGAATTTAAAAGGCCCAGAACCAGGCTGAAGACCCTAGCAAGGGTCGACTCTTTAATGCCCCAGAAGGGGTTCAGACTTTATGAGCTGGCTGGTGTGCCTAGCCACTGAAGATGATCAATCAGCAGCCTGCAGAGGGAACCAAGCATGAGAAAAGAATTGTGGTACAGCACTCAGCTGCAAGGAGACACTTTCCATTGAAAGTCAATAGGAGTTAGGTGCCTAATTCTCCATTTGTGTTTTAGAGCATACAGACTGCCAGATCTGAAATACTCAGTCTGATGGCAGTGGGGAAAAAATTTGCTTTACACAACTAACTATATTCATTAATTAGCCTTCATAGTTCAGGTTCAATTTTAATTTTCCTTCACTAACATGTACTCCTAGTTTTTGGAACCCCCCTTCCTTCCCTCCTCCCCCCCGCCCTGTTTTTTTAAAATATCAGTTTACAAATATCCACTTTTTTAAAATAGGTCTGTTTTGAAAATTTAATTATTTCTTTTTAAGCATCACTTTTCTGCTCTCACTAGGTTACAGAATGTGCTAAACCCTAACAATGTAATAACACACTAGGAATCACAACATCACACTGGATGGAAAGATTTTAAAACACAAGGTTCTCCGAAGAAAAACTGTTAAAGCAGCACACTGCCCTTTACACTGCTTTGCTGATGTAGCCTCCAATCAGGAATGCTCACAAACAGTCTCCAGAATGTGAGTCACTCCCAGCTTGGCATGTCGAGACCTATAGCTTGCCAGTCACACCTAGGTGTCTACCACCCTGAATTATACTGCAAGTTGACCCCAGCACATTCCCAGTCCCAGATTTTTCCCCAGTAATGTACATCTTGTACTGTCCAGCCCTATCCTGGATGATACAAGCATATATACAGTCTGTAATAGTATTAATAGACATGATATGTACAAATCTTGTTACTCCAGATGGAATTCCCTAAACACTTCAGTTCAAACACACTGGTTTAGGTCAAACATAAAACGAGTTTTAACAACAGAGAGAAATTTTAAGTGAATACAAGTTATGAGGCATAAAAGTCAGAAATGGTTACAAGAAAAATAAAGGTAAAATGCAAGTCACGTCTAACTTAACAAACTATATTACATTTAAAGCAGTTTTTCTCACCACATGTTCTCAACAGTCTTACAGGCCAAATTCCTGAGGCCAAGATCCCTTCTTATGTGTAATGTCTGCTTCCTTGGTTCTTTCTGGTTCAGTGGAGAAAGAAAGCAAGGAGGAGAAGTCCACTGGGATGTTTGCCTCTTCTTCTTATGGTCCTGTCCTTCCTTTGAGAAGTATTTCCAAGTGGGAGCATGGTGACCCGTTGACGTTATTTTGCTAAAACAGATTTTTCTGCCCATGCCCCATTTCCTGCCACTTAGTAGGTAAAGGCCCATTGACCTTGTTTACACCTGGCTAAGGTGTCAGTTTGCCCTTTCTCTCTGAGGAAATTGTGTGGCCACTCCTCAGACTTGGAACATATCATACAGTGGAATCTTATAACTTTGCATATAATGTTTCAATACATATTTTACCAGGACAATAATGACCAGCAAATTATGAGTTGTCAAATGATACATCACAAGGCCTACTTTGGACAAAGATTGTTACAATAGTGTGTCAGGCTAAATACAGGGGTACAGTCTTTCACAGCAGGTAATCACCTTTGGGTCAGGTGGGATTTTAAGGCTAAAGGAATATACCCACATAACCCCAATGTAAATCCAATTTATCCTCCCAGATTGGTTGTTAGATTACACAGATATTGGATAGATGGACCCTTCATTAAATTGCTTTGTCAGACTTATCAAAATAGTACAAATGACAAAGCAAAAGAAAAATAGTGAGTGGAAAAACCACTTTGGAAAGAATATGTTGACTAAAATTAAATTCAGTCACATGATTCCGGGTCATAATGAAGTGATGGATTCAGGGTTGTAATTTACTTTAATATACAGTGCATTCTGTAAATCTGATTACTGTTGTAGCTGCTACATTCATTGTCTTTCCTTTTCTTGTTTTATAAAACACTAATTGTAGCCTCAGGAGAGCACAGAAGTATCAAAGCAATTGCCACCTCTTTAGAAAGAGGCAGCTGTAACTTGCCATATTCTTCCCCTAAGTGGTGTTCTCAGTGTTATATAAAATAGATCTTATGTGGGAAATCCTGACCCCACTGAAGTTAATAGGTGTTTAGCCACTAACTTCAGTGGGGCCAGGATTTTACTCTACAAATGGTATCTGAGACAGACGTCAGTAGTTCTCTGTGGTCATACATAAAGCCTCTTTTGCTGAAGGTATTACTCCGTGAATCAAGCTGTAATCCTGAATCATCAAAAGTTAGTATTACTAGGTGGAGGTGGCCAAATACATAGGACACTCATTGGGGACATGTGAGACCTTGGTTCAATTCCCAGCTCTGCAGGGTGTTTGCTGGGTGATCTTGGGCGAGTCATTTCCCTCATCTGTAAAATGTAGATAATGATACTGACCATCTTTGTCAAGTGCTTGGACATCTATGATGAAAAGTGCTGTGTAAAAGCTAGATATTATTGTTCAAATGTTAATGAATCAATGGCATTTGTATGGATAATTAGTTTCATATTGCAGGAAATAGAATTTTCTGTATTTACAAGAGCCAATCTGGCAGCCAAGGTTTTTGATGAGTGCAGCAATTATCTGGCCACACTCCATTCCTCCCAGTGGCACCCTCAAAACACTTGATATGCCAGGGCCAAGAATGATGGCAAAAAACTAATCTAAAATATCCCATATTGGAGTTTCACTTTAAATAAACCTCAAAGGTTCCAGAAGATGCCTTAGAATATCAGTTTAAATTCTAAAAACAATGAAGATTTATCATTATCACCTCCTTCTTAAAAAATGAATTTGCATTAGTCATGCTCTGAAAGCTCATATAGCCAGAAAGGCATTTTGGTTAGTAGTTAAACCAGTTGAATAGTCATTTCTCATTACTAATGACCAGCTCACAAGGTATCAATTCTGTCCATCTTAGTGTAGATCATTTAACAATTCAGCTCAGCATTAGCCTATATAATCACCCTCAGTCTTTTTTCCATTTATTTTTGCTCTAATCTGAAGTCTGTTTTTCCCTTATTTCCCTACTTACTTACCTCAGTCTCTACAAAGATTAACAATAGAATGAAATCTGATAAGAATAACAAGGGTTATTTCCCAGCTACACATTTGCTTTCTTAGCTTTTTCTTCTAATTCTCGAATGATCTATTTACCATATGCTCTTTTCTACCTCAGAAAATCCAAATGACCCTCTGAGAGTTTTGACTGAGAATGCTGAGCATGTACTCTCATTTTTCTGGTGTTAGGCTTTTAGTCTGATATATCAAATACAGTCAAATACTACTTTTTACCCTCAATTCTGCTTTCTTCCTCTACGTCCTATAGTGGATGCCTGATTATATTTCTGAAGGACCTGCTTACAGTCTCTCTCAAAAGGAAATATCAGGGAGATCCCCATGTTTCTTTTTCCCCATGATTTTCTCAGAATAGGCTTTCTAAGAATTTTAAAGCACACAAGCATCATATAAAAAGACCATCCTATTAGATTGAAAGATCTGTATTGTTAGGCTCATGTTGTAATAACAGGGTGGAGATACCAAAGCTACTAAGGAATGTTTGCCTTGAGCAGTTGAAGGTTCTGCAAATTCCAAATAATACAAAGAAATATGTAGAGACGTTTATATTTCAACATGAGAAAAACAAAGTGAAATAAAATTGGCACCCCTAAGGAGTGTGGGGATTTGTGGTGGGGTGGTTTGTTTTTTCTTTATTTGGGTTTAATTTTGCACAATACCCTATTTAATTAAAACTATCACCTTAAAACAAAATTAAAATATGCATTATTTGATATTTTAGGTCCCAATTCAGTAAAGCAGTTAGGCATATGCTTAACTTTAAGCACATGATTAAGTCCCGTTGAGTCGTAGCTTTCTGAATCAGGGTCTTGACCTGTATTTGGAAATAAATATTCTGACAACATCCATGGATTGGTAAATTAGGGCTCTCCTGCTGCACTTTCTACAGCAATACCTTCGTACTACATGATACTTTTAAATTCAAGTACTTTAAACTCATTGGATGAAATCCTGGCCCCATTAAAGTCAATGGGAGCTTTGTCACTGACTTCACTGGGGCTACAATTTCACCCCCTGAGTTCTTCTCATTGCCCTCCAATTATTTTTTCTGGTAGAAATTGTGAGCTGGCACACTACCACACTTTTATTATGTTTGACTTGCAGAGCCAGTAAAGCTTTAGGTTAGTGAGCTAGATTTATTCTGCCTCATCAAGAAATTTGCCATTTAAGTTCTGATGGCAGAATCATCCTTATTTTTGCCAATGTTAGAGGCAAAAAAAGAATGGTATTCATATTCCTGGTGTTTGTAGTTCCTGTAGCTGGATACAAAAATAATCACTTTTGACTTTAAGCTAATCGCCTTTGCCCTGGGAGCCCCTGAGTGAATAAATATGAAAACCCACATTCTTTTTTCAACATTCACTTTTCTGCCTAATCATATTGTAGGAGAGAACATTATATTTAACTTTTAAAATAGTCTGTGGTAGAAATAAAGATTATTCTATCTTCCACTAAATATGTTTTTCTGGAGGCTGTTACATAAGGAAAAAGTTCAATACAAATTAATTGTTAGAATAACATTGTTTGTACAATTAGAATGTAATTCATTTTGCATCTTTTGTTTTCTCTAAATTACTAAAGAAGCATTCACTAGTCTCTAATTAATCAGTAATGCCCAGTCTTTACTATTTATTTTTGTTTTCAGTTCTTTCCTTTCCAGCAGTAAGACCCTGAGGATTTTTGATTGTAAGATGCTCTGACGACAACTTATGAGCTTAATAGCCATCACACTGAATTTATGATCCAATATTGCACTTGAGGGAAAACTTCTGTAGCTTGCTTGCTGGCTTTGTTTGCAGTAGTCAAAGCCCTGGAGACATCAACATTTAACTGTGGTTTGAAATTGCTGAAGTATGTCATTCCACCAGATTGGGTGGCCTACACAGCATCTTTAATAACAAATGGCTTTAGGGATTTGTTTTATAAAGGGGGGGACAGAAAGGGATGGGGAACCACACAAATACTGTGTTCAGGTTGTCGTATTGTTGCGTAATTCTGGAAGAAAGTGACTTGCTGTTGTCTCTATGTTGAGCTGGAACATGAATATAACCTAGAATGAACCTGTGTCTTATGTTTTTATTCATTGTTAGTTGACCCATTGGTCAACCCTCTGTCACTATGATTAATCATTCAGACTCCAGTTGTCCAAAAAGACATTTCTCAAGCCTCTTCTCAACAAAAAAGGGAATAAAACAAAGTATTAGCAAAACAAAATGTGTTAATCCTTGACATGATAATTTATACCAGGACTATCAGATGAACAGAAGTGCTGTTGTATGTGAATGATTAATAGCTGCTACGATTGCATCTGTGACAAGTGATTAATAAAATTTCTGATTAAGAAAAATACTTTCCCTTCTTTCCATAAGTGTGCAAATCTTGCAGCTCCCCCTTAGCTGGCACAGTTGTTCAATTATTATGCAGACCTATTTGTAATTCAGATTTCACTCACCATTACTGATTCAAACATCTTCAAAATGAATTTGCACTTGATCTATTAAATATGGGGGGAAACTCAGCATGTCCCTTGAAAAGGCTCTTTAGCCTAGTGAAGGTTTGTTTTTTACATGCAGTTGTCTCTGCTCAATAGCATCTAAATGACCAGTTTGGAAAATGTGATATATTAACATAGAGCTGTCTGCACGTTTGGAGATTGTCCATGCTATTGTCCAAGTCCAGATAATCTTTTAACTAGATAACTAGTTAGACTTTAATTAGATGATAACTAGAGCTGTGTGAACTATTTGCTCTGAGTCTCGAACTAATCCAGAAATAGCATTGGGTTTGTTATGTTTCCAAACCTCAGACCACATTATTGAGAGGCTGTCAAATTGGGTTGAAGTTGTTTGCAGAATTACACTCAGATCTCTAGCCAGCCTCGTGTCCTGTGCTTTCCATCCCCACCAACCTCATTTATTGTCCTGTGGGATCTTTCCCACATTTGGACGTTCAAGTGCACTGAATGCAAAACTGTATAGGGCATGTTTACTTCAGGCATTGCAAACTGAACTTTCTAAACTTAGTTTGCAAATCCATTACAAACCAAATCTCTCAGGTTATACGCTATCTTAAAAGCACTCAGTAAATACCATGAGCCATGACCATTTTACTTGAATTACAATACAATGTGTTAATTTAAGCAATGTATACAATGGTTCAGAGCTTGCAGAAGAGCAGAGCCTCCTGTACAGTGCTGAACTGTACATACTGTAGACACCTCAAGCCTCTTGAATGATACGATCAACAGTGCCTCTACGAGATCTTCAGGATCAAGAGGGGTAATCAATGCACCAACATCAGCATCCTGTCTCAAGCCAAAACCTCAAGCTTTGAAACTAGGATTATCTGCCACCAACTCCACTGGACTGCCCACGTTCTTCAAATGCCAGACACTTGACTCCCAAAGCAGGTCATGTTCTCACAACAGATGAGGGGAGGGCAAAAATACAGTGCTTCAAAGACACCCTCAAAAGCCAAAATAAAGATGTGCAACGTTAATATAAAGTTATGGGAAGCTCAAGCCCTCAGCTGATTACAATGGAGAAAGACCTTCTGGCAAGGTTAAGATGGAAATAGGAGACAGACTTGTTGAAAGTCATTGAGTAAGGATAAAGGGGGTAAAAAAATGAGGGTAATGTCATGGTAGAGGTCTACTACAGACCACCAAACCGGGAAGAAGAGGTAGATGCAGCTTTTTTTAAACAGCTAACAAAATCATCCAAAGCAGAGGACTTGGTGGTGATGGGGGACTTCAAGTACTCGGCCTACTGTGTTATTTTTCCAACAGATATCTAAGACTATCCAGCAATTTCTTGGAATGTATTGGAGACAATTTTTTTATTCCAGAAGGTGGAGAAAGCTACTAGGGGGGAGAGGCTGTTCTAGATTTGATTTTGACAAACAGAGAGGAACTGGTTGAGAATTTGAAAATGGAAGGCAGCTTGGGTGAAAGCAATCACGAAATAATAAGAGTTCATGATTCTAAGGAATGGTAGGAGGGAGAACAGCAAAATAAAGACGATGAGTTTCAAGAAGGCAGACTTTAGCAAACTCCGGGAGTGGGTAGAAAGTACCCAGAAAGTAGTTATCAATGGTTCAGTCATACTGGATGGTAATAAGTGGGGTTCCACAGAGATCAGTTCTGGGTCTGACTCTGTTCAATATTTTCATCAATGATTTTAATAAGTGGCATACATTTATTAAGTTTGCAGACAATACCAAACTGGGAGGGGTTGCAAGTGCTTTGGAAGATAAGATCATAATTCAAAATGATCTGGACAAACTGAAGAATTGATTTTAGGTAAATATGATTAAATTCAATAAGGACAAATGCAAAGTACTCCACTTAGGAAGGAGCAATCAGTTGCAAAATCAGTTGCAATCTGTTGCAAATGGAAACGTACTGCGAAGGAAGCAGAAAGGGATCTAGGGGTCATAGTGGACCACAAGCTAAATATGAGTCAGCAGTGTAATGCTGTTATAAAAAAAGCAAACATGAATCTGGGATGTATTAGAATGTTGTAAGTAAGACACGAGTAGTAAATCTTCTGCTGTACTCCACACTGATTAGGCCTCAGCTGGAATATTGTGTTCAGTTCCGGGCACCACATTTCAGAAAAGAGGTGGATAATTTGGAGAAAGTCCAGAGAAGAGCAACAGAAATTATTAAAGGTCTAGAAAACATGACCTATGAGGAAAGACTGAAAGAACTGGGTTTGTTTAGCCTGGAGAAGAGAAGACTGAGAGGGGACATGATGATAGCTTTCAAGTACATAGAAGGTTGTTACAGGGAGGAGGGAGAAAATTTGTTCTTCCTAACCTCTGAGGACAAGACAAGAAGCAATGGGCTTAAATTGCAGGAAGGGAGGTTTAGGTTGGACATTAGGAAAAACTTGCTAACTGTCAGAGTGGTTAATCACTGAAATAAATTGCCAAAGGAGGTTGTGAAATCTCCATCATTGGCGATTTTTAAGAGCAAATTAGACCAATACCTGTCAAAGATGGTCTTGATATTGCTTAGTCCTGCCAAGGACTCGAGGTTCCTTCCATCACTATGATTCTGAGACCCAACGAAGACAACAGGAAGTAGAGAGACAGGGAAGGAAGAAAGAACATGCTGTAGCCCAAGTCAACAATCAAGATCCACACCTTCCACTGGGAAATGTCTGCCCCAACTGTGACATGATCTGTGGATCCTGGATCTGTCTCATTAGTCACCTGTGAATCTTCCACCACTAACCGGCTATCATTTCATGGAAGACAATCATCCTTTAACTCTGAGGAATTGCCAATATATATATGAGACCCCTCTATATCTCTTTCCTCTCTCTGGTATGATATACTCTGCCCCCTTGGGAGAAAAAGGAGCTTCAGACTCCTCTCATTGTCTCCTATGTAAATACATAGGCCTTTTAGTGTTCCAGAGAGTCAATAAATTTGGTGTCTGATGGATCAGAATGGGGAGTGAATCAAGGCTCGTGTTTAAAATGCCATACCAGTTTATATCTGAATGTTGGTACCTCTGTCACCACAGCTGATCTCAAGTATGTGATTTAAGATGAAGTGAAAGTTTGTCTTTTAGGCAACTAGAAGCCAAACCATACAGAGTGTTATCAAAATCAACACCACCTTGGAAATTATGTAAAAACTAATGAATTATTTGCTTGCTTTATATACGTCAGCCGTCTGTTTCAAAAATAAGAAATGTGCAACATGCATTTTCTTTCTTATGTGTGGTAATGTATTTCCCTAGTGTTATATTACATCAATGTTGACCTTTCAAGAATAATACATAATCACTGTTGTAGCCTGGTAAGATTTCTTTTCATAAGGTCCAAAATCTTACTTGCCTGTTAAATTTTAATCACAGATGCAAACTCTTCTCTAATTGAGTCTACTGTAGTGTTATTGACTGATAGAAAAGTCACTTGCCATTTGTAACAGTCACAAGTTAAACCTAAATGATCTGAAATTGTATGTGCCCATTCAGCTGAATGAATTGCTGGCATGCTAAAAAGATTAGCTGAGGTACTCTTTATTTTCCACTACAGGTTCTTTCCTGGAGCAAACATGCTCTCATAAGCAAAACCTCATGTATTCTGCAAAATAGAATAGAATGCTATAACTGTCTTGACCTTTTTAAATATTGTTTGATTGATCTTGCTTGTTATAATCCCACTAAGATTTGGAGAAGAGGTGGAATAGCCAGCCAATCAAAATGCAGAATCAAGAATGTTTTGGCTTACATGTGCAAAACCATACCAACACTAATACCATCACTTGTGAGGGGGAGAGCTTCTCTTATGCTGTAAACAGTCTGTAAGCTTTATTATTCTTTCACTAAGCCATTGTCTTTAAACAAACTACAAACTGTTACTAAAACAATATGTTCTGTACATCTCAGGACTCTTAGGTGGGTAAACAAAGGCAGCACTCTCTGAAGGAGCACAAAGACAGGGCAGGCTCTCTTAGTTTCCTTTTTGTTGCAACATTAGTTCTGTACACTGCATTAATTCCATTTTTCAAGCAATCTTATCCTTTGGGGGCAAGCATTGCAACCCAACCCTATAAAACCATTTCTCCTCCCCCCGGCCCCAGTAAACAACTGCTAGACCTCAGTATTTCGTTCTGAATGAAATGTCATTCCTTTTGCAGAGATTGCACAATTTACATTTAGCTGTTGATATTTTAATTAACAATGTAAGTGCATTGTTTGCCCTGTGAGTTCAATGAGAAAAACCCTGCAAATAAACAGCAGTTCCCTCTTGGACAATCACTTTGTAAATTAGCTTACTTTGTCAATAAGGCGCATGCCTATCAGCCCCTTCAAAGCAGCAGGGGCAAAGATATTCCATTTACTTAAGCAGTAGGTTATACCATTAATGTGCATGATTGGTGTTAATTAGAAATGTGTGTGGATGTCTCTGTGTCACAGAGACCACTTTGTAAAAACTCTTAACAATCAGGCTATTAATTCATGAAGTATGAATGCGTGCTTTTGTTTGGGGTTTGATTATTTTTGTTTTTAATGATTTCTTTTTGTTATCTATTACTTGTATTAGAGTAGCAGCCAAAATGTACTAGATGCATAGGAAGACACAGTCCCTACCTTGAACAGTGTACAATCAAAGGGGCTGAAACTGCAGATGCTTGCACATTTGGGTCCTGATTCAGCAAAAGTATGAGGTCAGCTTAACTTTAAGCACATGGGTGATCCTATCCCAATTCCATAAAGCGTTTAAGCCTTTGTTAAGGTCCCTTTGAGTTCAACATAATTTAAACATGTACTTAAGGTGCTGAATTAGCCATAAATAGTGTCACACAAGTTACAGGACTGCACTTGTGCACAAGGTGTTTGCAGGATCAGATTCTGCATGTATGTCCATTTACTAATTACTGTATTTTTAATGCATATTTCTGAATTATGTTTTGATGGGGGTTTTAGGGTCATATTGTGCTACTGGCTTCATGAAGAACTTCCCTTTGTTTTCAGTAGTGGGGTCTGTTCAGACCCTGACACAGTAAGAAAGTCATTTAGCAACCCACATTAGCCAACTTGAACTAAAATAGCAAAGAATACATGGCAACTTGGCTTTTAACTTGGTTTAGCAGCTCGTATAAAAGCCTATATTGGAGCCTGGAATCGATCCTGGGCTCCTCGCCCAGGCTAAAAGCCAAACTGCTGTGTCATCACAGCTATTTTAACTTGAGTTAGCTAGTGCAGGTTAGGTGTATTATTAATTTGGTTTAGCTAACATCCATTAGAATCACAGAAGATTAGAGTTGGAAGGGACTTCAGGAGGTCATCTAGTCCAACCTCTGCTCAAAGCAGGACCAACCCCAAATAAATCATCTCAGCCACAGCTTTGTCAAGCAGGGCCTTAAAACCCTCTAAAGATGGAGATTCCACTGCCTCCCTATGTAACCCATTCCAGTGCTTCACCACCCTCTTAGTGAAAAACTTTTTCCTAATATCCAACCTAGACCTCCCCCACTACAACTTGAAACTGTTGCTCCTTGTTCTGTCATCCACCACCACTGAGAACAGGCTGTTTTTCACTCTAATATTCTATGTTTCTATGATTTAAACACACTTTCTTTCGTTAGGTTCCCCTCTTCCTTTATTGCTGGGACTCTACCTTTGAAGGGTAAGTGGTGTTCAGTATCTGGGTAAGCAATTCCCCCATGAAAGGGGGAAAGTAAGAGAAACAACGTAATTGTTGTTTGAGCTATGTGAGGAGAGAGGATGACTGAGACATTTTCTCCCGTTACATATAGGGCCCTTTTATGAGCGGTCTGTGGAGCCAGTCCTGAAATGAGCCTCCACACATGAAGCAATGTGTGATCGGGTGTCCATCTCACACAGGACTGCATTGGGTTATAGTGGCTGTGTAGGCCAGTTAATTCCATAGGCTGACCTGGAGTGTGAGCCAGGGAGTAGGAGATTGATTAGGAACAGGCAGGGCCTATAAAGCCCTGTAGCAAGCTACAGCCTTGGCAGTTGAAGAGAAAGGGAAGTCACTCCCGGGAAAGAGGTTCTTGGAGTTGGTGCACCCAGAGAGAGAAGGGGAACCATAGTGCCAGAAGCAGTCCAGGGAAGGTCAATGAGGGCAGAAAGAGAAAGCCCAGAACTTTAAACTGAGATTCCCTGGACTGGCCCAGGTTCCCTACCAGCTGCTGAGGGAGCGAATGGGAAGACTGCTTAGGACTGTTAATGGACTGTATGCTAGAAGAAAGAAGGGCTAAGTTACGAAGGATATGCTAAGGCTCTTGGAGTAATAGCAGAGCTGCAAACCAGAAGGAGAGACAGAGTAACAGTGTGAAAACCACAGAAGAAGGCATCTAGCTTGAGAGCTAATCCCCAGAATGACCTGTGACATAATACTCAACCCAAACGGATCTCTTTGGACAATGAAGGCCTTCACGTTAACAGAAAACAAAAACATTCAATTGGCCTTTCAGTTGCATTACTCCAAAAGCATTCTCTTGCATCTTTGAAATGGAATCTGACTAAATAGAACTTAGACATCATCACATATTCAGCTTTCTTGGAACTTTAGAAACTTTCTAAAGATATGCTGACAATTTAAAAAGCTAATGATGGCTTATAGAAAGCTGAACGGAAGGTATATACATAAAAAATGCAATACAACCATAATAGATTATAGATACATGTGGGTGTGAGGATGCGTATCTGTATCTTCCTTTGTATTCTCCCATCAGAAATCACTATCCTTTGTTTATTACGTTGCACTTATTTCCACAATAACCCTTTGTCACATCACGGAGGATTATAATGTTTGGCAGAGGAAGAAAGAGCTGGACATCCTTAGTAATAAAAAATATGAGAAAAGAAATGCAAAAGATACACAAGGGTACAAGATTGTTTCTAAATAGTATTATAGTTTTCCATCATTTGAAAAATGAAAGCTAATCTTCATTAAGGGGAAGGTCTTAGAAATACACTGATTTTTAATAGTGAAGTATTTATTTTGCCTTGATATATTCTCACGCCCATGGACTATGTCCCACCCTCCTTTTGCAGGCCACTGAACTCAGTGTGGGTTTTACCTATTAAAGAGTAAGGATAAAATCTTATCCCTGCTGAAATCAATAGCAAAATTCCTGTTGACTTCAGTGGAGCCAGAATTCTACTCTAAAGGCCTAGTCCTGCTCCACTTAAATTAATGCCACTGAAGTCAATGGCAATATTGCCACTGACTTCACTGGGAGCAGCATAGGGCCTTAAGGACTTAGCTCACTGATGTCAGTGGGAGTCTTTCCATTGATTTAAGTAAGCTCAGGATCAGGCATTAAGGACTTCAGATTTGGCCCTATTTTGTAGACACAGTAAAATATAGAATCAAATTCTGTTTTTGGTTACAGTGGTAAATTCAAGCTAATGCCACTGATGGTCTAGCAGAGTAATATGGCTCGGCATCTTTCTAAGTCACTTTAAATGATAGACGAATTCCACCTTGTACACAACAATCCTTTGCTTATATGGATATCATGACCACCTGTAATACTTAAGCAACTTTTGACATAAAACTTGTTTGTTCACATCCTAAATGGACTGATATATATGTTTGCTTTTTCTTTAATGTGCCATAAAACTAACAGCCTAAGCCACTCTATGAAATGATTGGGAACATAGGATTTGCCATGCCAAATCATACCATTATTGCATCATTTATTTTTTCTGCACCTGGCCAGTTCCTGATACTTCAGAGGAATGTGAAACAGACATGGTACTCACATAGGACCCAGTTCAGCAAAGCACTTCAGCAGGTGCCTAACTTTAAGCATATGATTAGGTTCTCTGAAGTCAATGAGGTTTAGGAATACCTTGTTAAATCAGGGCCATAATGAATTGTGCATTGCTGTCTTCTGGTAATTGTTTTGAAACATGAAGTGATCAATTTATGCCTTAAAGCAAAAATTTTGATTAACAGCATCTAAGCTTCTATAGCTACCATATATTTTTGGTTATAAAGTTATCCTGGACTTTAAAAAGTAAGTAAATAAACAAATAATCTAGCTATAGCCTCCCTGTACACCACAAAAGAGAATTTATGTATATTACTACTAATCTTTGAGTTTACCTGAGAAATTATTTTAAATTAGTACAAAAGAGAAAAAAAATTAAGTTTATATTTAATGTATGAAATATAAGAAGTGCCCATTGCCATATAAAGTAATTGTACATCATAACTTAAAGTGATGGCTCCCAGTTTTAATGTGTTCCCCAGCATGTATAGGATTGGTTTCTGAGTTTTAACAGAATTTACTGGCAGAAGGTCACTGAATGACAGGAAATAACAAGTATTAATTCTGTACTCATTCTGATTTCTGTCAAAGAAGACTGGGTATGGACCTTTAAACTTGTGACTTCCTGATCTCATACAAACTAATGCTTGTAGAGGGAAAGCTTCATAATTTTGTTATATTCCTCTGACAATGAATGAGAAGTGATGATCAAAGTAGGTGGACATTGGGAAATTCTTCCACCCATGTTGGATATATTATTGGGCCAGATCTTCTGTTTGTGTAAACTAGCATATTTCCACTTATGTCCATGGACCTATGCCAATATACAATAAAAGAGTATCTGAACCATCATTTTCATTAGGTTTCTCTAAAATAGATGTATTTGTTGCTTAATGGAACAAAGCCAGGAGTCCTAATTTTCATAATCAGAATAGATCATGAACAAATCATGAACAGATCACTGGATTGAGAGTCAAGAGAATTGGGTTCTCCATTCCTGGCCTGCTGGGTGTCGTGGGGCGAGCTACTTCACCTCCATTTCCCTATCTGTAAAATCGGATAATGATACTGACTGACTTCCGTTGTAAAGTGCTTGGAGATCTAGGGATGAAGAACATTATATAAGAGTTGGGTATTATTGTTATTTTACCATGATGGAGCAATCTTATTATTTATTTTAAGAAACTAGTTGGACTCATCCAAGGATGTGACTAAGGTGTATTTCTGTATAAGTGCTCTGCAGATTGCTGTTAGCCTGAGGCGTGGAAAAGATATCACATTGATTTGGTTTTAAAGGATTTTGTAAGCAAATGTACACAAAGTACTTAAAGTCCCTGGAAGCATAGTGTTAAAAAAAAATCCACAACAGATCCTGCTGATCTTGCAAGGTGCAGTCAGTATACACTGTAAATGAAATATTAATACAATATAATACTGAGATTCATACAAACAAAAACATCAGGCCTTGCCTTCCTTAGCCATATCGGTCATTAAAAAGTAAACATTAATTATAAGTTACATTATTATGCTGGGAGAGGTTCAGGTGAGGATGGGCCATTTCAAAAAGAGCACTCAGTGAATTCACAGTGAGTTCAGCAACATGTTCTCATTTCTGAGCCACAGGGTCCTACCTTGCACCTATAGAATGGTATTTTTACCACTAACTTCAGTGGACATAGTATCAAGCTCCTAACATTTTAAAGAAGTAGAAATAAACTGGGTCTGAGCAGCAGTGTTTGAGAGTGCCATGGTATCAGTAACCCCTTTTGAAATCAGTATTCTGTGAGCCATGTGACACAAAACAAAAACAAACCAGAAAAAGCCACCCATGTCCTAATGCCCTATATCTCTACATGTTTCTCTCTTTCCCGTAGGTTTTCATATAGTGCCCGTTACTTTAGAATCTGATCTTCTACTTCAATCTTCTTGTCTTCATTGTTTCATATAAAGGGGTAAGTGAGTTTTTTACCCATTGTGTTGTTTTTTGTTTTTTTGTTGTTTTTTGTATGATGAATTTATACCTTAAAAATATATCATTGGTAACTTAAGCTATGTACAGCAAATTCGCTGCCATCAGATCAATTTTTCCAGTTCAATTGTGCGGCAGTGATGACACGCTCAGTCAATCTGGAAGTCGATCTGATAAAACCATCTCCCCAAAAAGGATAGCGCTGCATTGACAGGAACGCATTTCCCATCAGCACAGCACAAAGGAGACAGCACGCTGAAGGGAAGTTACAAAGTCAACGGGAGTTACACAAGCTACTCTGTGTAGCTTGAGGAACTCCTGTTGACTGCCGCCAAATTTTACTCGCAGTGTAGACTTGCCCATAGGGTGAAACCTTAGCCTTATCGAAGTAAAAGCATTACCCATATTTGTTCAGTGGGTCCAGGATTTCAGTCACAATGCCTTGAAAGGTCTGGAAACCACAGAGTGAAATAATAGACTAGGCACAATTTGGCAAATGGATAGTATGACTCTCAGATAAGATTTTCAGAAATAACTAGTGACTTCTGGTTATCCAACTGCAGGCATGTTAAAAAACCCTGATTTTCAGAAAGTGGTAAGCACCTCTGCTCAAAATCAGACTTCTTCAAGAAGTTGGAAACGTAAATACTGCGGCATCACAAGTCACTTTTGAAAACCTTGGCTTGTGTGTCTGACTAGAAATCAGAAACATTGTGAGACTCCGTTCCAGAAATGCACAAAAACCCAGATATGGATTCATATGTGACAATCACTGGTGACAAGTTAAGAAATGGATTAATCACTGAGTAAAACTGCTTTCTATTTGATACTAGCTCCCTAGTTTGTTACCTAATATCATTTGTTATAGTCACAGGAAAATCCTAGTTTGGAATATTTTTGGTGCTTTGTAATAAACTCACTCTTTTCAAGTGAGATAAAATGAGGCACACTAACAATTACAGTGGAGTAACACCACACTTCTCTGTCTAGTTCTAATGCACCCACTGGACCTAAAAACTTGAATTGCAGTCTCTTTAAAAGCATTTATCTTGGCATCACCAAATCAGAAAAAGGATTAAAAGCTGTAGAACATGTAATTCTGATTTGTTTCCCAAGACATTTGTACTTAGAGGAGGAAGCAGGTACTTCAGAATTGTCAAGACCATCAGGATAGGGAGAAATTAATTCTTGGAAAAGGTTTCTTAAAAGCATGAAACTGTTCATACAGAGAGAGTGATTTGTAGAACAAGAATTTGCAAACCTGCTTTACTTCAGCTCAATTGAACTATCTATGTATGACATTGTATTGTTTTTGACAGAGAAACAAGTGCTGATGAAAATGGAAATATCAAAGAGGGAAAGACAAGTTGTAACAAATCACTTGACATACTATGTATGCCTTATTTGATGGGGTGTGCTTAGTGGGTAGACAGGTAGCCATGATGCAGAGGGAAAATGCTCGAGCTTTGTCAGTGTCTAAGAGCATCCTTCATTTTCAGTAGGTATTATATGTGGAAAACAGTCTTTCAGATTTAGTGTCAACCTATGACAACTGAGTCATGGAGAAGTAATCAATGGAAGGATCTTTTTAGCTATCTAAAAACTACCTAAATATGGTTTGAGTTCTAATATAATTATTTGTTGTACTGCACTCATGTTCTTGGTTTTTCTTTTTGTGATCTCATCCAATTGAAAACATCTAAGTTAAAAACTGGAATCTCCTGACAGCAATATTGTTTGCTGTTCCATCCTCTGCTGAGAAATAAATCCTTAGTTCATAGGACTACTTCCAAATGTACTGAGCAACAAAGTGCCATCTCACTTAACCCCCAAAGACTGTCTATACCCTTCTGTTGGGCTGCAAGTAGAGAAGAGACTAATTATTATGCATGGATATGATCTACCATTGGAGATATAGAAACAGTTTCCTGTGGCACTTTCTTTCAGCCAGGAGCCAGACTCAGAATTGCTTTTCAGGAAGTGTGGCGATTATGGTGCCTGGGGAAGAAATTTAGGAGAAAGAGGCAGTGATGGTAGCAGTGATTATTATAGTAGCCATGAGCTCCTTCCCATTTGAAGGTTGATTTCATTTTTATCTTATTGTGCAGTCTGTTCTACAGGCCTGTAACATCAGTACAGAAAGTTTGCTCTTCTTCCACGTTGATCATCTATGACACGTAGTTGGACACCTCATCTGTACAAATCTGTCTGAAGTGTTCTACATTGGTCTCGCCCCATTGTTAAAAAGCTGGCATGGTGTGTCTTTGAATTGGGATCTAAAAATCTATCACGAATATACTCCCCTCGGATTCTTTAATGTACTTTGTGTGGGTCCTGTTTCACAGTGGCTAATAAGATGTCCCACAAATGCACTGCAACATTATCATCAGTTACTTCACAGTGTTTCTACATTCATATTTTTTTTCCTCTCCAGGAGACTGATGAGAGAATATCTGTATGAGTCCAGTGTGAAAGCTGTTCCCTAATTGAGCAGCCTTCTTCAAAGCCCTAAAGAGGGTGAATAAGATTTCTATAAGACTTCACTGAGCAGGTTAAAGTTACACAAGTGTCTTTCTCATGCTTGCTTTTCAATTATTGGAAAATCATTAATGGCTTTGTAATATTCAGAAAGTCATTCAAGCATGGAAAGGGTAGAATTCCATCTGTTTATACTACATGTTGTATCTGACTATTTTATATCTACTTAGCGTTTATGAGATGCAAAAGGCAGTAAAAGAATTTCTCGTGTGGTCTCAGGTTGTAGCCCACAAATCCTTTGCAATGTTGTAAACAGTCAGATATTGGCAGTTGGGAGAAAACAAAAAATGAATCCTGCAAGTTCTCCTTTCTTACTGGCACCTTCCCATATCTTACCCTCATCTAAGCAAATGCAGCAAAAGTTTTCAGCCTATTTCAGTGGAAGGGACATGGGACGAAGTGCCAGGTACTCTGGAATTCCAGTTCTGGTTCTGCCACTGATTCCTTATGTTACTTTGGGCAGGAGACTTAACTTTCCCATCCCAGTTTCCCTTTCTCTAAAATGGGGATAATTCTTTCCTCACAGTGAGGTTGTTTGAATTAATTAAATAGTTATTTTTTAACATCTCTTTGAAGATGTAAAGAGATGTAATAGTAGTAGAGACAATGCCAGATGTAAACCACTCTGTGCTTTCTTCACACATTTTCTTTTACCTCTAGATGGGGATTAATAAAAGATTTTGCTCAAGGACCAGGTTGGGCCAATGTTTCAGAAAGGACTTAGTGCCTATATTTGCGCGTGCACATGCACACAAACTTCCACATGCAAACTGGAAGGTGCATAACTTCCTAGGTAGCAAATAGTAGTGTGCAAACCTGGCAGGTGCAATTAGAAAGGCCAGGTGAAGCCACTTTGAAAATGTGGCCTTTTATGGAAGCACATTTACTGAGCCACCGGATGGTCCTCATACAAACTATCAGTCATTGTCACTTAAAACAAAAGTGCCTGTCTTTCCTAAAACAAAGCCCTGGACACTTACGTTTGTAATGTTTTGTGCAATATAACAGCCCCTTGATGGAAATTTGGGAGCCAATGAATACTTACAATTTTGGGTCTGCATGCTTCGTCAACTCTTCAAAACTTCTTTACAAAGGAAAATGCTGCAACTGCCCTGCAAGCATTTGCTCTATCATGTGTTGGCTTTTGTGGTATTTTTTAAATATTGTGGATGTTTGTGTCATATTGGATGGCACTGTCCCTACACTGCATTCTGCCTATAGCTTCTGCCCTAAGAAAATGTTTCTTCTACTATTATGCTTGGATTGCAAAACTAATGTGTTTAGAATAAAAATGGAGGCTGTGCTACCCACTGAGTAGCACTGGCCTTGCTTGTGCCCTTTCTCCTTTTTTCTAGATGTCTTCCAAAAGCCTCACTAATATTCTACCACAGATTTTTTTCCTGTCCCATGACATAGCTGTTTTTCAAGTGGCTTCTTAGAACAGATGTTCCCATGTGTTTACCCTTTCCTCTACTGATGATTTTCCTCCAAAAACACAGCAGATTGCATTGCTGCTGTTCTTTTAATTGAGAGGGGGGAAAATAACACCTGAATTGTCAGATTTATTTTCAAGCTGCTCCACTCTCACATATAATGTCATGTTCTCCCAGGAGGGGTCTGATCTTGCATGAGGCTGAGCACCTCCTGAGCCTCAGCTTTAAATACTAAGGTGCTAAGCATGTTGTAGAGGTTCTGGACGGGTCACCAAAAAGAGGGATTCCCATCCTTTTACCACACCCTGTCTGGAGTGACTCTCAACTGATTGTGCCAATCTCAGGGCAGACTGTCAAAAGCAGGGCAGACACCCCAACTGGTGGTATGTTCACCAGCCCAGTAACAAATGTGAACTCCTAGATGTAAGACTTGCCACAGAGCCATAGAAAGTCCCCTTGGGTATCCCAGTCTATTTTGCTACCCAGACAAGCTGGACTTAGCAATAAATGGTCGCTTATACCAAAAATCACAAAATATTCAGGTTGCTCCCAGTCCCAAGAGACCAGTCACTTACCCAGATCAGTTTGATCTCTCACCAAAGACAATGCTGGTAGACAATTGGATAGTAAACTGATAAGGATTTTTTAACTAGGAAAAAGAAATGAGAGTGTTATTTACAGGTTGAAGCAGGCAACATATAAGCACAGATGAGTTACAGTCTATGGTTCCAAAAGGTGACATTGATGTGTAATCTGTCAGCACTGAATGTCTTTTAGGGCTAATCCCAGGTTGACCCCAGGGATCTCTGCTTTTGTTTCTTTGTTTCAGCCATGGTAAGAGTCTAAACAGTAAAGAGATGAAAAATCATCATGTCAGCTATCTTTATTTCCTTCTTCCAGAATTCAAGATGATGGGATGTGCTTTCTCTCATGTAGCACCTTCATGGGCATAAGGGAGCCATTAAACCAGGCTTTGTGTTGTGATGTTCCACTATGGCCTACTTAGTCTTCATAGTTCTTCTGGATAGGCAGAGGAAACACTTTTCCTGCCTAGGTTCACAAGTTCAGAGCAGGCATTTTTACAATTATAAAGCAAAACTTACATATTACCTTGTAGCATGGGATACAGACATTACAAGTAGGATTAACGCATGCCACAGCTTATAAGTATGTCATTGAGTCTAAACACTATACACATTGTTATTAATTCAACACCTATCTTACACAATATTAACATATAGGTGAACTGGTCTGATTTCTAGCTATGAATTTGCTTAGCTGACTTCTACAGACCTGGCAAGAGCTGGCACCTGGTTTACCAGCATCCCATACCCTTTGAACTTTTTCTTCTGAGTTGTCTTCTTATCAGCCAGCACTATTGAACTGACTTCATTACAGGATGAATTAAATTAAATGAATTAAATACCATTAAAGGTATTTAGGTGACTAAAGATGGAGCTAGGCACCCAGTGAGAATTTCCAAAACACCTAGGAACCTAGCTTCTAATGAAATCTATGGAAGTTAGGTGCCCAGGCACTTTTGAAAATCGTACTATGTACCTAACTATAAACTCGTAAGTGCCTTTAAAATTCTGACCCATTGGCTAATTGATAGTTACTTGATACTAGTAGATATAGAGAGATAAAGCCATGCATTATTCCATGTCAATGTGAAGGTCCTTTTTAAATGTTCAAACCCAGACAGCTGATGGAATCTACTTAATTTCAGATTACATCATTAAAGAATGCAGTCTGGCTGATACGCCACACTATTGATAGTTAGGGAATTATCACAATCTTTTTATTTTGACGATAGATATAGTAGCCCTTTTAAATGCTCTCTTCTCAGCTTTGTCCTCACAAGTTACCATGGTATACCAATGACCCGCTGTTGATCCCTTGCTACTTGTGATGAATCGTTAGCAGGTGGCCAAGATTTCTCCCTCTCCCCCATTTGAGGTTGGCTAAAAGGTTTGATCCTTTTTTGTACCTTTGCATATCTTTCTTCAATTAACCATGTCTTTCTCATCTCAAAATTGGACTGCTGCAATGCAATTTTCTTAAGCAAATTTCTTAAGAAATTTCAAGTAGTGTATAATGTGTCTGGTGTCTATTGTCTCATAGGAAGCACATTACAGCTGTGCTTTGTGATATGTGATGGCTTCTAGTTTGTTTTTGGATGTAATTCAAGGTGCTATCTGTGACCTATAAAGGCCTACCTAGTTTGGGATCAGCCTTTTTGTGAGAGTGCCTCTCCTTGTGCAGCAATGGAGATGAGTTAACCGGTGCAGGAAGGAATGCCCCAGGTCAAGGGTGCCACTTCAGAGTTATCAAGGCTGTTACGTCCCTTATCCTGCCTGCTATCAGTACAGAAGGAAAAAGGGGATGTGTTGGCCCTCACCATGTGTTTGGCTCCCTGTTACTGTTGTATTTTGTTATGTTAGAACAATCTAGAGGTTGCTTTAACAGGGCCCAGGGCAACTAATTGCCACATAGAGAGAAATAGCATGATGAAAGGACTGAAAAGGTGATCTTGATGCCATTTCTGCACCACTCCCTGAACTTTATTGTGTGCATATCGGCCACATCCCAGAATCAAGCCTTTTTTTTCTTTTCTTTTTTTTTTTTTAGCTTCACTTAGAAACCACCTAGTAAGCCAGTACAATAATAACATGGCTCTGTCCCATTCTCCACCTCACTGTTTTACAGTTGAAACACTGTTGAAGTTGCCAGCATGTTGTTTGAATTTGTGTTGCTGCATTCTACTTGCAGAACTGGTTTATAAATGATGCGTTCTTGTTGGTGAAGGGGTACAAGATTTTTACTGTTAATAAGTTAAGTGCAAAGTTCCCTACCTTGAATTGCAGAAAGTGGATATTTCATTTTAACTTGAAAACAGTAGCACTTGAGCTGAAGATAGTGAAACTGAACTTATAGAAGTGCTATATACATCTACACACTGTTGCTGATCTTTTAAAAAACATGATATGTAAATAGATTGAACACTAGGGATGCATTGAATACATGTTCAAAGCCACACTTCATCTGGAAGCCCAACCTAAATTTTAATATTCAACTTCACTAAAAGTTGTGTGTGTATATATATATATATATATATATATATTTCAACTAGTTAGCCAAAGCTGACGTTGACTCCATTTGATTTCAGTGAACTTTGAATAAGGTCTGTTGTCCCTTAGGATCATTCTTGTCCTCATTCCTCACTCTTGCAGACTGTATTTTTAAAGATACCATATCTTTTTGTCACTATGAACAAAGTTAGCTTTAAGAAGTCAGCAATGAATATCATCATGGAGACTGACTTTTATCTTAACCTTCTAGGTCAACAGAATTTAAAAGAGAAAAAAAAGACCATAAGATCTCTTTAGTCTTTTCAACGTGTATGAATTTACTTTATTTAAAAAAAAAAGCACACACACAACTTTACAAAGGAAAAAGTAATTCTTTTCAGAGTAGGCTTAATTACCAAGATGTTGTTATGGAAAATTGTAATATCAGCCTTTAATTTCAATTATTAAAAGATGTTCTATCTGCAGTGTAGGTTTTGTTTTGGTTCTCCCACTCTCCTCCCATAATGTCATTATGACAAAATATTGAGGAAAAAGTAATATCCTACTATGGTGTATTTTGTGGGGTTACGATGTTGACTATTGGTATTGGTTCATATTACTAACGTGCTGCTGTAGTAAATGATAAAATACAAAACACATGACTGCATCTTGTATTACTCCCTTCACTATTCAGCTTCAAATTCTGCTGTGGCTGGATGCCATTTCCAGTTAATTGGTATTCATCCAGATAATACAATTAGTGCTGTGATGCACCCCTATTAGCCAGGTATATTTCAGTTGGATTCCACCATGCTGCAGAAAAATTGTAAAAAAATGCAGAATGAGAGGCTCATCTGCTGAAATAAACTGCATCTCCCTAATAGTTTATTTATCTGCAGTTCAGTTCAGTATAGCCTAGCAGTTGTGCAGAGAACCCTATCCCAGCTGGAGCAATCTGGTTCTGGTTTATGTTTACTAATCAGTAAGATAAGACTAACATACCAGGGGAAATACATGCACTGCTACCATTTGATACTATGTCACTAAATAATACTGTATTTATTACGTAGTGTGAGACAGCAGGGCTAGGGAGCAGTCAGAGAGCAGTAGAAGGGAGATATATCAGTCCTAGAATGATCAGGGCCTTGTTCCCTGTGGACTGAGGGGAGCTTATTACAGGTCAGTTAGGAGCACCTGAGGCCAATTAAGGCCCAGCCAGAGACAGGATAAAAACCCCTGTGCCAAACAGATAGGGGAGAGAGGAAAGAGAGCTGGGGGGGGTGTATTGACTGAGGAAAGACCAAAAGGAACCAGGTGAAGGGGCAAGTTGGGAAGGAGGCTTCCCTTCCAAACCCTTGGCTTAAAGAAACAGAAGCATGAGGGGAAAAGGACCCTGCCAAAAGGGGGAAACAGGACTGAGAAATTCCCCCAGGCGGAAGGATTGGAGGAAACCCTTCCCAAGAAGAGAGGGGATAGGGAACTCCAGAAGGTGACAGGGCAGAGGGGGAAAGTACCCCAGGGAAAATTGCAGCTGCAAGCACTATAAACAGTGCATAGCTGGTATCATCAGGGCCCCTGGGCTGGAACCCAGAGTAGAAAGCAGGCCTGGGTCCCTCCCCCTCCGCCCTTGTCTCCACTGAGCACCACCAGGGTGGCCAACACCCAGATATAGGGGCAACAGGTGGCGCACTGTCCATCCACTAGAAGGAAAAGTGCGGACCCATGGCAGCAGAGCTGGCAGTTTGCTACAATAGCTATAGCAGTCTGAATACCTCAATGTGCATTGTTACATTATAATTGCATGTTTAGGGCTTTCAGGAAAGAAAAGTGCTCTAACTGATCTCTCCATGTATTCGTACCATGTCCATCATCACTGAAGTCAAGTATCTAATGTCCCATGTAAAACTCTGGAAGAGGGATCTCTGTATTTGCACAAAGGAGCCTCAGAAAACACACATCAAAAACAATTCTAATAAATAATTTTGCTTTTTCTACTCACAAGTGATGTATCAGTTCCGTTCACTGTTCCTTATTGATGGTGTCATTTGATTACAGTTCATTGTCGGGATTAAGTAGATGCCTGTGAAGCACTTTGAAGAAGTAAAGCACTATAGAAATGATGATTTATCATTAGCAGTAGTAGTAAGGACTGAAGGATTTGTGTCAAGCTAGCGGGGGCTGGGGCAAGAATGAGCGCAAGCTGGAGCAGTCTGTCAGAACTACCAGGCAGTTGGCAACTCTCCTAGCAAGGTAGCGACGTTGAGCAAATGTGAGGGGCTGCTTCCATTAGGAGTCATTATACCTGCCTTAGAGTTACCTCAGTAGGCCCTTGCTTGTAGTTTGGCTGGTCCTGGTTGATAGGCTCATGCTTCAAATGACTCACCAGCTCAGGCTCAGGGATGACCTATCACAATTTGCTGTGGACTGGCCCGAATTTCTCCCTGGTTGCTCCCGTGGCACTCATCTTGTGAGAAAACCTTGTGTAGCATTCAGTCTTCAGTTCAGAGGGAAACCTCCAGGAGTAGGGTAGCAAACGGAAAGACAATGCAAAAAGAATGAAAAATATAGGAAGGGAAAAGTGATAAAACAAGGCAACCCAAAGAAGAGAGGAAAAGAAGGAAGGAAGGTGTTAATCAGAGTAATGTGGCGTGATGTTAACTGTCCATCTGTGACACACACAAAATACATGTGAAGATTCGGTTTCATTAGTCTACTACTTAGAGGGGAGAGTTAGGTGCTACTATTGCTGGGTTCTCTTCTCCTCTCTGATGCTATCTTGCTGTGTGACCTTTAAATTAGCATCAAAATCTCTGTCTCAGTTTCTCTGGAAAATGCATATAAATATGAGTAATATTTCTATTACTAGCTGGCAGGTACACCATGCAGCTGAATTAAGTAAGAGTTGCTTGATAAGCATATGCATACATGTACTTTTTTCTCCTCTAATAAATCCAAGCCAAGAACAATAGGCTTTAAAAAACATATGGAAGTTTCAGTAAGGTTCACAGATGAGACACAAGGATGAGTGGCTCAGGTTATGTCAGGGTCTTAGGAGAAGTCCTTCTCCAGTCCCTTGAAAGAGTTGCAATAAGTCAATGGGAATTTTGTACACGTAAGGATTGGAGGTTTGGGCTCAGTTTGAGGTGGGTTTTTTAGAAATACAGAACTTTGGGTCATTACTCTATCATGAGGAATATTCATTACGTGCGTACTTTAGAATAGCGATTAATACAAATGCTGTTAGAAATACAAATACTCTTGGGGATATATACCCAAATATATCTGCCTGTTTGACTTTTGGATGGACTGGATCCAGTGACTTGAGCATTCTTGCCAACTTCATTTAATACTTTTCTCAAGTACGTATGAGTGGAAGATCCCACTGATCTATTTAATAACAAATATCCTCAGTCCACTCATTGGAGAAAACTACAAAGTAAAGGCAAGTTAAGAGAACCTTTATATATTAGCAAATGTCTTCATAAGTCAGTGTTGAGTTAGGGACAAAATGAAAACTTAGCTTCCTAAGAATGTGTTTTTTGGTTTTCTTTTTAATTGCTAGACTTTGAATGAAAACTTAACCTTTTTTATGTTTGAAGGTGAACAAGTGATACAGGGCTTTTGTCAGTTACATTACATTCTCCTGTCTTTGAGGAAGGTGAATTTTTTTTAAAATGTTTGGTTAAGGAAAGAAATTTTTCTTTTATGTAACTCCTGGAACTTAAATATTAGGTTATCTTTTAATTATTGTGGACACAATTCAATTTAAAAAATACCTTTGGCTTCAGAACTGAGGAAGGTAGGTGGAAATATCAAGAAAAAGTGATGGTTATGTGGCCACATGGTGCTGCTTCATAAAAACTGGCACAGAGGGCCGGTAATGAGACATGAAATCTTTCATTTGCAGGTTGCCAGTTCAAACTCCGCTCAGGTCGGCAGTGTCATAAAGTTATTACAATCTGATGGTTGTTCTGATGATGTACATGAAATGGACTTCTGGTTTCAATTCACTTCCTCATGGGCCTTTGTGCATATAAAACAAAAAACAAAGTTCGTATTAATTATCATCCTTGTCAGTTTCAGAAGGGAAAGAAATTATCTTCTCAACTCTAGAGATGTCCCAGCAGGTCAAGGGTGAGGTATACCTTTGGGGCTAAGCTAAAATACATGTAATGTTGTTGCTTGTTCTTTTACTGCTTCTGTGAAACTGTTAAACAGCTACTTTCATGAGTACCCAATTTGCACATGGACATGCGTACACAATATTTTTAAAAATAACATTTTCTGAGCTAGTGTATATTTCCCATGAGAAGTCTCTGAGAAACCCTGTGAAACGATATTAAATTAAATGATCTTACATCTTTTTAAATTGCTTGCAGTCATTATAATTCTCCTAAAATGCTTTCTTCTCTCATTCTTAATTTCTTCCCTTTAGCTATGTGATATATTTTTACCTTCTCACAAAACAGGAGAAAAACCAAAAATTCTACAAATAGTACCTTACAGGGTTTGCTTGTTATGCAAAATGCTTGTAAAGCTCTGGTTGCTCTGTTTCTCTCACTGGATACTCAGGAAAACCTAAATGAGACTTTGTTATACAGGAAAAGGTTTTTTAGAAGTAAGGGAGAAGAATAAAGAATTTACAGGATTTAGAAAGATTAGGGGGTGAGGAAGGATCAAATGCTAATATCTCATGTGAAATAAAATATCATGCTGCATTTATGCACATAGGCATTGGACTTTTTTCAAGTGATGCAGTGATGCACTTCTAAGATTCGAACCTGTCTGAGAGAACCCCAGTCACTCAAAGGGAAGAGGCTTCTCTGGCCCAAGTTTCACTTGCAGACCTAGGCCAGAAAAGCGGGCATACACACAAATGAGGCATTTCCTCTACCTATTCCTTGCTCTTCATGGATGTTTTGCCTCAGAGGAAGCTATTAATGGTTTGTAAAAGAGTCCTTCATTAAAAGGGCAAGGCTCTGCCTGCATGTAATGGAGAAGCAAAAGAAAAGAGGGCAGATGCCAGTGCCACTATTGGGGATAGTCGTGAGGATCCTGTCTGCAGACAGGAGGGATGAGTAGGTGATGCATTTGGGGGGGATGGGGATCAGGATACAGAGTGGAAGGAGGTTTTGAGGCTGCAGGAGGAGAAGAGAGGTTGTGACTGATGATTGAGATGAGACTCAGATTGAAGGCTGCAGCAAAAGATTGAGAGCCAGTGTGAGAGGTTCTGAGCTGGAAAGGGGAAGAACAGAAGTGTGTACGTGGAAAAGAGATTACAGGAGAGATTTAAGACCTTTTAACGATTGTTGTTACAGAGAAAGAGGGAGAAGTCTGCAATGTATAGCTGACTGTGTTCATCAAGGCCAGGCCTAAAGCAACCAACACAGTAGAATTCTACAAGGGGTCGTTACCTGGACAACACCTACATGTCAGCTGGGGGCATCTACCATCAGTTTTTACACTTTTGCTGTAGCCACTATTCAATGCTCTGTAGCTGGCCATGCATGGCAGGAGAGGAGAGCAGTATCCATATCAGTGGAGAAGTATAGTATGGTGGCAGCTTAGGTAAACCATGCATAAATTTTTTGTAACTAGGTGCGTAGAGATTCAGGGCTTATCTGTTGATTTATTCAGTTGTATGCTTCAGCCCTTCATACAAATGCTAGTTAATTAATGCTGTCACAATGACGGGGCATTTTGTTATCTCATGCCATTAGGAACTCAGCTGCCTTGAGACTCAGTCCTCTAGCAACCCAATGAGTTTGGCGGGGGCCAAGAGACCCTCCCTAAGTGAAGATGCTCCCTGATTGGTCAGAAGAGCCAAAAGATCATCATTTAAGCCACAATAGTGGCTGCTTGATGTGTTCCACACCTGCAGCTGCACCAGACCAGCTTTGTGTCCAGCCCTTGCTCTAACCCTTGCCTGCTCCACTCCAGCCCTTGTCGTTGCCTACCTCTCAACTTCTGACTTCTGCCTGTGACCACTGGCTTGTCTCCTGAACACAGCTCCAGTTCAGCTGTTTGGTTCTGTTCTGGCTTCTGATTCTTGTCACGGACCATAAACTTGCCTCCCGATCACACTGCTAATTCTGCTCCAATCACTAGGTCACACAACCTACACCTCAGTGCGTGACAATACCAAGATAGGAGAGGTGTTGGAGTGACAAGGAAAACCCTAGGAACAGCCAAGCTTGCCGGGAACCTTAGGAAGAGGTTTATATTCTGTTGTTGCTATGTGAGCTGCAATGAAAGCCAGACTCTGTGAAAGGAGTAAATCTGAACTTTGTATTCTGTGTGTATTGTGCTGGGAGTGGAATGATATCCTCACTTGCATATATTCCCCTCAGTGTTTCACTGTCATTTTCATCCTTATGTTGCACACTGCTTTGTAGCAACTTGAGTCTTTATCTTGGGTTGAAGGGCATATTGCAAGCCTGCTATTGTTGAAGGAACTTCTAGAAAAACTTAATTCTGTGGAAAATTCAGAAGGGGACAAACCTCCTGCAAGATATTTTGGAATATCGTACACTTTAATTTCCCATATTTGAATGTGAAAAGACTCTTTCTATCAAATTCTGCTTTGCTGCAAAAGTACCAGAAAATTGTCTCCAAGAGTTTTTAAACAGGCAAGTTTCTTTATAATTCCTGACATTCTGCTCATACTAGAATGACTTGATACAGCTGCTGTTTGATGTTATTTTGAATCACATCATTCTCAACTTTGATTGCATCACTTTCAAATTTCTCTTGTTAAATATACAATACAGAACAGTTCTAAATGTATTCAGATCACAAATTACTCTTGAGGCAAATAGCTATTTATTTCTATTCCCTAAAGAAGTTATTGTATAAAAGGCACAATGTCAGAAATGATTTTTAAAAAAAAAGTTGGTTATAACCCCCCAAAAGAGAGATCCTTTGTTAAAAGAAAACCTTCACACACTAAAGCTGGCTGAAGTCGTAGCACATTAATTCCAATAAGGTATTTTCATGTGCTAAATAATAATCAAATGTGGCTGCTGCACTTTCTTCACAAGCTTGTATATCACACTGGTTAGAAGTTCAAAGGGTAAATTCTAGAGATATGGGGTTTAGGGACTGGTATCTCAAATTCTTGTCACTTGTGAATTTGCTTTTGCAAAGTTCAAACCAAAGGGTTTGTTCAGAAGAGAATTTCATCTTACTTGATTCCTCAGCATTTGTAGCAGGCTAAATGAGTGGTTCCAGTTCAAGCCTTTTCCTCATATGCGCTCAGAAATTTATTGTGGATTGACTTTTACATGGACTCTGGAACTCTGTAAAACAATTAGAGAGATGGGAGCGAGTAACCTTCAACATGGTAAGACAAAAACCACAGTGATATGGTTTAAATAGGATGCAGATCTATTGAATCACCTCTAATAAAACTATCCAACAAGAACTGAGAGAATATGTATCCACCATTAAACATTAATAAGTAGGACAACATGGTGAGATTAACCAGAGTTTCAAATTTGTTCTTAACTTAACCCGAGGAAGGGTAGCAGCAGCAATCCTGGGACACCAAGGTAAGGTCAGGGGCTAGTGTGCACTCCTCTGGATGTGCAGGAACCAATCATATTTAATAGCACCCTTTGAAACAAGCAATATATTGTGACACTGCTCGGAAGTTCACTCCACTATTGCATGTCTTGTGTCCCTCCTCCTGTCGCCCATCCCTCCCTCAGTAGCTCCACAGAGGGTCAGGGCATGCTGGTATGGGAAAGGCAATCAGGTTGGCATGGACAGTGGGAAGTCAAAACCTCTGCTTGAGGCCCCAAGGTTTTTTTCCCTGCTGAGCTAGCCAAAGTCTGCTCAGACTATGAGAGAACTTGTTCTAGGAGACAACATGAACAAACGCAAGAGTGGATGAAATCACCTAAATCTGATTTTTTGTATTTTTGTTCCCATTCTGGATTGAGTTTTCCCAAAAAGAACACTGAGGGGGAAATAATGCCATGAGAAGAATTCTTACAACACAGTTGTGGAATACTAACAAAAAAAAGTTGAAAAGGTCATAATACAGTAAAGCATAGATGTTGAGTATAGGAAATATCTATCCAGCTAAGGTAGATCCAATATCCACATTGTTGGTTAACAAAACCATCTTCTTTGGTAGAAGCTAAATCAGAGACGGTGTAAGAAGAAGCGATTCAGCAGTACTGTTCTCTTCAGCCTTGATAGCTTCTGTGACTTTACTGCACTGTCTGCATCAGTAGGCCCAACTTTCATGTCTGGGATCTGACCCCAAGGCTCCCAGTTAAGTTAATCTGTATTAAGAACAGAGGAATAAAAATCAGTGCCATCAAAAAAAATGTTGGTGGGAGACTGAGCTGTTGCAATCCACTGGTTATAGGTATGTCGATATTGTAGTGGATGTACATCCATTTGTATTCTTTTTAGTTTGTTATACTAGACACTGGGCCTGAGAGTTGGAGGCCTGTTACGGAATTCCGATTTCCTAGTTACTGCTACCCCACTTGAACTGCACTTTGATTATCATCTTGTGAAAAAAGAGAGAAATTACTCATTGTCACTTGTTCTAGTTCCACAAAATTTTTGTCTGTTATCCCAGCATAAATCAGGAGTTCCTGCACTAAAGCAGTGAAATTACTTTAGATTTGCTTTGATACAGCTGAGGTCTGAACTTGGCTCAGTTTGCCTGGACTCCTTCCAGGGTCCACTTAATGACTTACACCTATGAAAGCCCGTAGTTTCAATGACGGAGTGAGTCAGGGCAGGATGTTAATGTATAATGACTAAGGGTATATCTACTCTGCAATTAGACACCCACAGCTGGCCTGTGGCACCTGACTCGAGCTTGTGGGCCTTGAGTAAAGGGGCAGTTTAATTACAGTGCAGATGTTTGGGATTCAACTGCAGGCCAAGCTCTGGAACCCTCCTGCCTCTCAGGGTCCTAGAGCCTGGGCTCCAGCCCAAGCCCAAATGTCTACGTCACATTAAACAGCCACTTATGCCAAGCCCTGTGAGCCTGAATCAACTGGCTATGGGTGTCATGCAAGTAAGTAACAGGACCCTTGAACTGTGGATTGACCCTACGATTTTGAACTTGGTGTAGAAAGGAGCATGTTTTTTTTATTAGTATACCTCTGAACACAATGACACCAATCAAAAGAGCACACAGCCTTACATTTTTCAGCCCTGTTAGCCTTCTCCTTCCTGAAAGCAGCCACTAGGGTCAAAATGTACAAGGATGGCATGAATAAGCTGAAGAGAAAATAAAATGACCTTAAATGTTACATGAGTGGCTAGATGGAATGAATGACTGAAGCACTTGCCATGTGATAAGAAGCTTTTTCAAGGTCTCAAGTATGAATTCTTCCCAAGTTGGTAGTGACCAAAGCCCTTACCACCTGAAAGTGACATAGCCTAATAATAACAGGGATTGGAAATGGGAATGGAGAAAAATATGAAAAGCTTTTGAAAGTGCCCTTGCAGGCTAATATTATAATGCCAATGAATATGTCTCTTAAAGGCTGTGAGCATATGGCCATGGTAGACTTGCTATTCATCTCCTCCTGAGTGTAGTCTAAATGCACTGTATTAGGGTCATCATGAAGAGCAAACCTAAAAAGTAAAGATGTTCAAAATCTGTTAGCCAGCCAGCCAGAGGAAAAATGTAAACTATTGCAAAGGGAACTGTGGAAGCAAAAGGTAACAGTTGGAGTGAGACAGCTACAATTGGTTAACATCTTAAATGCAAATCTGGGGAGAGGGGGCAGTTTGAAGGTATGTGTTTTTCAGTGCCACTGTCAGGAAGCAAGGAGGAATGTCTGAGAGTGCTTTTAAAAACTTACATGGTCTTTTTGTTCCACAAATATTGCCAAAGTATTGGAAGCAGCTATGATATACTAAAGCTAAGCCTTGCTTGAATCAATCAAACCCCCAAACTCACATGTGCATTTCTAGACAGGAGGTAGAAATGGTACAAAAAAGGACATACTGGAGGCCAAGACCACTCTTGTATCTGCAGGGGGACCAATGGACTCAAGAAATGTTGTATGCCCTTCAGAAAGTTTAAACCTACTCATGCACTTTTAGGGGTGGGAAGCAGAGTAGACTAACAGGCTTTGGATATCTTTTAGTGCAGGGCAAGATGAACTGATCCAATTGTTCTTTACTTAATCCCCCATTGGAAAAAGCAGGACAGAAGGGGAAGAACTATGCTTGATAAGAAGCATAGACTGGCTCATACCACATGCCCAAACCTGAACAATTCTAAACTTTGGGGTGGAGGATTTATGCTGTGGACCCAAATCCACATCCCAATTTGACATTTGGGACTTATTTCAAGTTCATGAAACTTCCATGAAAGAGCAGCAGCTTTTGTGGAAATCATTAAAATATTCAGCTCTGGAAAGCCAGCCTGTCAACAAAATGGAAGATGAAATTCAGTTTTAAGTACAAAGTAATGCATTTTGGAAAATATAATTCCAACTGCATATACAAAATGATGGAGTCCAAATTAGCTGTTACCACTCAAGAAAGAGTTCTCTGGGAACAACTGCTCAATGTGCAGCAGCAGTCAAAAAAAAGTTAAGTGTTAGGAACTATTAGGAAAGGGATTGAAAATAGGACAGAAAATATCATAATTACGGTCTATAAATCCCTGGTACGCCATCCCTTGGATACTGAATACCATTATGGTTGCCCCCATCTCGATAAATGATACATTGGCATTGGAAAAAATACAGAGAAGGGGAACAAAAATTATTAGGGGTATGGAATAGCTTCCATGTGAGAAAGGATTAAAAAGAAATGGGACTATTCAGTTTAGAAAAGAGATGACTAAGGAGGGGAAGTATGATACAGGTCTATAAAGTCATAAACGGCATGGGGAAAGTGAATAGAGAAGTGTTATTTACTTCTTCACATAAACCAAGAACCAAGGGCAAACCATTGAAATTAATAGGCAGTAGTTTTAAAAGAAACCTAAGAAAGTACTTAACCCAACCCACAGTGTACCTTTGGAACTCATTGCCAGGAGAGGTTATGAAGGCCAAGAGTATAAAAGTTCAAGGAGAATTTCCATCAGTGGCTACTAGCCAAGATGGTCAGGGACACAACCCCTTGCTCTGGATGCTCTTAAACCTTTTATTACCAGAAACTGGGCCTGGACAATAGATAATTTGTCCGGTTCTGTTCTTTCCCTCTGAAGCTTCTGGCACCAGTCACTATAGAAGACAGGTTACTTGGCTAGATGAACTACTGGTCTGACCCTATTTGGCCATTCTTATGTGATTGTCTGGTTTTACCCATATAGTTGTTGTTGGGGTATTTAGTGCACTGGATGACGTACACCATATGTTGTGATTAAGCATTTATAGGACCCCTGGATCTTGAAAGATGTATGTGTGGTGGTGATGGGGGGTGGGGATTGATCATGAAAGCAGTGGAGATACATCTATAGATTTTTCACCCATTGTTCTGGCAGAGTCTGGTACTGCTTTGAATTGGTGTGTCCTGGTCTGTGGAGAACTTGCTTCTGATCATGAACTTGGAGAGGTTGGTGGGGTTGTATGAAGGCCAGCTGTGGGTTTTTCCCTTCCTTCCTTTCCTCCCTGTGGCTGGAGAGGTGTTGACAGGGCACTTCATCTTGAATGGTCCCTTGAAAAATGCATTCATTATTTTGGCTAAAAAATCTGTTCTGTCCTTTATTTAGCTGTGAAGCTATTGCCATGTCTATACTACCACTTATGCTGGCAAAATTTATGTCACTCAGGGTGTGTGAAAAACAAACCTGATCAACATAGCTTTGCCAGCATAAGTGGCACCGTGCACAGTGCTATATCGATGTTGTTACAGTTTCTCCCACCAACATAGCTACCACCACTCATTGAGATGGTTTTATTATGTCAACAAAAGAGTACTCTCCTGTCAGCAGAGAGCAGCTCACAAGTGACCTTACAGTGGTGCAGCTGCATCAGTGTAGCTGTGCTGCCATAAGTTCGCTAGTGTAGACACAACCATATGAGTACCTTTCCCAGGCCTGCAGAAGAGTTCTTTGTAAGCTTAAAAGCTTGTCTATCTTATCACAAGAAGTTGGTCTAGCAGAAGATAGTACCTCACCCACTTTTTCTCTCAACTATATGTATAGTGAGGCATTTTAAAGGAATGCAAGATGCTGGTATTTAGAAGAATGGATGCATACAATTGGGTAGTATTAGGGGTATCCAAATGAATGAATCTTAAATTTCAGCAATATTCCTAGTGTTGCTATTTCTCATACTAAATGGTGTTTTTCTTAAACTGGGTCTACACTGACACCGTCAGATCAATTGCTCTGGATCGACTGAGCAATTTGTGTAGACCCACTCAGTCGATCCAGCAATCAACACAGGAAAACCACTCCAGTAAGTGGCGTAGCACTGTGTCAAAGGGAACGCGGTTCCCTTCAGCGCAGTGCAGTGTGGACGGCATGCAGAGCAGACGCAGCAAAGTCGATGGGAGATACGCAAGTGATTTATGTCACTTGCGTATCTCCTGTCGACTGCCGCCCAATCCGAAAGGTAAATGTAAACCGGGCCTTAGTCTCAGCTCACAGAGTCATGTGATTAAATGAGAATCTCAGCTTTGAATGTTTTTAGAATTTTTTTAGAATTTTGTTTTAGCATAAAAGAAAAAAAATGAAAATGTGAATTATAAAGGTTCAGAGGAAAATAAAGACTCCCATGTGTATTTATTTTTTAAATTTCATGGTTTTTGATCCAATATAGTTAAATTAAGGTGGCTGATGCCAGACTTTTATACATGAGCTTTCACATAACAGTGCCTATCACCCCTAGCCCTAGCAACTGGCAGTGCCACTCCTCAGAAGAACTCTTTTTTACTTTACATTCACCTTGGTTTTCTTACACCACAGTCACCTAACAGTGCCCTAGGTGTGGATGGAAAACTCATTATAATAATATCTTACTAGTGAATGATCATCACCAATCTTCTTTCATCCTCCTCTCTTGCTATTTACAAATACAGTGCTGTCTCTCTGCCTCTTCTTCCACTAGTATTTTTGACACTTCTGAGAATCAGGCTGCAGAATACACTCTGTGCTGGGGAAGAATGAATGGTGAGGGGATCAGTGGAAAGATAGCTCCAGTAGAGAGAAAATAGAACAATGTTGAGGAAACAGCATAGGATTTTTTCTTCTTTTCAGCTCTAAAGAACATTCCTTACAGTGAGGCCTACTTGCCTGGTAAACAGGTGGCCCCAAAATGGACTAATTGTAATTGGCATGGATTTACCAGCTACAACACTACAGTGTATAGCTTAATCTAAACTTAAAGGAGCCAGACCAGTTTCTACCAACTGGAAAAGTATGGATAACTCTCTTCCTACCTGTAGGTTTCAATCTCTCCCAAAAACTTTAAGAACAAGTTTTAGAATTTGTTATGACGAGTCCTTAAGGCATTTCTGCTTTGGAGATTCATTCAGCCGTATTTGCTATTCTGTTTTCCACACAGCAGCTTGGCTAGGCTTTGAAAAGAGGATGTTAGCATTTTTAAAGCCTTCCCCCTTCCCCCCTTTTGTTATATAAATCAATTTTCTTGAGTGAGTCAAAGTTCAATCCTCCTGCTGCATTACAATGCCTTGCATTCTAATGTTAGAGAGCAAGTCCCATTTTACTCTGTAATGTGAAGCTTTGCTTTGGCATTAATTTCACTCAAAGTAGCTGCATATATAAACAGATTCCTTTTAAGCAAAATGGGAAAATATACATTTATCAAATAACTTTTCTTTCAGTAATGCTGCAGCAGTCTTTATTGCATCAAAGCTGTCAGCAATCAGTCCATCTTTCTGAATAAAGATGTGCCAAATCATAGTAGTTGACTTAATACTGAATAAGCAATGAATGGGTTCTAGGATATTGTCTGTCTGTCTACCTGTCTGAGCTTTTATAATATAATCTATATATTTCTGACCACATCACATAGCTATGGCAAATAAAAAATGTTGAATATTTATTTCCTAAACAAACAGAGAGAGTGACACTATACAGATGAAAATCGTATATTTTTAAAGTTCATTGCCTGGGATTCTCACAGCTTATTAAAACTGAAATATTTTTTAAAATCAAATTTATTTTCACCTGAGTATCTTTTACCTTTTCCAATGTGTGTTTCTGTACAGTGAAATGAAAATAATCACTCCGACATTCAGTGGATTGTCACTTTCACACTCTGGTGCAGCACAGGGCTCTTGTGTTTGCATTTCCAATGTAAGAAATGGTTTAAAATGCTCAAAACAATTTTGATTTTGTTTTCGTTTACTGTTTGTATCCATTTCAAGGAACTGTTTGTTTATATATTGGATTAGATCCAGCAGTGTTGATTGTTGTCACTCGAGGAATTTTTTCTGAGTGAGTTCTCTGTATAAAAGTGAGGATCCCGCTATCCACTTTGCCAGCACTCATGGACAGGAACCATAGCCGTCTGTCTGCATGGAGGGAGAGAGTACTGCCTCTGCAATAACTTTCTGCTTCCCTTACGTTATTCCCGTACAAATTCTCACATTAGCCTCTTCGCTGTGCTCCCAAGGGTTTAGCCTGGAACAGAGGAGCAAGCATGCTGCAGGCCCTGCTAGCCTGAGGTCCCTTCCAACCCTAATATTCTATAATTCTGGGAAATCAGGAGAAGCATTGAATGCTGCTCGGCCTTCCCTGACTGCTGCTATTGAAGATCTTCAGGGAGACTGTGCAGCCCAATCTATGGATTGTGTGTTAATTGTATTGATTATTGAAGAATTCCCAGTTATCGCTCTGAGGGTTGGCAGGCTCTAGTCCCAAGATCAGGCCCAGTATTATTAAAATGACTGTTCAACTGGAAACCACGATGTGCACTGTTGCAATATTCTCACTTCAGGAACCCTTCTGTATTTACAGTAGTTTATTAATACATTAGCAAACACTCTAATACATCAAGGTAGATAGAGATAATACAAAATGTACATGGGAACATCCATACACTCACACAATCCCTTGCAGAACAATCTGAAATGTTAGCCATTATCTTCCTCATCGTCGCCAGTGGCCATCATCCAGGCACCTCCCTTGAGGTGCATCTCTGTCTCCTTCCGCACCTAGGCTGGGATACAACTTTTATAATCTGTTATGCTAACACCATGCTGTCTAATTCATATTCAGTAGGGACTTCTCCCTTCTTCTTTATTTGTATTTCTTCACCTTACTGATATTGGGGTGCCCTTCTCCTATAGGTTATAATATTAATTATCTCAATTTATCATATACATCAGTTCGTTGCCATGGCTGTCTTATAGTCAGACATCTGCAGATGTTTTATCCTAAAATAGCCAAAAGTGGGGGTAGCTCATGTTTCTGTGTTTGGCTGGCATCATTAACTTTTCCCTTACACACACAGTTTCTAGTTCCCCAAAACATAGGGATGACCATTTACCTGTGCCAAAGTTCATAAGCTTCAAGACTTATGCTAACTGCTGAAACCAATGTCTTACAGGATAGAGGCCTATAGGTACCTTGCATTACTGCTGAATAAAATAAATGCTAAAGCTAGCTCTATGGGCTACAACTGTGCTCATGTAGCATAATTCTTGCTTTGAGACATGCTGCAGGGGATGAGGGATCACCAGAGAAACAAAGAACCTCTGCAAAGTGATTTTCATGCTGCCTTTGTTTTGGATTGGAAAACTTTGAATCCTGCCAACTATACAGCTCCCCAGCCCCTCCCAGTAATGGATGTAGGCTTACTGAACACAGGTATTGAAAACTGAAATGCTCTCTCATTCTCTCCAAAGTAATGTTGTACATCACACTCCCCAGATACATCAAAATCTCTTCACATGACAATATAATTTTGTTTGCTGTTATAAAGAAGTAATGGTTATTAAGCACATCTGGCATGACACTATAAATCTATAAGGAGTTTGCAGTTTTCTCAAATCTTTTCCTTCCTACCTTACCACCAATTTACTTTCAATCAGCGATAAGTGGATGGAAGTGGCAAGCAGGTCAGTGCCACCACATAGGTATCATGTTTGGAACATGGGTGGTGAGACAAAATTGGTGGGTCAAGAGCCAAAGGTCAGGGCCAAAGTTAGAAGCCAGAAACCAAAATTTGGGTCAGAAGCAAGGCAAAGGAGCAAGGTCTTATCATATCAGTCAGTTGAGAATCAACCTACTTGCACAGACAACTTCCTGGTGTCCCTTCTAGGCTTAAGAAGTTGGTCTGGACCAATCAGGGACCCCAGTAGTGCTGCCAGTCAAGCCATTTGTGGCCAGTACATCTATGGTACATGATCCCATCAGGCTCGTAGCCCATCAATCACCGCTCGGTCAGAACTGTTGGATGGCAGTATGGATATGACAATTGCTGTGGGGCTAGCAAGCCCAGGTTCTAGCCAACAGAGCCTCATAGCAGATTGCAAGTCACTTTGGTACAGATATTGATATCCTTTCACTTATGCTGACAACATCGTGGTGATCAAGAGAGAAGTGCTATGGGAATGATTCACTGCCAGATTATTCCAGGTTTAAGTTGATGTAACTTCCGTCAAAATCAATGGAGTTATCATGGTTAAAAAACTGTAGAAATACAGTACTGAATCAGGTGCTCCATTATCTGCAGCAGGAGAAATGAGTGCACTCATCTTTAAATCTGAGATCTGCATGTTGAGCCTTGGAACAGAATCTTTCAGAAGTATTGTAGCAACTTGATGTAGGTTGAGAAGCCCTGAAATTTTCCATTAATGTTCCAGTACCATCTGGACCAGTTCTAAACTGTTGTGCATTGCAAGAGGCAGAAACAAAACAATGTCGAGTGTTGGGTTTATTGTTGCTAACCTGAGCTGAGTAGAATTCTGAATTCCCAGCAAGGAGACAGTGTGCATTTCCAGAGCATCTGACAAGCAGTAGGTGTAACCACCTCCACAATCAGTTCCTTAGTAAGCTTCCACTGTTAAAAAATCTGTGGTTGAAGTTGTAAAAGACTGGCTGATCTAATTGATCCCAGCCCCTTAGGGAAGCTGCTTTTCATTTAATTAAGAACACAACCACCTGCTTGGTGTACTAGTGTCTAGCAATTCATTTGAACAGGTCCATCAGCAGATTAGGGCAGTCTTTAACTGATGTGCCATGCTGAAACACTACCACATTAAGCTGTAAATCTGATTTTTAATCTGTCATAATGCTAGTTGAATTACAGTTGATTGGAATATTGAATTCTGGAATTCTGATTGGCTGGAAGCAAATCAAATCCGAGGGAAACCACGCTGCACTAATAGAATAATAAGACAAAGTGCTTGAGAGAAATTATTTATACATTGCTTCACAAAGGTCTAGATAATTCACTTAGTTTATGGTATCCGGCAACAATCAACTGTAAGATGTTTAATCAAAACAAAATTTTAGCTATTTCAGATATATTACAAAAAGTACTGGAAAAAAGGCCAGGATCCACTAATAGATTTAATATTTATGAAGGTAAAATAAGATTTTTAGTATTTTATCAGCTGCATATTAATACAAATGAGCATGGTTTACACATCAAAAGACCATCAGTTAACAGTCTGGACTATAAAGCTACGGGAAAAGACTAAAGCCAGAGTAAATGCAGCAGCAATTTTCAGTATTAAGATGACTAATTCTGTAAAGCAAAAGAATTAGGTGAATGATTTGATTTGAAACCGCAAGGAATATTCTAGTTAATCACATTAGAGCAGAATAAAGAATTTGGTTTTGTGCCTGTTATAACTTTGTATCTAAAACTAAAAAAAATTAGTAAATAGGCTTAAGTAAAACATGCATTTTAATATTTAACTCTTGGATTTTTTTGTTACTGCTGTTGTTTTTTCTTTCTATAGTTATCTTCATAGGCATACCTTTATATATGCATGTAATCTCTGAAGACCAATACAGTAGAACCTCAGAGACACGAACACCAGAGTTACGAACTGACCAGTCAACCACACACCTCATTTGTAACCAGAAGTACACAATCAGGCAGCCGCAGAGGAAAAAAAAACCCCCAAAATACAGTATATTACTGTTTTAAACATAAACTAAAAAAAAAGGAAAGCATTTTTTCTTTTGCATAGCAATGTTTCAAAGCTGTATTAAGTTAATGTTCAGTTGTAAACTTCTGAAAGAACAACCATAACGTTTTGTTCACAGTTACAAACATTTCAGAGTTACGAACAACTTCCATTCCCAAGCTGTTTATAACTCTGAGATTCTATTGTAATTTCCTGCAATAAATGATGGTTATTAATATGCAACATAAGAGAATTAAAGGAGCCTTTAACATATGAATGTATGCATGAAAGTATGAGAACAGCATTGTCAGTAACACGTGTGTGACCTCACAAATCTGTTCAGTCATTGTGTGTTTGTTTTGCATACAATCAGATGATGATATTTTAGCAGTGGGATATCTGTCAGTGATGTAAATAATGTAAAGAAATAACAGCTGACCCACACTTGATCCAGATAAGATGAGCAAGGGGAAGCATTTTGGAGAACTTGCATATCCATAACTGATACTCCTCTTACTAAATTGTCTGCCCACTGAGTGTTGGATCATATGCATAGATTCCAAGGTCATAAAGGACCATTGTGATAATCTAGTCTGGCCTCCTATATAACGCAGGCCGTAAAACTGCCTAGAACATATCTTTTAGAAAAATATCTAATCTTCATTTAAAAATTGCCAGTGATGGAGAATCCACCATGACCTGTGGTAAATTGTTCCAATGGTTAATTACTTTCACTGTTTAAAAAAAGTTATACCTTATTTTCAGTCTGAATTTGACTAGCTTCACCCTCTAGCCATTGGCATGTTATATCTGTTATATCTAGACTGAAGAGCCCATTGTTTAATATTTGTTTCCCACTTAAACTGTAATCAGGTCATCCCTTAACCTTCTCCTTGTTTTACTAAATTGATTGAGATCCTTGAGTCTGTCACATTTTCTACTCCTTTAATCATTTTTTGGCTCTTCTATGAACCTGCTCAAATGTATCAACCATCTTCTTGAATTGTGGACACCACAACTGGACACAGTGTTCCAACAGCGGTCACACCTGTGCCAAATTCAGAGGTCCAATAATCTCTCTATTCCTACTCAAGATTCCCATGTTTATGCATCCATGGATCACATCAGCCCTCTTGCCCACAGTGTTGCACTGGGAGCTCCTGTTCAGCTGATTATCCACCAGGAGCCCTAAATCTTTTCCGAGTTACTATTTCTCAAGATTTAGTCCCCCAGTCCTGTAAATATGGCCTACATTCTTTCTTCCTAGATGTATACATTTACAATTAGGGATATGAAAATGTATATTTGTTTGATTGCACCCAGTTTACCAAGTGAGGTCAATCACTCTGTATCAATACACTGTCCTCTTCATTATTCTTATTCCCCCAATTTCTGTGTCCTCTGCAAACTTTATCAGTGATGATTTCCTCCCAGTCACTGATAAAAATGCTAAATGGCATAGGGACAGGAACTGATCCCTGTGGGACCACAAGATTCTAGATCGTATCTTCAAAGGCCTTTAATGAGACAGTGCTTGATTATATGATGGTTTGTCTCACCATCTGTCCTACTCTTAGTTAAACCAATACATTGTAGTTATCAGTACTTACAGCAGAGTTCATCAGAGTGGGAGTATAAAGCATTCTTATTGAAGGCACCTTTTTGTAGAACTCTGCCTCAGCCAAACAGGATGTACTCCCAAGAGCCTCCATCAGGGTACGATGCGAGATTCATCCACTTGCACTATCCTTTCCACAGCAAAGGATAACAACAATCAATGACTGGCACAATGAGAGCTGAAAACCAGTCCTCAGATCTCCAAAGATACCTAACTCTTGCTGAAATCAAAATGCCTTCGAGGATCTGGGCACTGGTCCTCACCAGAATCAGACTGAAAGTAGCAAGATGTGCAATACACAGATTGAATCCTCCTTGCCAAAATTTTGTCTGCCCTATTTAAACGAAGTATAAGAACAAAAGTGTTCTATTTTTTTCCAAACAACTAATAGTTGCTTTGAGGCCATGCAGTTTCATGGATAAGGCACCAAATGGAGAGTTAGAAGTGTGTTCTTTTCCCAGGTGTGCAGCTGATGTATTGTGTGACTGTGGGCAAATCACCAAGGCCAACATTTTCAAAAGCAGCTGTTGATTCTGGATGTTGCAATATTTGGCTGTACAGTTTGCAACACTTTGCCACCTTTTCTTCAAAGCATTGAGCACCAGCAGCTCTCATCAGCTTCAGCTAGAATGCTGGGTACTTGGCACATCTGAACATCAGGCCCACCAAAAATCAGGGTCAAGTAAGATACCCAGAATCATTGTCCCTTTTGAAAATATAGATCTACTTACCTCAGTTTCTCCATCTATAAAATAGGGGTGATGATACTTATTTGTTTTGATAAAGCACTTTGAGGTCTATGGAAGAAAAGTGCATTATCAGTGTTACTAGTTTGTTTTTCAAATGAATTTTGAAGTTGTTATTCCATAAGATTGTATGAACATTTTGATGTGTGGTAGGAAAAAGAACGATAAATGAAATTATAAATGAAAAACAAACTGTTGTGAATTTGCAATCCATTTTCCCATTATTTTCAAGTGGGGTTTACTATGTGCCACAAAAACTGCATGTTTATTTAAATGATAGTAAATCATAAACCTCTTGCAGAAATTTTTAATGTCCGTTAGGTGGCTAGATCAAAATTATTCTTTGCCTTTTGGCTATATAGTGTGGTTGTTCTCCTTCTGTTGTCTAAGGTTTCTCCATCAGGTAGATTTAATCATAGACATTTTTTTAGAAAGAAAAAAAGATTAATTGTATATTTACCTGATGGAGTAGAACAGTTTATTCAGCATATAATACCCATCTCAAACTACATATTTCAACTTCTACTCAAAAGAACAGAATGACTTTAGCAACTTTCCCAATTCTCAGGAAATTGATATGCATTTAAAAATATTCTGTTTTGACAAGAGAAGCAATGAGGGGAAGAAATTCTGTTTAATTTTCCCTTAAATATTTTTAACCAAAGAAAAGAAGCTACGTTCAAATTTCCCCCAATGTTCCCAAAATTAATCAAAACAATAAGATTCAGCCTTCTGCCTGGCAAATTTCTCATTCTAGTCCCAATCCTGTGAACTTTATATTCGTGAATGACATAGGACTTCCCACATATGTAGTTACACACATTTCTGTAACTTATGTATGTAAGATCAGAGCCTCATTAGATGTTCTGTTGTCACAATTTGAAGGGTCCTCAGATGTTGTTTTGTGTGATACAGGTACTGTTTTGGTTCAGATATTCAAACTTGTCCATCTAGAGTTAGGCACCTAAATCCAGTGAAGGACATATTAAGAGGAGGTGGAAGAGTGGCCTGATTTTCAAAATCACTGAGAGCTGTAGCTCCTTTCAAAATAGGACTAGTGGGAGCTCAGTATCAAAAATCAGGTCTTTTAGTTAGAGCTCAAAGGACCCATGGCTGAAAAAGGATTTGTGTGTGTAGATTCAAAGAGAGGACTCACAAAGAGTCTCAAAGATTTCAGAATCTGTGAATACTGATTCACATAGATTCTCAATTTGGTAGTGGTAGCTACTTGAAAGAAATACTGTTTAGCTCAAAGTAGTTTAGTGCATTAAAATCTTGGCCATGCACTTCCATGAGCTGATTGGTTCATAGGTACTGTGGGGGGTAGAGAACAAGAGTGGTGTCTCAGTTCAGTCCACAATGTAAATGTCTGTTTTACAAAACCAACGCTTATATTTAACAGAGCACAGCTGAGTAGTCTTTATGCAGGTATAACCAGGTTGGAACTCAGAGACCAAATGATCTTGGATTCCTAGAATTCAATTGCTATTGATTAATGCTGAAGTCAATAAATTAGTAAAATAATATAGAAGTCTACAACATGCCTCTTTGCAGAAAATATTTAAGTAAACAGAATAATTTAGTCTCTGGTTGTTGGATGGATGATACGTATATGCAAGCCCACCCACCCAAATGAGATCTGGTGCCATTAGAATACATAGATGTTTTCTGACTTTCCCGGTACCTGAAAAAGTGTGTCTTCCTCTAATAATCCCCACATAAATGTGTTCATTTCAGTTACAGACAAATCTCTGATTCTTGGTACAAAGATCATATCTCCTACATTTCACCACTTTTGTATAGGGACGGGGGTAGAATTTGTGTGCTTATGTCAGTTCATAGTGTTTTTTTCTTTCTTGTATTCTTTTAGGTGCAGATTACTTTGCTCGGTCAAAGGATTATGGACCTAAAATTTGACCTGTTTGAGTTTTTGTTAATATAATCAACAAAATTTTTCCTATCAGATCAGGCCTGAATGCTTTAGGTTTTTTATTTTGTTTTTAAAATCTTTACTTTAAACTTAAATCATAAATGAACATTTTCAATATTCCAATGTTGAGGAGAAGCCCTACAATAACATATCTACGATCAACTGATTGAAAAAGAAAAGCTCTGAGGAAACAGACTTTGTCTTGAGGTTATTTGTACAATATATTTTAAAATCTAGACTTTAAAAATTCTACCTCTGAAGATCTCAATTCAAAATTTCAGATGTTAGCTGGTTTCATTACAGTTATGCATACTGTAATCTAGGTGAACACACAAAGGAACTGTCCCTATGCTATTTTAGCAGCAGAGTTCCAACAGCTCCTGCTTTGCACTCTGAAACAGCTGGTGTGCTATTAACCAATCCTGTCAGCTGTTTTCCCATTCTCAGGTCACTGCTGTATGGTGGCTTCAAAGGAACACATCATTACACACATTAGAAAGCTGCCACTCAGTCTGGCACAGTTGGCAGTCTATACTCAGCAGAAGCACAGAACTGGAAAAGAGAAGATGTTGTAGCTTAGGCCTGAGGTGCATTAGCAGAGCTGTGTGAAAAGTTTGTACAACACAGGCCTGTACTGCTCTTGGTTTATTAGTCCCTCCTTTTACTTAGCACAAAATATACTCACTGTTTTTTAAACATTAAAGAAAAAAATTAGCACTGGCTTTTTAAATACCTCTAAAGCTAATTATAAACTGAAACAGCCCAGGGACTCCAGTAATGGGTACCTTTAGAAATGCATAGCATAATAATACTAAATACATGTACTAAGTACTCCTGGGATTGAATAGAGTATGGATTCAGAAATAATGTCATCACATTGATAAGCATATTTGTTCACTTGCTTTTGTGGTATATATTGTGACATGTTGGCAGTGCTGTTAGCTGTAATATGTGAGACCTGAACGCTCAGAGCTAGCCATGTGTCAGTTTTCTCCTGCAAACCTGAATAGTCTCATTGACTACTAGGATTACTCATCAGACTAAAAGATCATGGGATTGGTTTTTTTAGAAATCTTTCTTTTTTTATCCCATTCCATCTAAGAACTACCTTCATTGAATTGAGCGGGATTTTTGGCTGCATTATGATCAGCAGCATAACTGAAAAACTTCACCCAAACTTGCATGTGCGAGTTAATTGTTTATGCTTTAAGTTGTTTTCCAGTGCAGTCAATAAGGGGATTCCTCTGGCATCAACATGGTAAAATATAGCATCTGCAGCTCTTCAATCCTCCCATTATGTAGAGAAGTACTGACTTCTGACTGCAAGGAAGTCAGGATAGAGTTAGGATGAGAGGAGAAAAATAAAATAAAGCAAATTAATAAAGTAGCGACAGAAAGCTATAAAAGCTAGAGGTCGCATATCTAGGACCTAATATTCAGTTTAGCTTCAACTTAGCCTGTAAATCTTCAGGTACATCTGCAAACAATTGCCCTTGCATTTCTGTGCCTGTTTTGAATTGTGCATGGAACTGGTGGCACATAGACATCTAACTGCCTGATTTGTAGGTCGCTAGATATACCTCAGTGCTATTATTTGCCCTTCAGTCACTGGAACAAAATTGTCCTTTTCAAATAGAGACCAACACAGAAAATTGGGCTCTTAATGCAAGCTGGTTATTGTTTTTAAGAATACCAATCTGTTTGTTAAGCAATTATTCCAGAATTGCCAAGATGATCTGTGGAAGAAAATTTGGCTGCTCATATTTAACTTCTATTTGACTCCCCTTCTACAAATACACAATGTGGTTTTGAGGCAGTAATTAAAATAAAAGAGAGGTGGGTCCAACTGGAATTTTACTGCCAGAACAAAGGGTTGAAATTTTAACATTTATCTACAACTACTGTATATTACATCTTGGCCACTTTATCTACAGCTAAAGTGCATAGTACCTACCTTAATGAAGCTTCTTGCAGTAAATTATTAGTAAATTAGGTCCTTCAGTCATTCTGAAGGTCAAAGAACCTGTAAGTATATATTACCCACTTAGTGAGGACCAAAATCTGTTTTTAATTTACACCGTAAAAGGGTTAAGGGGTTTGTGAACCAGGACAGAATTTGGCCCAAAAAATAATTTAAAACAAAAATAGAGTCCATTCAGCATTACACTGTGAATGCACAATCCATTATGGTGTAGAAATTCATCTCCGGAATCACAGTGCTATGTAGCATTATGATAGAAGCTGGGACTGCACATCTGAAAATGAAGAACACTCGTTCTTGTTTAGGGGCTTTCTTGACTAAAAATGATTTGCATGGACATAGTGCAATTTTCCTGTGGGCCTTGGGAAGTACTGCAGGAATGCCTTTGATGCTCTTGATTAAGGAACAAGATCTCAACCTTGTAAGCTCAGTAAGATGCTCATACACTTAAATATAGTTAAGTAGTCTCAGTTCTCTTTTTTTGTTTGTTTGTTTTTAAACATACACACCCATATCAGTTTCCTTTCCTGTAGCTCTTCAGTGATACAGTGATTGGTTAGTATGTTGGCTATATGATCTGCTCAGAGCTCATCCAGAGTAAATGGCCAGGTATAAATTTCTAGGTGATGATTTATTTGAAGGCAGATTTTAATTGTGGGACAGGGATTTTTTCAGATGGTCTCTTGTGCAAGTATTAGGACACAATGGAGCCAAATCCTTTCCTGCTCTAACTTCACTGACTGGCATTGCACAAAGGATAAATTTAACTTGATGCGCACAATACACTGCATTCTTCTCCAAAGAAGCATTTTTCCAGAGGCAAACAATATACAGGATTTTGGGGGTTCAGAGGAGTTTGGTAAGAGAAGTAACCTTAGAATACAAGCAACTTTGGCAGATGCAAGAACTCAGGACTTCTGAAAAATCAGGCCATTTATCTCTGGAGTTAAGGTGCCTAATTTTAGCACTGAGTATGGAGTGTCTAGCAAACATTCACTGGGGCCAAGGGCTCAGATCGCATGGTTCCTGTGTAATCCTGGACAAGGCAACTCAGGCTAATTTTCAGAAGTTCTGAGCACTGACATTTCCATAGACATGAATGGGAGCTATAGGTGTACCGCTCCTCTGAAAATCAGACACTTAATTTTTCTGTTTCTTCATCTGTAAGAAGGGGTTGGTTCAATTTGTATTTTGAGCAAAGGTTTCGGTGTTCATCTAGATTAGAAAAATGGTTAAAGAATAGCTTGGAAACTGGGAGATCTGATTTCTATTACGAGCCCTGCTATTATGGCTCAAATGTAATCTTGGACAAGTCACTTAGCCTCTCTCTGCCCTACCTGTAAAATAAGGAGGCTACTTTTCCCTACATCTCAAAGGTGTAGGGAGGCTATACTTAGTAATATTTGTGAAGTGTTTTGAGATCCTGGCATGGAAGATGTTCTATAATTGCAAAATATACACAGTTGCTTACTCTCTGAATCGTATCTGTCAGCTTGTGCATACACAAGTGAGAGAGAATTACAGAGAAGTTAAAGAAGCAGTCTCTATTGTCTGAGGGATTTTTTTTTAAATTCAATTTTAAAGATATTTATAGCCAATGTGCTATATATTAATTATTTGTCAGAGAGAAAGTATTATAAGTAGAATGTAAAATGAGGCTTAGTGCGTATATCTGTTCCTGTCTAGTGTGTGTTGTAATGGTGAAGTGTCAGAACTACAGTCCAAAGTATTACCTCTAATCACCCTTATCCATTCTTCCATAGACACTGACTCTAGCATAGGTTAAGAAAAATACTGCTAGTTATGTTCTGCTCTGCTGCTCCAGTTCAAAATGGCTTTCTGTCTCACTCCAGTGGTTTCATGGAGGTGGGATTGATCTGTGAATCTCTTGCATGATATGTTTGAAATATTTATCTGAGGTTGAACTGCCATGTGGTGTCCAACTCACTCATTACTAGGCAGCAGAGGGAGGCAGGCCTGTCAGGAAGTTATCATTTTCATAAGATATGGCTGTGTTTTGATTTTTATGGACAGCAGGTGCTTTGCTACACTTTGTAGCAGAAAAAACTAAAGAAAGGCACTCAATTTAAGCAATGGAAATGGTTAACTGTGAATTACATCCTATTACTATTAAAAGCTTTGAGATTACTCTTAGTATTCTTAACCTTCTTTCTATTTCTCTCTTTCACCCTTATTTTCCCCAATGTTGTCTTCGTTTCCCTTTTGCTCATTCCTTTTGCCAGTAGCTTTTTCCTCACTAAACATGTCAGGGAATAGCCCAATTTAACTAGTAGCTGATAAATGACCTATATTTTGTTTCTTGATCTGAATATGCTACTGATCTCCCTTGGCTCAGAGAAGTATGCCTGGGGGGATGGTACAAGGTTCACCATGATCAAAGAGTTGCAGAAAATTCTCCTGGTTCAACCATGTACCCGTAGAGCTCTCCCTTACATCATAAATTCAGCGTTGCCACAGATTATTTAGTAAGAAACAAAGCATCAGGTGAAATACGACGTGTCAATTTCACTATTTTATTATCTCTTTCTATGCCAACATTATGCTGAAATATGATGCTACAGCCTATTTAGTGAGAACCTTGTATTATAAACAGCCCAGACCAACTGGTTTCATTATAATGTGGCTCCCTGGAACCTGACAGACATTTTTACATTATAGAAACTACCTAACACTGTGGTTCTTAAACATTTTCATTGTCTGAAAGGCACATTTCATATCTGTGAAAATAGGAATGTTATCTTTAGGTCAAATTACTGTGTTCAGAAGCATGTCCTGATTTTAAGTTTAATGCAAGTCCTCTTTGGGAAATATGAGGGAGTGGGAAAGAAAGAGAGAAAAAATATTCATTGCCTTTGAGGTGCTTATTTCAGTTTTATTAAAGAACTGCTGATTGCAAGTTATGGGATGCTATAAAACTGAAACAGCCTTATTTAAAAGCATTTTTACTCACAATGATATAAAAGACATAATTTTGTAGTTGTGGGGGCCTTATGTGAGATGATTTGGATTGTGTTCTTCATTTATCTTCACAGATATTTTCTGTGCTTGCTATAGAAAAAAAATCTTGACACTTTTTACCTTTTGATAATTAATCTTTAATTCTGTAGCATTAACTGTGAACTGTTAGAGAAACAATAAGCCATGAATCATCAGCTACAAGTAGGGAGCTAGTTTAACAGTCGATATGTAGCAATTTTTAATTTTAGATATACTGCACATCAAAATGAGTAAATCCAAGATTAAAAAGACAGGCTACCATATTCCCCACAGATTTTGAAAACAACTAACGTACCCTTCTCTGCTTATCTAAGAATACATATAACAAAATTGGGACCTGATTCTGCAAACCCTTACTCACAGGATAGCACTTACTCACACTAAAGGTAAAAATAAAGATGCCTCTGTTAATAGAAAGTGTGCATACAGTTTACAGGTACAATCTTCTGAGAAATGCATATGAAATTAGGATCTGGTTTAGCCCGCTCTGACCGATGCACATAAATAGCACCTTTTCAGTAGGACTGAGACCTTCAATAGGAATACTGTTTGTTCCAATCCAATTGAAATTGATAGATGTGGTACTTATGTCATAAGGAAAAGATAACAACCAAATGAATCTGGTTGCTATGGTAGATGCAGTATTAGGCAGTGGATGTCCCACCTACATTGGTCAAATTTCATCCTTTGTCACAAAGTCTGGTTCTACAATTCGCACAGCATTTGGTAGTCCCCTGGAATAGCATCCAGCTGATTCCGAATGCAGCTGCCTGTCCCATTCTCCCTGAGCTGGGTCAGTTTCTCTGAAGGCATTCAAATACTGTACTGGCTGCCTGTTCAGTTCCATATGCAGTTCAAGGTCTGACTTGTACTCGTCATAAACCTGCAAACCTAGGACTGACACGTAGATATTTGTGAGAACGCTTATCTCCTTATATACCATAAAAAGGCAAGACATGACTAAACTCTCCTTTTGGGTCACTGTAATGCTTCCTGGGAGTACACAGGATTGTGAGGTACCTCGCGATCCATGCTCTTATCATCAAGAAGCCTTGTCTGTGCCTGCTATGGGTCAGTTCCCCAACCTCGTCAGGCTCCAGCAACACGAGTACCGCCTTCTAGGCTTCTACAGGTTATGATAGGCGTTCTCCAACTCCCAAGCACTCCGAGCATCCCTCTGGAGTATCCAGCCCATTGTTGCCCTGGACACGTACAGAATTTACAGATCCGCAACTACTCCCAAAGGAATGGTACACACCAGTTTATCAATCACTTCAGGATCGCCACCCCGCTCAACACAGAGTCCATAGATATGTTTATTGTAAAAACAAGAAGGAAGTTATATAATAAAGGAGAGAAATTTAAATAATAGCAAGTAGGTGGAAGTACTGGAAATGAAGGGTTACATATAAAATAAAAGAATGGGCATTCTAGGACCTAGTAATGCTCAAAAGTGTTTTTTCAGGCTGATTGGCAGTAGATCCCTTTTTCATTAAACTAGCCATCCTTTCAGATTGTTCCCTTGGTAAAGAATGCAAAGTGTAACTCTGTACTGAACATTATAGCCCAAAATTCCACTGTCTTCACATATAAACAGGACTCTCCCCCTACTGGTTTTTCTTTCTGTACATTTCCCCTCTGGAAGATTTCACAACCCCTTCGTTAACATTTGGCTCAGACTGTAAAATAATTACCAAACAGGACAAAAAGACACACCAAAAATATTTTAGCTGAAAATATAACTGGGTGTAAACCAGATTTTTTGTTTTGTGGGAGACGCCATGATTTTATATTTTTCTCACAACGAAACTGAACAAAACCAAAACAAAACACAAAAACAAAACAAAAAAAAACCCCAAAATTTCCCACAAAATAAAAATTTTGTGGGTGGATGGATGGATTTTGGATCAGTTGAAACATCTGCTTTTGATAAATTTAAACATGTTCATATTTTAAATTTTTAAATTTTATTCAAAATTTTATAAAATTTACAAAATAAAACAAGTCATTTCAAAATGTGAACTCAAAGCATTCCATTCAGAATCAGTCAAATTGGAACATTTCCACTTTGCTGGAATCCTCCCTTCTGATTTTTTCTAACTGTAATTTAGTTGAAATCCATACATTTGCACAAAATGGTTCACTTCTTATAAATCAGCATTTTTCAATGGAAAACAATTCCACTGGAAAATTTCCACCCAGCGCTACTTAAAAATGAATTAAGATATAGTCCAGTCATACTTGTCAACCCTTCATCTTGGAGCCATTAGAAGAATTACTCCAATTTACCACAAGTTACTGTGAAGTACCATGACTCTGCATTTCTGTGCACTTACTATTAGTAGGGGCTTTGAAGGGACTGAGGATAAGGAGTTGTGGAGCAGTGAAGCAAACAGCACGTCCACATGATTTCTTCTTCTTCTGGTGATAGAAGGGAGGGAGAGGAATTATTTAAGTTTAGTACTAATATAGGTACGAGGACGAATGGGTACAAACTGGATATTAGAAAATTTAGACTTGAAATTAGACGAAGGTTTCTAACCATTAGGGGAGTGAAGTTCTTGAACAGCCTTCCGAGGGAAGTAGTGGGGGCAAATGACTTATCTGGCTTTAAGACTAAGCTTGATAAGTATATGGAGGGGATGTTATGATGGGATAGTTTAATTTGAGCAATTGATTTGGATTATCGGCAGATAAGTCTGCTCAATGGTCTGTGGGAATGTTGGATGGGATGGGAACTGAGTTACTGCAGAGAATTCCTTTTTGGGTGTTGGCTAGTGAGTCTTGCCCACATGCTCGGGGTTTAGCTGATCGCCATATTTGGGGTCGGGAAGGAATTTTCCTCCGGGGCGGATTGGCAGAGGCCCCGGAGGTTTTTCGCCTTCCTCTGCAGCGTGGGGCATGGGTCGCTTGCTGATGGATTCCCTGCAGCTTGAGGTCTTCAAATCTCACTTTTGAGGATTTCAATAACTCAGTCATGGGTTCGGGGTTGTTATAAATGTGTATGGGTAGGGTTTTGTGGCCTGCCTTGTGCAGGAGGTCAGACTAGATGATCATATTGGTCCCTTCTGGCCTATGAGTCTGAGTCTATGATACACAACTTGTAACCATTTGGGAGGAAGAGAGGGGCTTATGATCTTGCATGATAGGGGAAACTTTCTTCGGAGTAAGAGATTCTCCCACAGAGCCAGGATAATCTGACATGTTTCCTTTCAGTAACAACTTCCCTTAGTAACCTGTTCCATTGCTTATCTAGCCTTACAGTTATAAAGGTTTTTTAATATCTAATCTAAATCTCCCTTGCTGTAAGGAAGTAAGGGGGAAATGGATTAATGAGTCCATGGGGGCTGAGGACGTATATCTTAGAAGAGGTGCTGTTGGCTTGGCTCCTGTTTTGGCTAACAAATCAGGGACCTCCAGAGTTGTAAGTGAGAGCTGCTACATCTTGAGTTAAACACCCCAGGTTCTCCAGATGGGGCTGTAATTTGTGGATGGGCCCAGTAGCATACATTGACTGGTGGATTACCCTGTGAATGGTAGCCATCTTTTCATGGGAAAAGTAAACAAATAGCTCTCATTTAGAGGTGGGCAATGGAGTACAAATGTAAGAATTACATGTTAAAGACTGAATAGTAGTTACTAGAAATTCTAACAGTTCTGAATGCCTAATATTGTTTTTTGTCATTTCTGAGGGGTGATGTGTGATCTTTACTGAGCTGTCAGTCTGTACTCCTTTTGCAGGCTTCACATTAATATTTTGTATCTCTGCACTGCGAATTGCATGGAGGAAAAGTACTAGAACAAACATACGAGTTCATTTTTCTTCTGATTAAAATCCATAATTATCACATTTTTCTATTTTATTTCTCTTGAAAATTTTCAAAGGTTGAATATCAATGACACTCATCTAAAAGAATTTACATTTGAAAGAATGTTCACATTTACATGTGAAGTTAATACACATTTAACACAAACTTTTCTCTCTCAAAAAAATTAAAGTATAACTTTAAAAGTCTGTTTTAAACAGGATCTGTTCCTTCATCAGTTATCATTGTCCTTGTTTTAATTTTTAAGCACATTTAAGCATATATATATACATGAAAACTAAAGGTTGGGTTGTTTGTTTTGTTTTGTTTTTTTTTAAAACATGTTTTGTTTGGTTCTTTTTTTAATCTTGTACAAATCATGCTACATTTTCTGCTGATAGCTGTCTGAGCTGTGTCTTCAGGCTTCTTAAGGTCCAGAAAAAATATTAACCTACAGACAGATGTTGTGGCTCGTTGATGGAAGATCGTTTCTCATTTCATTTTCTGATTTTTTCTTCTCCTTTGAGAGCAAAACTGTATGAAACAGCTCTGTATAGCTCCATGGATTTTTTTATTTTTTGCATGGCAAGCTCTAGTCATTCATAGCAAATACTAAGTTTACGTCCCATAGCTCATCTAGTAGGATGGACCTTGAACTAATATTCTTTAAGCATGATAAGGATCTTCAGCATAGCCTCCAGCCAATGCCATAATCACAAAGAAAAATTTAAAACAGATATTGACAGGAAAAGGCTTTCTTTTCAAAAGACCAGTCCAACTTGGTGCTGTTAAGAGTTCTGAGTTTTGGGATATTTGTTCTGCATCATGTTTGCATCATTGGGATTCTATTTTATTTCTGAAATAAGAGATTTAATTTCTTGTAGTGATATAGAAAACAAACACACACACACACACGCCAGATACAAAGTAAACCATTGCTTGTGTTATAGTTTTTTTCACTTTCTGAAGAGTGGTAGATAACTGAAGAGTGGAAGATAATTGGCCTGAACAAAGAGAGACAGGTTTAGCCCACAAAGCCGTAATTTCTGAAACATACTCTTCCTTTTTAATAATGAGCTGATGTACACTGCTCTTGCCTCAGCTCCATAAATTCTATAGCTTCACCGTGCCCCCAGTCCTGCAGTGTTGTACAAGGTATTTAAACTGATCCCATTGCAAAGGGGTGTCATTGTTTTAGGTTAGTACATATTTGACATCATCCTAAATAAAGGAAACTAATTATAATGCTGTTGTAAGGCAGCATGATTGTTATCCACAGCCTATTAAACTGAATGGGAAGACTCCCAAATTACTACAATGGGCTTTGGATCAGTCCCCATGAGAGCTATAATATTCTCACAACATACATGACTTCACATGTGGATGGCATCAACAACAAAAATAGCAGCTGGGCTTGACAGTGTAACTGCTGTCCCGGTGAGTAAAAGTAGTGATTTTAATTCTTCATGTGTAGAAGTGGACAAATATTTGACCAGCTAATGGAGACACACATATCCTGAGAAGTCTAGAATAATACAGAAGTCTGGAAAAATTACAAATGTTTCCTTATGTTTTGTTTAATATATCACTTACATTCAATATAACACACAGCATTAACATGCAATATCTGACAATTTTCGAAAGCACCAAAGTGATTTAGGAGACATAAGAAGTTGAAAATGAATAAGATTTATGCTTCTAAGACACATCAGCGCTACTGAAAATATTACCTTTTGTCATTTCTAAAATGTCCTAGGGGAGACTCCTAGAAATGAAAGTCTTGAAGTTCAGATTCCTTGGGATGACAGAGTACAATTCTGCCTAACATTGTAGTGAGCTCCATTATGGCATTGTGGGAAGAACAGACAGCTGTTTCCAAGAGATCAGAGTAAGAAAGTATGTCTAGGGATGCTTTTGGGAGGCATTGGCCATATAGTTTGGCAAACAGCAAATCTGAAACATTGCTGTTGAATTTACCATGCCATCTCACCACATAACAATCATGTAACATGACATTATGGATGCCATGACATTGTGATGTAAATGTCATTGCTTTGCCACACCACTCCAATACAGCCCATGCTCTGGGCCTATGATGTGTTGGCAGAAGAAGGACTGCTGTATGGTGAAAAGACTAGTCTGATCCTATGACACTGACGTCAGTAGGACTCCTTCTATTGATTGATTGGATATTGGACAGGTTGTAAGATTGGGCTTCCTGAATACAAGGTAGTTCTTCCCCAGCTTCTTCCCCTTGAAGGCAGGTTTCTCCTGTTCACAATCCAGAGATGCATGTAAACTAGATTGTAAAGTACTTGGGGCAGGAACCTTCACCTTCAGACCCCCCTAGTGTCTTGCGTCTGTGAAACCTATTGGTACAGTGAGTGTCACGTCGTCCTCTAAAGGCTGGTCCACAAAGAAGATATTTCTTCTTAGGCTCAAGTGTAAGAGATTTCACTGTAGATATGTAGGTTGAAGATTCAAACATGGCTTGGCCATCCATGCAGACAAAAGGCGGTATGTGATCATGTAATTAAAGTCTTTGTTTATCTGCATGCATTATGATAAAGGATTTCATTCACCAAGTCTGCCTAGCCAGTACCTTTTATTGGCACTGAATCGATACTTCCAATTATTTTTCAATATAGAAATTAGCTCACTAAATAACTTGTCGAAGATCACAGAAACTGCACAAAACTTGGCAGCTATGAACCTTGGTCCAGAGCCTCTGTTGATGTGGATCAGTGTAGCCCCATTCACTTCAATCTAGCCTATCATCTTCCAACCTGTCCAAAAAATATCTATACAGTTGGTGCTGTATAAATAAAAAAGGGATCTCTGATTTTTATGAGCTTCAGATGCAGCAACATTGAAGTCCACTGAACCGTATCTATCACGTGTCAGATTTAACTCCTCCAACACAGTGCTGGGCTTGTATTTTCTTTTTTCAAAATACAAAAAGAAAAGGTTTACCCAGTCCTGACAATGATATATGTTGTAGCTTCATCATCACAATACAAATAAATTCATTGATTTTTCAAATAGCAAATGCTTTATTTCATCCTGCTCTTATGCAATGAACTATTCAGTCATTACTGTCCTTGGATCTTGATGTTTAAGCATTAACTGTAACATTTCAACCTGCAAACAATGGGGTATGTTCTTCTCTCAATGCATATGTAACTACGTTAACATTAATGGGAGTTGCAAACATAGTTAAAAAAGGGCATATACCCTTATATAATCACTGTTTATCAAGTCAGAGTTAGTTCTCTCCATTGTGTAGATATTAAAAATAAGCACTGTATAATTGATTTATACATTTAATCTAGTTTGTGCTGTGAATAGTAACCATTGTCCTGATCTCACAAACACAAGGCCACACTATGCTAGTTTTTTTGTTGTTGTTTTTTTTTTTTTTTAAGGAAGCCAATTGTGGCCTTTCTAAACAGATTTAAGTGTGTTGATTATCCCTTCTGTTGTTTAGAGATTCATTCCATGGACCAAAAGGTAAAATATTAGTGCTTAATCCAGAAATTTAGATCAATTGATGAAAAAAAATTACAGGAGTCTTGTTTTTGTTTTACATTTCATGCATATATACAAGTTATGCCAAAGATTAAAAGGAAGCAAATACCACTCCGAATTTTATTCACATCTTTATTTGAACCCATGTGATCACTTTACAATTACATTGCTTAGTGCTTGAATCTGCAATTCCAGGACTTGAAGCAGAATAGTGAAGTAGCCATTGTAGGAAGTTTAGCCAAGTATTAAATTATTGACCCTCCTATCTTCCTTTAAAGCAAACCACAAACTCTTTCCCTATTTAACATCTTGATTATTTTTAGGGGGTGTTTGTTTTTATTGATACAAAAGCAATTCTATAAGCTCAGACTTTGCCCATATATAAAATTACACTTAGAATTGATCCAAAAAGTTTCATCAAAGAAAAATTTTGTTGTCTTCCATAGGAAAATGCTGTTTTGACTAAACAAATTTTTAATGGAATTGTATCGAGGTCAAAGAAATCTCACTTAAAAATGGGGGAGAGGGGAGATTGTCCAATTTTAACCTCTTTGGAATGAAAATTTTTGGTTTTTTTGTTTCAGAATGATTTATCATTTTGAAATTTATTTTATATAAAAAATTGAACATACTTAACATTTAAGAAATAAAAAGGTCAAAATTGAAATGTAGCATTTTGCATTTATCAAAGCAAAATGGTTGCTTTGACCCAAAATTATTGTTATTAATTACTTTAGAATTTTGTTAAACCAACATATTCAAAACCCTGACTTTTTTGTCCTGATTTGGGATGAAGAAAATTCAGAATATTGAAAGTTTTTTGCAGGATAGAAAATCCTTTTTCCAACAATCTCTACTCACATAATTTTGCTAAAGGTGCGATTTACTTGCATCAGGTGCAAGTTTATAGACTCTCTTATTTCAGTTTAAGAAGTTTTTAATTTAAGATAAATCGAAGTAAGATGCTCTTAAACCCAAATAAATATCTACACACAAGTTTGTCCTGTTTTAATTTAAAACAGTTTCAAAACACACCTTTAGTTAAATTGGTGTATGTTTGTGTGTAGATCAGATCTCAGAGTCCTAGGGAACTTTTAAACCCTACAATCACCACCAAGTTGGAGGCCATAGTTACAATAATGTTGCCTTCTCCTTCCTCTTCTGGTTATGACCCAATTCCATCCTGTAGTCTTGCAGTGTAAGCTGGACTTTAAATATATCTACAGGCTGTAGTGTGGCCCAAAGAATGGAACCATTTTGTAACAAGGATGGGGACTGTGTATGACAAATCATGTGGCAACTTTATTTGTAGTGGGATGTAGTCTGACATGGGATGTCAGACATGAGATTAAGGTCAAACCATTGGATGGGAATATAAAGTAGGAACAGTAAGTCTTGGAACTCTGGGGACTGGATGAAATCTAATATTGTGCTAGTATTCTAAAAAGGTAAGCATGATGAATAATTATTGGTTTGTCCTGACATTGATCACAGGAAAAATAATGGAAGAGCTGATAAGGGACTCAAAGGGTGTTAATAACAATAATGGCAGTTAGTGTGTGTTTATGGAATATACATCTTGTTAAACTAACTTTATATCTTTTTTTGGTTAAGTTTACAAGTTTGGTTTATAAAGGTAATAACGGTGATATAATAGATTTCTCTAAGGCGTTTGACCTGGTACTGCACAATATTTGATTAAGCCACTAGAACAAAACAATATCAATGTGGCCTACATTAAATGAATTAAAAACTGGCAAACTTATGGATCTCAAAATATAACTATAAACAAGGAATTGTTGGTGTTTCTAGAAAGGACTTGCAGGTATCAGTTCTTAGTCTCATCCTATTTAACATTTTTGTTAATGACCTGGAAGAAAACATCATTGGTAAAGTCTGCAGATGACACACATACTGAGGGAGTGGTAAATAATGGAGAAGACAGTACAATGCAAAGATCTGGATCACTGGTAAACTGGGATAAGCAAACAATATGCATTCTAATATGGCTAAATGTAAAGTCAGACCTCAAGGAGCAACAAACAAATTATATGTACAGAATGGGAAGCAGTGACTTTGAAAAAGATTTGGGGTCATGGTGGATAATCAACTGAACATGAATTCCCAGTGCAACACTGTGGCCAAAACAGCTAGTGTGATCTTTGGAAGTTAAAAATAGGGGAATCTCAAGTAGGTGTAGGGAGGTTACAGTATTTGGCACTGATGTGACTGCTATTGGAATACTATCTGGCTCTGGGGTCTACAATTCAAGAAATATTTTGATAAATTGGAGAGGGTTCAGAGAAGAGCCAAAACAATGAGTAAAGAATTGGAAAATATGTATTACAGAGAAGGCCTTAAGGAGTTTTGTCTGTTTAGTTTAACAAAGAGAAAGTTAAATGAGGACTTGATTACAATCTGTAAGTACCTACATGAGGGACAGAAATTTGATACAGAAGTCTCTTCGGTTTAGCTGGCAAAGGTAACAGGATACAGTGGCTGGAAGTTAAAGGTAGACAAATTCAGACAGGAAATAAGGTGTATTTTTTAGCACTGAAGGGAATTACCCATTAGAAGAAATGGCCCAGAATTAGAAAACTTTTAAATCAAGATAGGATGTTAATCTAAAAGATATGCTGTAGGTCAAACAGGTACTATTTGAGTCTTAAACCATGTGTATATAGGTGGTCAAACTAGATGATCACAATGGTCCCCTCCGCTCTCATAAACTATGAATCGGTGACTCATTTAGCCGCAGAAGGGCAGGGTCACTCAGCCAGGACAATAGGGGATGAATTTCTCTATTCTGGGGTACAATGCTTCCCTAGAAAATTATTGTTAATCCTAGAGTCTTTATCCTGTCTCAGTATTTAAGCAGCTTTCCACAATATTAGACCTCCCCCAAAAAATTTTGTAGAACAAAAGATTTATGAGGAGGCGTTTGTTGTTTTATTCTTTCCTTTTTAAGAGAGTGACTTCTTCTGGTATATTAAAAAAAAAAGTTATTTTTCAAAAACTCTAAATACAAGTGAAAACTAGTGTGAAGTCTAAAGAGAATATTTAATCCACAAAGCCACCGCAAATTGTGGTTTGGCTGCAGTTCCTAAGGCAAGACTCTCAAATGGAAGTAAGAATTGTGTTGTATTCTCAACTAGGTATATCTGGGGCAGGACTGGGATGCAGCATGATTATTAGAGCTCTGTCCAGACTTCTCTTTTCATAAACACTAGGGTTCATGCACACCTAATAAAAGGAAGAAATACCTTCTGAGAAAATACCTTTCCATCTTTGACATCTTTAAAACAGATATAATCTAATCGCATAGTAGGGAATAAATCCAGCCATGGTTTGTCATGAAGCTCATCACTTTTTAAGCATATGTGATTAGTTTTAAATCACACAATGCCATTGCAGATTTGCTTTTTCTATCCATATTAATTGGGCAGAATCAACCTTTAAAAGTTAAATAAATATTTTGGGGTTACAATCAGCATAAAAGTGAAGTTAATACTCTGAATACAGAAGTGCAAAATTACATGCTATTGACTGTCTAAATTAAATCTCATGCAAACATGCAACATACGCTCAGTCTAGCAATTGAAACAGGAAACTAGAATTCAGGACTGCTAAGTTGTATTCCAGGTCACTTATGGCCTGATGAAAAGCCCATTGATGCAAATGGAGGAGCTCTCTTTGACTTCAGTGAGCTTTGGATCTGACCCTTAGTGACTCTAGGCAAGTCTCAGTACCTATATGTAATAATACCTTAAACACATCATTTGTACTTCTATGGAGCCTTCCATTTAGGAATTTGTACACAACCCCCATTGTTATAGTATTTGAGAAGTTTACAGGTCTATATAATTGGAAAAGGGTGGCTTTTAATTAGATCTAGAATTCTTTTCGCCACTCTTCTATGAATGGGAGGACCAGGTTACTTTGTTTTTAATATTTGGAATGAGAGATTGGACATGGTGCAGTAGCTTACGAGGTTGGCGTCATCAAGTATTGGATGGACAATTGCAAGTTCTAAGTTGGAAGGTAGACAGTTCTTGAAGGATGAGTTCTTGGATAGAGGATAGGAAGATCTCTACTGAATTGTCAACATGAAGTTGGGTTAAAATCAGATACATTTTACATGCATCAGATACATGCTGAAAGGTAAAGGGAACTTTAGCAATTAATTTGTCAGGACTCTAGATTATTTGTGAGAACTGATACATCGTTCACTCTGCTATTGGAATGAAATAAAACTCCTATTCTTAGAGAACTGACACCAGATGATATGTCTGCTTTGTCAAGGCAAACTGCAAATGGCAGTAAAGCATATAGTTATAATAATGTGGTGCTCTGACAGGGCATGGACCAAAGCCAATTGAAGTCAGCAGCTTCCATCTGAGGATCTCTAAAAGCTGTTCAAATTCTGTATTAATGAATTCAGCCTCATGGTTCTATCTGTGAGGGATATACATATTATCATCCCCATTTTACAGATGCTAAAGCTAAGGCACAGAGAAAAATTTATCATAGAGCAAGGAATAATATCCAGGTTTCCTGACTCCAGTGCTTTAAAGATAACCCTACAGACTAGCAGTACAAGTGAAGATAAATACAAAGAAATGTGGAGGAAATTATTTTTTGATTTTTTTAATTCAGATATTTTTCTTCCCTAGAAGGTTTTCTGACAACAGGAGAATTGGTGAAATTATGACATTACAAGAGTCAACATATTGAAACCTGAATTTCTAATGAAAATTTTAGAGGAAGGATGTCTCTGTTAAAACATTCCTGCTACTTGACTTAAGGTCTGGAAATTAATAATACAAATGCTGTGAGATCCAAAAGAGTCTTTAAGCAAATCAAGGTTGGCCTGCTAAGTAAAAGTCAAACAGAAAAATATCCTTGATTTTTTGAGGGGCGTGGAAAAAAATGCTTTCAGGTCTCCAGTATACATAATAAAAAGCAAAACAATATGACCAATTTTTAAAATATCCTTTGTAGATCAGCTTTAATGCCAAGATTACTCTCCTTTCTAGATAACTACCTCATCCAGACATTATGAGGTTTAATTAAGTTTGTGAAGCTCAAATATCCTCAAAGGAAAGGTGTTTGTCAAAATACAAATGATTATTATTGCTAATGTGTTTCCTGCTTTGTTTCTGCATGTAAGTGTCAATCTCTTCCATGAAACTACATGACTTGGACTGGCCCATCAAATAAAATTCTCTTTGTGGAGCAAACAAAAAAGGGGTGGAACTGTTTCCTGGCACCCACACTTATTCCTGGACGAAAATCAATAAAGTGACCTGTTAACAGTGGTTTCTGTCAGTTTTAGATACATGATGCCTAGGACTACCTCGCTCAGCTCATTAACTTTTCCACCAGAACTGATGTGTTTCATCTCTGCTTCATTAGTTTAGGATAGAAGGCATTGTTGTTCTATAGTCTAACAGTGGGACAGATTTATTAATACATTTTATTTTTTATGATCTGTGATAGAAAAATTTGGTATAACAAGCCAAAATGAAAACCAAAAATAAAGATTCAGATAAATCAGAAGATAAGCCCAGACAATTTTTTTATTCATATTGCAGTCTCAAAACAGAATTTACCAAACAAAAAAAAGTTAATGTTCATTGAAAAGATGTCTTTATTTTGTAAAGAAAAAAATATCTGGTTGATTAATCTGATATGTGAATACATGCATAACTAGACAGATGCATTATGTGGTTTTTTCATCTTTGTCTGAAGCATCAAATATTAGCACTGCTCGGGGATTTGATGGACTTACAATCTGATACAGTAGAGCAATTTCTGTTTTTCTGTGCCTCCATTTCTAAGGTAACTGGTGGATAGACCATGAGTTGATATCACCATCATTATCATCATCATAATGCATTGCACTTCTGCAGCATCTATTCCGAGGAGCTCATAGACTCATAGACTCATAGGTCAGAAGGGACCAATATGATCATCTAGTCTGACCTCCCGCACAAGGCAGGCCACAAAACCCTACCCATACACATTTATAACAACCCCGAACCCATGACCGAGTTGTTGAAATCCTCAAAAATGAGATTTGAAGACCTCAAGCTGCAGGGAATCCACCAGCAAGCGACCCATGCCCCATGCTGCAGAGGAAGGCGAAAAACCTCCGTGGCCCCTGCCAATCCGCCCCGGAGGAAAATTCCTTCCCGACCCCAAATATGGCGATCAGCTAAACCCTGCGCATGTGGGCAAGACTCACCAGCCAGCACCCAAAAAAGATTTCTCTGCAGTAACTCAGTTCCCATCCCATCCAGCATTCCCACAGACCCTCAAAAGTATTTTTTTAAATACATATTAATTTATCTGCACAATACTGGTGTGAGGTCCTCTACCTAAATGTAATTCCCATTGGAAGGATGGAAAAAGTGAGGTACAGGAAAGTTTAGTGTCAGAACTTCATTATGGCAGAGTTTATTGTGACAGAACTGGACAGAGAATCCAAAAATCTTTCTTCCTGCTTTAGAAGTTTGGTGCTCTTCACCACTGTTGGTGACTGCTTCTTTAGTTGTATTTATTTAAATATACAAAAAAGTTCCTGCCTATTTAAAACTTCCAGATGCGTCCGCACTAATTTTAAAAAACAACAACAACAAAAAACACACACACACAAAAAGCCTTTAAAGAACGGAGATGTAGTCAAAATAGTTGGAATGTGATTAACTTGTTTTGTTGCTTTGAAGATTAATACAAATCTTGATTTATTTCAGGAAGCTAAAAGGTATATGCATAACGCCAAAGTCAAAATTACTATTCTCAGATTTAGTTTTCTACTTCTTAAAATAGTTTCAGTTTATTATGGAAGATATACACAGAAGTAGAAAAGTAAAAGATAATACGTCTGATTTTCTGAGACAGCTATGACCCATTTACAAAAGGGACTTAGGCACAAGGCTATTGACTTTCAATGTGACCTAGGCTCTGAAGTCACATAGGTACTTTTGAAAATTTTACCCAACATCTGTACTTTGTTTCCTTAACTGCTTCATGTACATTGTTTAAATAAGTTTTAAAAAATGAGGATTTTATAGCTCTGGTCCAGATTTTCCATGAATCTTCTTTCTACAAATAGAGCTATTTTATTTATAGTACATAGATTGATAATTATTTTAAAAGACTATTTATAGCACTGTGCCTTGATATTCTTAAGCAATATGTAATAGATATGGAAAAAATATATTAAAATGTCATATGTAGTATAAATAGTATATAAACAATAACAAACTAAATACTCCAGATAGTTAGAAACTGGTTTAAAATTAAAAAAAAAATACTAGAAAAGGACCTATTTAGCTGGTGACTGCTTCCTACGTATAATAAAGCTCTAATGAGAAATCATTGTTTTCTGCAAAGATATAATACCATTATTTATACTCTGTGTTATTCATTTAACTACAGATGCTGAAATTCCAAAACATAATAGTTGGTGTTTGCTTTGTGAATGTGCACTAGGGCTGGGTGTACCGTGCACGGTTTGCTTGAACCTGCACAATCAGTTTTCAGGGTTTGGCAGTGGGCCAATCTGTACAGCTCTCCTTGGAAACCATTATTCTTTATTATCACTATTAGTAGTAGTATTATTACTTCTCTTTAGCAGCACCCAAAGAGTGAACTGTGTAGACATGAGAGAAAATATCTCCCTGCTGTAATTAGTTTACAGTCTGATTAAACAATTTACAGACAGAAGGGGGTGGGAGGAGAATGGAATACAACATTTAAAAAAAAAAGTTATGTAAAAACTTTCCTATTTGTGGTGTTTTAGTTTTTTAACCTTTACCCATTATCTCTTTGTTATTTCTTAATCCTTTTGCCTGATCTCAACCAACCAAGAAGCACTACCACCCTACCAGAAGTCCCTATTGCTGGTTGCTCCCTCCAGGTCTTGGAAATTCCCCATTTCTTTTGCTTTTTGTTTTATTTAGTGACAATAGTATCTCCTTCCCCCTCTAGCTTCCCTGTTTTTACAGGTGGTGCTGGATCATCACAGTTCCTTATGTAGGTTTCTGTGCGTGTCACTACCTTCCATAACTCAGGAGTGACAGACTCTGCGCTAGTGTAGGTACCATGTAAGAAAGAGGCCCACTGCCAGTAACTCACTGAATGAGGATAGGACCAGAGATGGTCCAAAATCCTTGAGGATTCTCTAGTAACTTTATATGAGACTTAAGGGGATTCTTTTCTGTACTGTCTAATTGCTAGGGTATCAAGGTGTTCCCTAGCAAGCATATTGAATTTATAGATTGTCTATGTACCTCAGCTTATTCTGTGGGCCATTGGCAGGATGAGCAAAAATGCTTTCCTATTTGACCTGCCTTAGTGTTTCTGCTCCCATAAAAGATCCTTTTTGGATTGGGGGAGGCAATGACTCTTACAGAAGAACTTTTTGAACACTCTGCTAAGGGGAGTGGCCACCCTCTCTGAGACTTGGAAGTTATAAACAAAAAGATGGCCCGGGGGCCTGGAAAAGAGGAGCAAGCTATGGAAGTGGTAAACACAGACTGATGTTTGTGAACACGATGGTAACTGAACCCCATCTGGTTTTGGTGCAGTCTAGGTTTTATGTGTCCTGTTTGCAGAGCCTTAATGAGTACCTATATGTTATGAAGTTTTCCCGAATTATCCAGACTACTTTAGTCTGTTAACCAGATCTGGGAGCCAAATGAGAACAGACTTTCTTGTGAGATTTTTCAGCCCTACTGCTTGTGGTCTCATTGCAAACTATTGTGAGAGTAGACTTTCTAACAACTTGAATACTTTCCACATAGATCCCAGCTAGAACTAATTTTTTAAAAAATCAACACCTTAGAAAACATAAATTTTACCTGTCACTACTTGTAATCCTTTTACATTAGATGAGACTCTAAATCCCTTTGAAAGAATCAAACAGAATTGCTACCTACCAAATATCCTATTTCCCATGGATGAAAGCCCCAGCAATCAGGAAGGGTTAAAATCCTAACAGAGCAACCCAAACAGTGGAGCTTCAATGAGTACTATTGCCAAGTGCCAGAATAGCTGGTCCCTGTAGCTTCTGTGACTTCAGAGGGGAAGAAAAGGAATGTGCTGGCTAGCAAAAGAACTGTAAGTAAACCACCACTTCCCAATTCATTGGCTCTCACTTCCTTCCCGTAAGCAGCTATTTCCTGTTGCATAACATGGAGCCCACCAATGAAAACAACAGACAAAGGAGTCTGAAATAGGTCCTGCTGCCCCTCCAATCTCTGTTCCCTACAAAACAGCAGTCAAAGTGGAAAGCTGTAAGATAAGTGAACAGACATTATACTTGAATACTGGTTTTTAACCCTTCCTTCAAATGCCCAACTGGGCTCAAAAGACTAGTCCATCACTGAGTGAGCAAGCGAAGGACACATACTGGCATATTTGCTCTAGTTTTTCTTCTTTGCCTTTATTATTTCTGGACTTGCGGAAGGCTGCATCATAGGGTTTGAACAGAGACATTAGGTAAAAGAGAGCAAAATACTTAAGAAACAAGGTTACCTTTTATTCTGTTTAGAAGATTTAAAGTTTCTCTTCCCTTCAGCTTTTGATGGCAGGTGTCATAACAAACCAGGCTTCCTCTACACAGCCAGCGAGTTTGGAGTTTAGCAATTTTTCCTTATAAAAATAGAGAGACAGAGAGGGATGTTGTAATTGTACTGGTCTCTTATTCTCGCTTCCTGCCTGATCATGCTGGATGGAAACACCTCCTCTATGACTTCTTCAATGGGTTGTTTCTATTGGAATAGTCACTGCACAGTCAAAACCCCCACCCCTAAGGTCAGAAAGATGCAAATTGCAACCTCCTGTGGCAATAGGTGTCACTTCCTGATAGGGCACTGCCATCTTCCCCCCATGGATTTGCTAAGGAGTAGCAGCTTTAAAATGTTTTTGGAGCTCAATAAGAACCCACTAGCGGAGCTTGCGCTGGGATACATTGAATCAACAGATCTGCTATTCAGTGGGCACTTCTTCTTGAAGGACTTCTCCTGCCAAAGCCCACTATAAAGTTGGGGTGATCTCTGATAAGCGTATTAGTATGCCTGTAGGGTCTTTTATAGTGTTTAATATGCTTTCTCTGTAATACTTGTATTTTAAGAATAAAATAGGCTTTCAATGGGAGTGCTCTGTGGTAACTTATGAACATTGGCAATTATATGGTGTATCATCTCAGGGAAGAAGCACGCAAACCTGGTTAGGCAGACTGTCTTTTGCTGGGAATAACACAGTGAAGGCAGAGGTCTGTTCAGTTTAGAAATACCCTAGTCAGAAGGAGGAGAGAGACAGGTTTCCACTCAAGAGATGGTGGCCAGGGCAACCGAAAGCTTGAGTGTGGGCACCCTTGCTGAATGGCTAAGCGGAAATAGTGATGCAATTACTCTGAACTGTAACACTGGCATATTCCTGTTGGATCTGTTAAGGCGTTGTCTACACCACAGTGTTAGCTTGAGTTATAACTCCAGTGTTGCCCATAATCCAATTCCTGTCCACATACAAAAATGGCCAGCTAAAGCTATTCTGCTTTAAACTTGAGATAGCTGGGCCATCAAGGGAAGTGGATTGAAGCTGGAGTGCTATTGATATTGTAGCTTGTAATGGAGTGAGGATGCAGCTACAGGCTACAGAAGCAGTTAGCACAGCTCATCAACTGCTAATCCAATCAGACGGCTAATCAAATTACACTGTGTAGAATGGTTTTTCGTGGTGTGCCTACTCTCACTCATGTTAGTGCAGTAACTCAAGCTAAATGTTGCAGTGAAGATAAACCCTAACCCTAAATTACATCACACACACAAACCTGTTCAACACATTTTGACAACTTGGATAGATTTGTTCTTGTTAATACCTCTGTGGCTTTATGGAAGAAATAGACCTCCATCCTACTATTTTTGTCATAACACAACACGTGTAATTATCAGTGAAATCCTGCTAGGAAGTGGAAGTTCTTTGTGTAAAGAAGCACAGGTGGATTAATTATCTGGAGTTGTAATTAATTGGGGTTATTCTTCTCAAGTTAAGCACATTTAAAGTGTATTTTACTAGTAAATTAATTATGCATCACCAAGTTGAAGTCTTTTATAGCTCTAGTGACAGCAGGTAAAAACCCTTTTAAACTCATTTCCTGGCTGGATATCATTTTATCAACTCATTTCCATCAAAAATTCTAAAATCAGTCAGCAAAAGAAGAGATGAGATTATGGGGGTGGAGGAAAGGATGGACTAGACTTATCCTTTGACATTTTGTGCCGTAGTACATATTTGAATCTGACATATGTCAGATTTATCTATTTAATCCTAGTTCCTAATGAATCTCAACTCACTTTACAAAGCCATTACACAATGGGTATGATTAGCAGTCTCTAATCCAGAGTGGTCCAGAACTGGAACAGCAACAGTGCTATGAGTTCTGGGCCTAATTTACTGCTGCCTTGCAGTTTGTATAGTCATTTGCAGCTCTGCAACCTGGGTGTAAAATGCTATCTGATCAGAACAGTAATATTGTAGTTCCACTTTGCACAGGCGTAAATGACTGACCAAGGTGCAAAGTAGTGGACAAGCAGACCCCTGGAGTGCAGAAACAAAGTGGCAGAGCTGTGGGGAGAAACCTATACATCTTCCTCACTATTGCTCCAGTCCTGTGTGTGGTCCTAACTGGAATCATTGGACTATATCTTCGTGTACACTCCTGCCACATTGCATCAGGCTTTAATCCTTGTTGTAGCAGTCAGAAGTAAAGCTTCAGTTTAGATTGCTGTATATGATACATCTCCTTGTGAGGTGATATGGTCGTGACAGATTTTAAACAAAGCTTTAAATCAAAACCATGTTCCACATATGGGAGCCAGTTTAAATGTTACATAAATAATGTGTCGAGGGAGGTAATATTAATCAGCTCCAAACTATAGTTACAGATGCAATTTTGGATTTGAAGATTGTTGACTTTATTTTTTTTTAAGAACCAATCATCAGAATTTTCATATTTACAACCTGCTCCCTACCTTTTAGACAGGCTAATGGCAAATTTTAAAATACACTTAGTGATGTTGCTGTTAGATAGGAGCTCTATTTCCACATTCACTGTAAGAGTGAAATTCCGTTAACAGTAACGTAGACTCAGGCTAGAAGAAAACAAAGAGTATAACTTTTCATTTTTTTTTCTATTTGTTGCTGCAGAGATGTGTAAAAGTGAAATGTAGGTATTCTATCATCAGCTAAGTAATGTCTACCATGTGCTGCTTCAGTGATGTGTAGATTGGCATGCAGAGGAGTAAAAAGGACGTGACTAGGTGATAATAGGATGGAGACTTCCTACATGTATTCTGCCACTTGAGAAATGCGAGGGAGGAAATGATCACAAATTACTACCAGTCCCAAAGTGGTACAACTTGAATTAAGTGGAGGTTCATGGATTCCTCCAGCCCAGTCCCTCAGGTGGAGGGGGCAGACCCTTCCAGGAGGGAAGAGAATATGACACCCCACAGGGATGTCATGCCCTGGACAGGCTAGTAAGGAACCACCCCACATGTAGGGATCTCATTCTAGAGATATGGAGCAAGGAAGCAACCCCTACCCCAGACTGGATGTCCGCCTTTCTTGTCCTACCTAGGGTATGGCCCTTCTAGGAGGTCATATGCTGTTTCTATCTCCCTACTGACTCCCTGGAGGTCCAACTGCCTGATTTTCAGACCACAGGATTTCTTTCCACCATCTTCCAAACAGGCCCACATACGTTTCTATGCCCCTTCTTATATTTTTCCACAATGGGGCCGAATTTGAGCCCACTTAGATAAAATTGGCATATAAGTGCTCTGCTTCAGAGCAATTTTCTTGGCCAAACATTCAACATTGAATTGAAAAGGAATTGATTGTGGAACATGATTTTTAATTATAAAAACTGGTGCCAAAAATAGATTTTTTTTCCACTCTTGCAATTTGAACATGCATTTTTAAAAGAAATGTTACAGTCAATTAGTCCTTAATGACGCTCTCTTTGTTTTACAAATTAACAGGTGTTGAACAAAAAGAATTATTTAATGCAAAAGTTATTCTGCTGATTTCAGACTGTGCTACAATGAGTCCCTTTCTGCACTTACCTGCAACCTTCCCTTTCCAGGCCTACTGATGCTGGGGTACACTGAAGTGCAGCTTTTGGCCCTAAGAATTTAATGCTGAGATATGAAACGCGCAAACTCCCAATACCATAAACTTGAGTTCAGGCTTCAAACCCCAGCTCAAAGTCCTATTGTACTAGTCTTGAAATTAACACATTTGCTCTCCATGAAATTAAGGGTGCAGTACACAATCTAGTTAGTTTTTAAAGCCCGTGATATTTTTTGTTCTCTGATTATTGGAGTTGGTCTTGCCGAGTAGCCAAATTCTGTTCTCCTCCATAATAGTGCAATTCTTTGAGTCAATGGATCTCGTTCTGACCTCACTCTGACGTTAATCAATTATAACGTATGATATAGCAAGGACAGTAGGAGAGGTAGAAGGGAGGTATGTGAGCCCCAGAGTGCTCGGGGCTCTGTTCCCAGCAGATTAGCCAGAGTCGTTAGAAGGCAATTAGGACCAACTGAGGCCAATTAAGGCCCAGCCAGGTGTCTGGTAAAAATCCTCTGTTCCATACAGCACGCGAGGTGTGCCGTGCCGTGCCATGCCAATGAGGGAGCGTGGAGGAGTTCAGAATTGTGAGGAGGAGCAAAGAAGTGCAGAGGAAGGTACTGCCTCACAAGGGTGAAGCTTGCCCAAGCAGGACTGTGATACCCCCTCCCCCCCCCCCAGGCACAGGGGCCTGGGTAAGGAAGCCCAGTCCCAGGCAGCAAGGGGGCAGGGCCTGAGGAGCCAGAAGGACAGAGGGGGGAAGTAGCCCAGGGGAAAGACTGCAGCTGTGAATATGGTGCCAGCAGCACAAAGGGCCCCTGGGCTGGGACCTGAAGGAGTGGGCAAGCCCAGGTCCCTACCCCCTCCCTGCAGGGAAGGGGGAAGTGGCAATGCCCTGGCCCACTATGAGAGGCAAAAGCACAAGACCCACTAGGGTGAAGCAGGCCCTTTGCCACAAATGTTATTGAGGTCAGTGGCGTTACCTCAGTATGAGGGCGATTAGAATGAAGTTGCAGTGGGGTAGGATTCCATTCAGCTGGTGAATGTGCAGAGCTAAGTCCAGTGTCCTATAAAGAAGCTCTGTTTGGTGCCCTTCCTGAGTGTGTGCTTTGTCCCTTCTTACATGCTGCTTTGTTCTCATTTTTGTGTCGCTCTGACTTATCTCTCTGAATGTCTGTCCTAGTGAGGTGGGGAGGGTGTCATGCTGTCTAAAATAACTCACAACTGAGACTGCCACAGGGTAAAGTGTCAAGAAGCAGGACAGAGACCCCCAAACTGACAATATGTTCTGTAATTACATTTCACCAACCCAGTAACATCTGTGACCTCTGAAATCACTACAGCAGCCCTATCATGGAGTCACAGACAGTCCCACTGGGATTCCAGTCTATCTTGCCACCAAGATGGATTTAGTGATAGTTCGTTGCTGTACACCTAAGATTATAAAATATTTAGGTTGCTCCCATCCCACGGGACCAGTCACTTACCCAGGTCAATTTGTACCTTAGATCGCACACCAGTGCTTGTAGCCAATCCTATAGTAACCTATCTAAGGATTTATTAATTAAAAAAAGAAATGTGAGCATTATTACAAGATAATAAGGCAAACACATACACAAATGAGTGGCAGTCTGTGATTTCAAGAGGCAACATACTTGTGGTAATCTGTCAACTCTGAGTGCCTTTTAGGACTAACCTGTTTGACCCTTGGGATCTCTGCTTCTGTTTCGAAGTTCCAGCCCTGTAAGAGTCAAAACAGCAAAAGAGATGACAAATTTTCAAACCAACTATTTCTTTCTTCCACAATTCAAGCTGATGGAATAAGCCCTTTTACATGTAGCTTCTTCATGGGTGTATGGGGCAATTTAAAAAATCTTTGTCTTGTGGTGTCCCAAAATGGCCCATTTTGTTTTGAAAATCCTTTTTGATGGAAAGGAGATGATCTCTCCTGACTGGTTCACAGTTTCAGAGGGAACATTTTGTACAGTTACAAAGCAAAAACTTAAATATTACCTTACAACATATCATAAAGAAATTATACGTGAGCGTAATGCGCACAGGAATTTATAAGCATTTTACAAAGTCCAAACACTAACTCATTGTTATTAATCCAATACCCATCTGAATCATAGTAATATACAGCTGAAACAGATAGATTGATTTCCAGCAATGAATTTGTCGGTGCTAGGTTGAGATCTAAATCCTTGGCAAGAGCTGGCACCTGGTCTGCCATGTGTCACAGACCTTTATATGACCTTTTACTACATTGATTTAATTTCAGTGTGATGCAAATTTATATAAAGTGTGGTATAGCAAAGACAGAAGGCAGTAGGAAAGTTCTAGAAGGGCGCTATATAAGTGCTGGAATGATCCGGGCTTTATACCCTATAGACTAGTCAGAGTCCATATAAGGTAATTAGTGTCAGCTGACACCAATTAAGGCCCCACCCAGGTGCCTATAAAAACCCTCTACTCCTGAGAGACAGTGTGGAGTAATAGGAGTTGGTGTGTGGTGAGCAGAGGAGTTTGTGGAGATTGTAAAGAAGAACAGAGTACAGTGGTGTGGGGGAGAGAGGTGGAGCCCTGAAGCAGGTACTTTGCTCAAGAAGCCAGGAAGACAGAGGGGGTAAAGTAGCCCAGGGGAAAAGCCTGCAGCTGCGAGCAAGGTGCCAGCAGCACATAGCTGCTACTCAGAGGGCCCCTGCGCTGGGACCCGGAGGAGCGGGTGGGCCTGCGTCCGGGTCCCTACCCCCCTCCCTGGGAAGACGGGGTTACCAGCAACACCCTGGCCCACTGCGAGAGGCAAAAGTGCGAGACCCACAAGGGAGAAGCCGGCCGTTTGCCACAAAGGTGTCGTGAAAATAGAAGGGATTATTTGTTTGGTATGAGAGCATTTAATAGTCTAGTGTGTTAATACTTGAGTAAATAAAGTGCAGGGTTAAATTCTGCCGTTAATTACATTTATATACTTTGTCTGCATTTAGGTCAGCATTGATGAACCATAAATGGTAAGAAATAAAGACCTTGTCTACACTACAAAATTAAGTCGACTTAAATTACATTGACATACAGCCACTCCAGTAATTGAACCAATATTGCATGTCCACACTACGCTGCTTGTGTTGCCAGTGCACATCTGCAGTAGCAATGCTTGCATTGAAGTGGAGAACAGTGCACTGTGGGTTAGCTATCTCATTGTGCAACTCACCACTGTCTAGTGCAGGGTATTTTGGGAAGGGTTTGTAGTGCCTCATAGATGCAGAGACACAGCAGGGTGGCTGGGAACATGGATTCAGCGGCCGATGATGCAGTTTTCTCTACCCCATCCTATTACGTTTTGCACTGCTTTTCAAAAGCCCTGCTAGCCTATGTGTCCACCATCTCTGTGCAAAGCATCGATCCTGCACTGCTCTTGCATTATGAACATGTCTAATCCTGCAGTATTTCCTGAGCTGGGAGTCTTATGATGATTCCTTGGTGGCTGCCTTGCTGTGCTCAATGGAAATAAACAATTCAGGATTGCTGTTGGCATTCACAAAGCAGCTGCACACGGTGGACCTCTGATGCTGGGCCTGAGAAACAAGCACTGACTGGTGGGATCACATCATTATTCAGGTATGGGACAATGACCATTGGCTGCAGAACTTTTGGATGCGCAACAGCACATTCATGGAACTGTGTGTGGAGCTTGCCCCAGCCCTCTGGCACAGCAGCACCAAAATGAGAGCTGCCATCACGGTGGAAAAGCTAGTGGTGATCGCTTTGTGGAAGCTGGGAATGCCAGATTGCTTCCGATTAGTCAGGAGTCAATATGGAGTTGGTAAATCCACAGAGGGTATTGCTGTAATGCAAGTATGCAGGGCCATTAATTGTGTCCTGTGACTCTGGGCAATGTGAAGAAAATAGTGGAAGATTTTGCAGCTGTGGGATGACAGGTGCACACACACTCCTATTTGGGCAATTGAGTACATCAACAGAAAGTGTTACTTTTCTATGGTATTGCAAGTGCTTCTGGATCACCAGGGTCATTTCACTAACATCAACTCAAGCTGGTTGGAGAAGGTGCATGACTCACCCGTCTTTAGGAATGCAGGCCTCTACAAAAAGTTGCAAGCATGGACCTTCTTTCCAAGCCAGAGGATTACCAATGGGGATGCTGAAATGACAGTAGTGATCCTGAAAGATTTTGCTTACCCCATACTCCCATGGCTCATGAAGACGTACACTGGCCACCTCGACAGCATCAGGGACTGCTTCAATAGGCTCAGCAGGTGCAGAATGACTTGTGAATGTGCCTTTGGCCATTTGAAGGGCCAATGATGCTGTCTACTCAAAAGATTAGACCGCAGTGAAGAAAATATCCCTATGGTCATAGATGCCTGCTGTGTGCTTCATAATATCTGTGAAGGAAAGGGGCCGAAGTTTCTGCATTTTGGAACATGGATCAGTTGACCACTGATTTGGTACCAGGGCTATAAGAAGGGCTCAACAGGAGGCTATTTGGTTCAGGGAGGCTTTGTTGGAGCATTTTAGCAATGAGCCACAGTAATGTGTGTTGCTGTAGTGTGCTGTGCCAGTCGTTTTTTGCACCGTGCCATAAACATTGTAATGAGTGATGTCTGTGCACTAATATAACAATGCCAATGTTGCTGTTACCTTTGAATGTTGGTCATAGCCATCGTATGTTGGAGACCAATAAAGATGAATTAAGTTGCCAACAATAGATTTTTATTCCACACCCATACAAGCATACCTATTTAGAGCGGGGGATGGGGGGAATCTCATACATGCAGGTAAAAGTATCTTTAAAGGGTATAGAAAAGGGAATTCACAAATGCATACACCAACATAGCTGCACATGCACCCATCTGTGAGAGACTATTATGTGTAATCTCCCAAGGGATGGAGGGGCTGTGGTACTGCTGCAGCACTAGAAGATATGTGTGTGGTATGTGTGGGGACAGCGTAGGGAGGTCCTGGAATGAAGCTGGGACATAGGAGGAGGTGAGCAGGGATATGTTTAGCCTGAAGTTCAATCAGAGACTACAGCATGTCTGTTTGCTCCCTAAGAAGCGCTGTCATTTTTTGCTGGCCATTTCTCCTGTCCTCGCTATTCTCTACATTTTGTCATTAATCATGACCCTCCAGATCCTCTCCTCACAATCCAAAGTGCCAGAGGCAGGCACGATATCCTGGAATATGTCTTCCCTTGTCCTTCTTTTTCTCCTCATGTGGCCTTCCCACTCTGCCATTGTGGGAGGGACCTCAAGGTCACTTTTGCAGGTGCTAAAGAAACAATGGATAGAGGACTTTCACTTTCCTTGAGCCACACAAGTTACAACACAAAATTCTTACTTCCCCTTGGGATTTACACAGCATGGCAGCTGTCCCAGCCATAGTGAGTACAGCCCGGTGGGTGGGAAGGGGTGTGTTGGTACAATAAGAGGAGGGGTAGCAGTCGAGCATCAGTATAAGTGGATAGGGCAATGGAATTGCATACTAGCATCATTCTCCATAGGCAGTGGTGATTTTAGCTGATGTCTCACTCATGAGGGTAACCGAGGTTGAAACTTTCAGGAACAGCTGCTGCCCACATCTTAAGGCAGACCAGGTCTGTAAGCTGCTAACCTGTGAACTGAAGTGGTGCCTGATGAAGTAATTGCTGATGCTATGAGAAAGTGTTCTACCATGGGGGGGGAGAAATAAGACAGCCCTCCAGAAACCTTTGGCACAGGATGCAGACTATGTCCAGGAAAGTTTTCTAGATGTCTATGGAGGTTTCATGGGACATCCCAGGGCACATAAACAAAGTGTTCTGCAAGGTCCCATCTGCCTAGCTGTACAGTTGGCAACAGTACTAACACTGGTTATTTCACTGCCTCTTCTAACCCGATTCAAAAAAAGTTTATGAAAATATGTGTCCTTGCAATATTGAAGTAGACTAAGTACTTACCTGAGGTTCCTCCCCCTGCATCAGGCTCGCCAGTGCTGGATTTCTGAGTGGCTTCACTGCTCAGAAGTCAAAAACAGTTCCTGGCTCTCTACGCCACTGGATCTCCCAGTTGTCTGTCCTCCATACTCCTGTTCTTCCTCATCCCAGGGTTTCCTGCAGTGCCCTGTGACTCCAGCTCCTCCCGAAGTATCCAGTTGGTGCTGGAGATGGGGTTACTGCCAAGGGTGGCATGCAGATCCTTGTAGAAGCAGCATGTCTGCCGCTCTGCACCAGAGTGACTGTTTGCATCATTCTGCGTGTCCCAGTTGTAGCCCTTCTCCACCATGTCTGGAGTGATCAGGCCATAGATAGTGATGTTTCTATGGCTGGATCAGAGCTGTGAGTACACAGCTTCCTCTCCCCACAAATCCAGGAAATCCACCACTTCCAGTGTACCTCAGGCAGGAGCATGTTTGCTGTGTGAAGCTGGCATGGTTAGCTAAGTAGTTGCTATGTTAGCTCTCCACACCAAGTAAACAGGAAATGAAATGTCAGAAATTCCCAGGGCTTTAAAAGGGGAGAGGTGTGTATTTGTATATCTGGCTGCCGGACAGCAGAGTTAAACCAGAGCATTCAGGGTGGGATTCAGGCATTATGGGATGCCTCCTAGGGGCCACTAAAGTCAACATCAGCACTGAGGTGTCTACACTGACACCATGTCCCCCTAACTATGTCGCACCTCTCACCATGGTGGATTTATTAGGCCTGCGCAGTGGGAAAGTTAATGTGGCAGGAGGAACATTGTAGTATAGACATCTACAAATTAGGTCAACGCTGGCTGGCTTACATCAGCCTAACTTTGTAGTGTAGACAAGGCCTAAGTCATGAACAACAACAGCAGTAGAAAAAAGTCTTTGCCATTCTAAGAGACAAAAGCTTTTCTTTATTGAAAGGGAGACTCTCCGAGGCACAAAGGGTAGTTTGGCACACAAATCCTATTGAAACGTAATGGGATTTGGGCCCAAATTACCATTTGTACCTTTGTAAATCTGTCCCTGGTATTCCTGCCAAGAATTGGCCATGCATATTGGCAGTCATAGTAGTTTCGGAACCCAATTTCCACAGGACGGAAGAAATATAGGAATGGGGTATGCAGCCTTATGCTGTGATTGCCCACCCTCCTTATCCAGTAGCTCCTGGTGCTGACACTTGAGAGGGAACAGGAGGGGAAAAGGCCAGTGTACATGTCTTTCTAAGGTATTTTGGGTTGCTGAGAAACCCATAGTCATCATAGGCTTCCATAAATTAGTTCCCAAGGGCTGCTCTAATTTATTCCAGCCCCTGAAGCAGCCCTGAACACAGAGTTACAAAAGGAGTTTAGCACCATCTTTGCCTTCCCTCTGCCCCGTATTCCTTTTTCAATTGACACAGTGAGCCAAATTCAGATCTGAGGTAAGAAAGTGCATTTCCACTGAAGTTAAAAGTTTGGGGATAGCTGGCACAATGGACTGCTGTACTAGTTTTCATGTAGAGATACAGGGCTCAGATGCGGATTGGTGTAGAGAGAGAGCTAGTCCCATTCATCCTAGCTCTAGTGGTTACTATAGACACACAAAACAAGAGAGGCTCAGAACTGGAATAGAAAGAGTCTTGAAAATCAGGATTTAAGAATGAGAAAGTTTGCAGTTTATCTGACTCTGCTATGCCTGGCCTTGTCCAAGCCTATCAGACTTTCTCACCACTAAATTTAGCCACAAAATATATTTAGACAAGAAGAGAGATCCCCATATAACCCTCCTAATTTTTCCCCCTCTATCTATTAGACAATGTAAAATAGTAGCAAGCAAGGTCAAAACAATCCATTATTGTCAGAGTGTGCAAATACTGTCCTTGCCTCCTGTGTCTGAACATAAGCATTAACATGTAGTCGATACTAAATATGGTGAAAATTTTAAAATTTGACAGGAATTAAAACAACTTTTGCACACTGAGATCAGGAGTTTTGTACACCCTGAAAAGCTCACCCTGTAATTATGTAGCTGACAGTCTCACTTCAAACCACAATATCATGTTCTACTGAATATGATATGCATAACTGTGAATTTTGTATTAAGTAAAAACAACAATGTACATGCTGAGGTTTTGAAGTAAATGCTGAAATGTTTCCCTAGCAATTATAGAAATGACTGCCTTCTTGCAGAATATTCCTGACATTGTGTATTGTTGCTTGCCTTATTTATTCATTGCCTCATTCTGCATGCCTCTTACTTGACTGTTTGTGAAGGCTATGCACATGAAGCCTCAGCCTAGCAGAACTGTAGCTCCTGGTGTTCAGGTTGTGGATTCTATTCCCAATCCTGACCCTGGCCTGCTGAGTGATGTTGGCATTTCTGTGCCTCATTCTCCTCCTACCCAATTTCATGTCTATTTGGGTTGTAAGCTCTTGAGGGTACAGATTTTGTGTGTACAGCACCTAGCACAGTGGGACCCCGTTCTTGCTTGGGGCCGCCAGATGCTTCTGTCATACAAATGACAATAACAAAATGGTTTTGGAAATATGGAAACAAGCTTGCTTACAAAAGGATATTATTCATTTACTTAATCCTTCTGTCCATTCTCTGAGATCTTGTCTAGCCTTCTAGAGGTCAGGGCATTCATAAATTGGGAGAAAGACAGCAGGCAAATATATTGCTTTTCTCTTTTAAGAAGTCAGAATCGCATCATCCTCCTGTTACTTTTGGAAGGTCCAGTCATATTAGACTTTCCCTATTGGTTTAATTTAAACTCTACCTCCCTATGGGATTCCTCTCTACTCCTTGTCAGTTCTAGGTGCATTTTATTTAGATTAAAAATATGCAGTTTACAGATTCCCTGCTCTGAGTCAAACAGCCTCCTTTGTTAGAGAACTGCAGCAATCATGGAAATGGTAAGGACTCTCCTGTTCCTTCCCACTTGAATTGAAGTGCCTTTGTATGCTACATGCTGAGACCTTATACTTGGGTCAGTACAAGGTTAAATCTTTCCAATACTGATTTCCTAAGTCAACACATTTAAAAAATGAATTTAACATTGTGGTGAAAAAAGTCTCCTGAAAAATAATCATCTGTCCCCCTATAATATGCAGTTAGATAGGAGTGAAATATATGCCATTAATAAAGTGGAGTTGATTTAACTTACATTGATAGAAATTGAGAATATTTTTATTATGCTATAATTCTTCTCTGCTCTCTTTCTTCAATCTGAGTACTGTGCTTGGAACTAATTTTCATCTATTACACATTTCATAATACTATTAGTCTGATTAATTAATGTATAATACATCCTGGAGACTAATTTGTTTACTCCTAGTGGGCTCATTAGGACTTGCCGTATGAATGTGAGATTAGATTTTAAAGTGAGCCACCTTCTAATGATTGAATCATATGTCTGTTTTGCAGAAACCTGACAAATGAAAATCAAGTAATCTATATCCCTTTGTTTATGTGCACAAGTGCATTAAAGCATTGCTAAAGCTAGAGAAAATGTAGCCCAGCTTCCTGTAATTAAATACATGATTTCCTTAATATTACTCATCGTTGATATACTGCACACCAAACTAAGGTATATTAGGATAGTATGTCATTTCTTCAAATCTGAATGGGACAGGGTCTTCGTTTAATTTTTTTCCTCAGGATGTATCCTTTATTATTTGTATTTGTTAAAGATATAGTCCAACTACCATGAACAGGTGAACTTTATACCTAAGTTGTATATTGACCAAACATTGTGAGATTTGGGAGTGTTTTCTCAAGTGTTGTAAGGAAGTCTGGAGTCTATTGTTGTAATATCATACTGTAACTTCTTGCTATTTAAACTTTTTGCTAAATTGACCATCAGAAAACTTTCATTTCTGCACACTTTTTTCATATTTGCTCTTGCTTGCCTAATATTCTGGTAGAAGTGCATAGACATTTTCACGAATTAAAATAGTGTAGGAAATATGAGAAACTATGAGAATGGTCATATAATAAGCAGGAATTCCAACTCCTGCAGGAAAGTTCTTACCTAGATCTTGCACATTGTTTAAGACTATTTTTTTCTTTTTATCTCTGAACTTTCATTTGTTAGTTCTAATTCTTTCTACATTTCTATTCCATTCTTGCTGCGTATTCAAATGGGAGAGGCATCAGATCACTTTGCATTTTAAGAAAGGTTCTAAAAAGGGCATATCTCAGTCTAGTATAGTCTGGGGATTGGTAACCTCAAAAGCTTTATGGGTTAGTCAAGGTACTTTAAGTGCCCACAAGTTCAGGAAATTCATCCTTATCTGAATGTCTTTGGTCTGCAAAATTGAATTGGAAAGATCACCAAAACAGGCTCTCTGATAAGATTTCCTGTAAGGCTATTTCTATGTGAAAATTTTGACTTTCTCACAGGAAAAACAAAGGTGCATAAAATGAAAATAATTAGTTAAGCAATTTTTTTATCTCCTCCAAATCACTGCCAAAACATTTATGTTAAAAGGATGCATGATTGGGATGGTTTTTATTAGTTTACCTAAATTGGTTTAACCATCCTTAGCATATACTTCCCTTGATGTTTATGCATATGTTCTTGTAATGCTACTGAAAAATTACATATGTATTAAAAACAAAAAACAAAAACAAAAAAACCCCTAAATGTTGTTGTATTTTTAGTACTTGTCTTAAACTTTCTTTGAAGCAGATTTTATTTACTTTTAGCTATTTATCACCCTGAAACCTGTATAAAAGATTACCCCTATCAGGCATATTGCCCTGTCACTGAAAAAAGACATCCTCCAAAGATCATCCTTGGGGTAAAATCTTGGCCCTATTGAAGTTAATGAGAATTTTGCCATTGACTTCAATAGGGCTGGGTTTTCACTTTGGGTATTTTAAAGGATCGATGATGCAGTTATCATTCTGTTTTCTTCATGCTAGAATGAATGACCCAAAAGTATAATTTATTACTAGAGATGTTGGTTCTATGAGTGAGATTTTTGATATTGTAATTATATCACTTCACACAAATGTATGTTGTGTGTATCAATACATCTGCCAAGTTTAATTTGCAACATTCACCCTATTAGGTATCATATCTATAGACATGCATCCAATCTGTTAAAATGTCTGTGTACACAGTTTGTAAGGTACCTAGCATAACATTAATTGTATGTATGTCATTTTGACTCCAGTACTTCACCACTGTATTGCCAGTTTTGTGATGCAACACAACATTTCATGCAAAAACTAGAAAAGCTGCTACTTTTTCTCCTGAATTATGGGAAGATGGTTTTGCCCACTAATGGCTATTGGTGCTATTAGAAATAAAGACTAATTTTGAGATTTTTTACATCCAGGGGATGGTGGTGCTTTTGTTTTGCCATATACTACTTTCAAATTTTAGAGTAGAAGTTGATTGCCACATTGCCTAATCTCTCCATCCTCAGACCATTTGGTGAGATAAGGTCTCTCTCTAGAAGGTTTGCTTGTAAAGCTGGTTTTGTAAACAACCAGTGTCTTGTGCGTGGACCAGAATTATATATGCACAGTAAGATGCGTTTTATATAACAGAAATTTTAAAACTCATAAGTTATTCTCCCTATTAGAATGATTATTTAAATCAATTATTACACAAATCTTAAGCCAAAATAATTCTATATTCCCGTAAAAACATTTTTTTACTTATATAGATTCTTGAAAAGGTATATTTAACTTTTAGAACTGCTGAATTACATACCTTATAAAAAATATATTACTGTTGAGTATTGAAAAATAACTGGGAAATTATTCAGTATTACTGGAACATCACTGCTTTCTCACTGACAGTCAGATTTTTTTTCCAGAAGAGTTATCTTGCGTTTGTTCCTGTAGAATATTAACCTCATTAGTATATATACTCTCCTGGAGACACTGTTGCATTGGAAGTAATACTGGTGAACTCATAAATGTAAGCCCCAGTGCTCAAAGGGTTTTTAAATTCCGTGTCTATAAAATCCCTTGTTTCTCACCTCGTCCAGTACCCTGCATCACTGTTATAGGTGTATAAATACCAGGTTTTCTCATGTTTGAGGTCCCACTTTTCTGAAGAGGAAAGAAAAGGCCTGTCCACATTACCAGTTTTCAGTTATACTGAGGATCTTGATATAGTTAAGGAACAGAGTTGCATATTTGTGTCAGCATGACAAATTTGAAGCTATCCTACAGATGTGCTTCTGAATCTGTTCAAGCTCTCTCAGATGGTAAAAGAGGGGAGATTGCATACTAAAACACGGTTGTCAAACACTCCTTCGGGAACCTTTGTCTGATATACTTAGGGCTAAATCTTGATCCCAGTGAATTCAATAGTTTTGCCTTTGACTTCAATGGGAACAGGATTAGTCCCTAAACGCTGTTGCTGAAGTTGGCTCGACAAGCTAATCTGTTTTGCTAGCACAGCTATACCATGTTAGACAAAACAGTGTTCAAAATGGATTTAACTTTCCACTGGTGTGGACAAGGCTAATGCAATTTCCTTCAGAACTCATCAGCACCTTTCCTTAATAATCAGCCAGAGGGATTGCTGTCTGGTGATAGGAGACACTCTCCAATCCCAGTGGAGGCTAGTAACATATACCATGTGAGTGAATAAGCAATATTGAGAAGTAAAGATGTCCCTAGAGCCCTTCCATTGCTGCAGGTATTCTATCTGATGCAAAATAGGCAGAGCCTTCTTGATAAGCCTTCACTGTCTGTCTTTAACCTAGCTCCACAGCAGTCCACCCCCTACTGGTCTATGTAGGAAGATTCTGGGAACAAAATCCAAGTATCTTGCATAACAGTTTTAAGAAGTGAAGTGTTTAATATTAAGTCCCTGGTTCTGAACTCGCTGAGTCAGTATAGAGGACAAGCAATGTGTATTGCTGTTTAAAGCTTAGATTGTTTTAAAGAGTTAAAACCATTTCAGTGTTGTCCTTGATACTTCAGTGCGAGAGGTCAGAGCTAGCATACAGAATGCAATTCTTGTTTGAAGTGGAAAGTTACAGTGTAGCAAACACTAGCACTGTGCACTATGTATCTATGTAACCAAATGCAAAGTAGTGCAACAATCTAAAATTCAATATTTTTGCCTTCAATTGCAACTGTCTGAAATCTTTTGATTAGTAAATATCTCACCCTATGTACTTTTTTGAGGTAGGCATTTTCTTGCTAAGCTGCCTTAGGGAGCATATATTTGTGTGTCACCAACAAGCATATTTCAGCAAGCAGCAAATTTCTAGGGAAGTATCTGCCTCTACTGCTGGCCTAAGAGTAGAATGTTTGTATAAACTAAAGTGGTTAGTGCAAATAGGCTGTAAGAGTGCAGGTCACTCAGAAATGTACAATAGTTGGAATAACTTCAATTTGCAATGTCCTGTGAATCCTTAACTTCTGGAATTGACAGATCAAAGAGCAAGCATATTGTGCATAAGCACTATTGGCAGCATCTGACCCAGAAAAATAAAGCCCCTTGCTTTTATGAAAAGGCATGGTGATGGTAGTGGTGGTGGTGTTTTGGGTTTGTTTGGGTTTTTTTGGGGGGGAGAAGGGGAAATTTAGTTATTTAGTGCCTTTCTCCTTAAATGTCCAACACTGTAATTGACTAAGACCCAGTCTACACTTACCTTCGGGGTTCGGCGGCACTTGACGGGAGATACGCAAGTGATTTACATCAGTTGAGTATCTCCCGTTGACTTTGCTGCATCTCCTCTGCACGCTGTCCACACTGCGCTGCACCAACAGGAACAGCGTTCCCTTCGATGCAGCGCCACACCACTTACCGGGGTGGTTTTCCTGCGTCGATTGCTGGATTGACTGCGCAGGTCTACACAGACCACTCAGTCGATCCAGAGCAATTGATCTGAAGGTGGCAAATTTGCCACTGTAAGTGTGGACCCAGCCTAAGGTACTGTAACTCATACATTTTTCAGGTTTCCCCACCACATCTGATAAATAAAATCAAATAACTTAGATTCCTTGTACTGAAGAACATTTCATGCTTTCAGTAACATTACTGAAAGCCTATTGAAATTTATTTTGATCAAAAGTGAATCTTATTTCCTCCAGGTAATTACCTACAAGTATGTCCAGAACCAACTTTTGGCTTCCTAGACCAGCAAATGCATGATGTATGCATTCAACCTAAGAGGAAGGTGAATGCAGTGAATATATTGGGCAGCAAATTTCGGAAGCATCTTTAAAGAAGGCAGAGTTTACAGATCTTGAGACTAGGATTGTTTTGTCATAACATATATTTAATAAATCATGAAGGATTTGAAAAACTAGCTGTTGTTGTTAGAAGAAGCCAAAGAGTTCCTGAAGGAGACAACTGGAGGGAAAAGAGAAAGAGTCTTGCATCACTCAGCACCTACTCAACTGGCTAATTAATGAGTGACATTGATACACTTCAAAGGAAGTCCAATCTGGAACTCCTTTACAGAAGGATGCATGCCATGATCCAAAATGAGTATAGTGGAAATGGATACAGATGTGAATTAAGTTAGATACAGGTTAAAGACCAAATTAGGTCTAGGCTTTTGATTCAGATCTGAGGGTATGAAAGGAATCTGACAAGCTGTTCTTTTGTGATTTGAGCCCAAAATTCTTCTGAGATTTCCACCATCTTGTTCTTAAAATTTTTGACTGACTCATGAGAATTCCAACAGAAAATTGGCTCTTTGTTGTTTAAATCCAATCAGGACCAAAATTAGCCACAGGCTCACAGTTGGTATTCCAATCAGCACAACCAGAAATGTCAAGAGACTCAGAGATGAGATTTCATATATGATTTCCCTCTAGTTGTTGGAGCTTGAATTTGAAGAGTGAAAAACAGTTCAGAAGAAATTATACTGTCTCTGTACATGGAATTATTCTAGCTCTTTGGGGCATAGACAATTTCTCACTTTCTCTGCTCTCTCCTGTAAATTGACTATCACATTTTTGAGTGCGGTAAAAATAATTAATAACAGGACTCTTTAATGTTCATGGCGGGAACTGCTAGCTAACTCAGACTTTTTGGAAATCAAATATCTGATCTATATCTTCCAGTCCTTAACTAATCTCATCTTTATAACAACAACTAAATCCTTGTTCTATAAGCATTTTGAAGGAACATCTTGCACTATTACAACAACTAAAGGGGGTCTGATCCAACAAATCTTTATTCATGTAAGTAATTCTTACTCAGGTGAGTAGACTTATTAAAAGATACCATTGTCTATACTAAACCAATTTCAAAAAAAATTTAACAACAAGGTCTGAAACATTTCCCATAAAGAATTTTTATAAAATAAATTTGGTCACTGATTTCCACTGCACACTCATTAATGTCACAACTTGTATGATTTAGGTTTAGTGGCCTAATCCTGCAACCCTTACTTACAATCCCTATTTATGTGTGTGTAGTCTCAGTGAAGTGTCTGTGTTTTATTCATGGTCATGAGCACTATAGCTTCTACTAATGTCCTGATTTTCAGAAGTGCTCAGCACCACCAACCCCAGCTGAAGTATATGGGAAAACCTGGGCTGTAAAAAACGTAAATCTGAGGTGAAAGCCTGACTCCATTAAAGTCAATTGGAGCTTTGCCATTAACTTCAGTGGGACCAGGATTTCACCTTGGTCTTTCAGTTAATATAATGGATTAAGACAGATCCTAAATCCTGCTGATAGCAATAAATGTGACTAATGTATGTTTCTTTTGTGTTTAATAAAATGTTCTGTTACATCCCTTTTAAATATATTGAAAAGAAAAAAAATATTATTTTTAAAAAACAATGTTGAAATCCTGTGAGTTCCACCTCCTTTTACTCAATCCAATCCCCTGACATTCTGCTCTTGTGTCATTGTGTATGCTCTACAAGGACAGCTTCAGAAAAAGAGCCATATTCCAATCTTAAAACAAGAATCTGTATCAAAATTCTATCTGATGAAAACGACATACTTAGAACATTATCCTTAGTAATCAATCACATTGTTAAAAGATCAAAGTTGTTTATTACCACTGTTGCAAATTAGGAAAACATTGATTTTTGTTTTTTTAAATTTCTTCCACACTTTTATTTAAGGGACACAAAAATAAATCTTCAGGTAGTAAAAGATAAATGTTAGAAATGCTGTAAGAATAATTGAATTACACTCCACAACAAGTATGCATTTTGACAGTAATATAGTGGTGTCTCTATAGATAAAGCCTTAAGACTAGAGAAAAAATAACAAATGTTATTCTGAGGGTGGTGGAATTTTTTTTCAGGAAAGATCTTTTGCATTTAAGAAGTGATGGGTGGACCATTAAAGAAGGTTGTAATTCTATATATACACTAGATCAGTAATCCTTTCCTGAAATGTATTTCATTGTGTATCTTCTATTGTATACTTTCTGAGGAGGAGAAAAGAACTCCTTTTTCTCTTTTATGATGACAGGCTACCTATCATTGAACCTTTAGCAAAATATCAAAGTAGGAAACAAGACAGGGAATATTCATATTTCTTTGTTCTTAGAGTAAACCATACTTTCTCTTTCCATGTGCAACAAATACAGAGCCTAGGCATGTTCCTCTAAAAGTGAAGGAATCACATTCACTTCAGTGGGAGGATTGGGTCCATAGTGTTGTATTATTTTAAATCATCTCAAGATGTTTACCAAGAATGAATACATTCTAGCTTTGGTTTAAGGCTTTCCGTATCTGATAGGAATATCTAATAAATCTACTAGACTTTGGTCAAGATTTTCAGAAGTGACTGGTGATTTTGGGTGTCTAAATTTTTAGGTGCTAACAATCAAGGCTCTCTAAGATGTTTCAAGTTGGGCACCCCAAAATCAAGTCACTTTTAAAAATCTTGTTCCTTGTCTCCCAGCAACATGAAACCTCCTGGTAGTGCTAATATTTATGGTTAGGGATCTACTAATGTCAGCAGTTTAAAACTCAGTCAGTAAACCTGCTTGGCATAGTTACTCTGCAGCTGTACAACACAGCTTTATCATTATTTGTCAAGACCAAAATTGACAAGATTTAGTTTGTAGTATTACTGAGGTGATTTTGATTTTGCTTTTATCTTGAGTTTCAAGTTAGGGTGTGAAAATGGAATACAGCAAATGTACAGGACCTTTTCTCTGACCCTCATTCATTCTGAGAGACATATTCATCCCTTGTAGATCTCTTCATCTGAAAAGATGGTAGCCAGGACTGAGCAGCCATTTAATGGGTTAAAAATAGAAAAAAAAATGAGAGAGAATCACCACTAACCATTTAGGAAAATGGAAGCACGTCCATTTAAATAAAATCAATGGTCTTTTTTTCCCCCCAATGTTTCCAACCTGTCACCTGCAACCAGAGAAAACAACAATCAAACAATCTAAATAACATTCATGATGGAAACATACTCTGACGTTTATCAGTCGTCTTGGACATCAAAGTGAAAGCTTCAACACAGAGATCCCTAGTAACACAATAATATCACATGTTTCTTGGACAGTCTTTGTGATTTTTTGGGGTTAAAAAAATTCCAGCAGCTGTCAGTCCCATCACCTCTTAAAAATAAACTTATTGTTGAAATAAAAAAGACACGAACACACATGCACACAGCATTCCATTTAATAAATCCTAACCTTTCAAAATGGGAGCTTTGCTAAGAATCAAGAACACAAGGTGAAGGACAGAATGAAGCATGCAGCCTGCTGCTCCAATGCTTCACTGAGAACAGATGGTCTTCTGAAACAGTCCATTTGTGATCATTCTATAATAAAGATTAAAGTTGCATATCCCCTACCAGAGGTGCTTTCGGCAGCCTGCCAATTTACAGAGTAAATTTGCGGCCCTCCCCTTTCAGAGTTTGATTCCACCCCACCCCCACTGACAAATCTTTCCATAAAAAGTCAAGATGAAGGATTTTATGTTACCATTATTTTTCAGACGTAATAACCTATTGACAGTGATAAGGAGTTGTTTTATTGTTCCAGACCTTAATCTTACAATAATGTTTTTAGTCATACTTGTGTTTGAGCTGTATTCTGTTTACAAGGTGTGTGAGGCGGATAATTAGACAATGAATGCAGGGCATTTTCTCATTGAATCTGTCCTTGTGAGCTAACTGTGGGGGTATTACAATGGGGTGGCAGCTGTAACTCAAATTGCAAACACAGTTGGGAGTCTGTTATAAGTTAATTTGATCAGTTTCTTGTCAAGAGTTGGCCGCAAACTGTTATTTCCACTGATTACAATGGAACTCATTTACACCATGGCAAGTTGTGTACCAGTGGATAACTTGGGATAGTTACATAGAATAAAAAATAGCATCTTGTAAATGATATATGTACAGCTTAATGTTGTCTGCATTTTGACACCTTTCCCATGACATGTTCTAACTTCAATTTCAGAAATCCAGTCCCCTCTTTTGTTTTCGTAAATTCCCTGTATAGCATTGTGTCCATCTGACACCTTGTTGCTACTAATTGTATTTGATATAAATATATATGAGTGCAGTATAAAGATGGTATTAAACATATAATTGAACTATACATCTTCATTTCAATAAGCTCTGATGATAAACAAATAATGTTCATTATATATGATAATGAACATATTAAGTTAGGGTCTACTTAATGTGGCTACTATTGGAATAGATAGGAGTTTTCTCCACTGACTTCAATGGAAGCAGGATTGAGTCCTTACTGTAAATTAATGCAAGGTAATTATTTTCTTTCCTGTTAAGACTAAAAGCGAAACACATGCTTTTTCCCTCCCTTCTTCATTCATTCACTGTCACTATTCAGTAATTGTACAAAGAACTTTTGGTGGAATTATATAATTGTTAAAACATTTGATGGAATTATGTCAATTTTACAATCTATAAAATGAGGGATAAATATGGAAAAGCCTTCACTAACATGTTGATGACTGCTTTCGGGCTACTGGGGTGATCTAATTTTGTGACATCACATCTGAGAAATGTGATAGATCAGGATTTGGAAATAAACCTGGATGTTTCGTAAGAGCCTGACCCAGTCTAAAAGAAGAGGAATTCTCATGTTTTTAAGGCCCAGTTACAATAGGTAATTTAGCTGGATGCCGTAGACACTAAAAGAGATCGAGAGAGATTATTTTGGTAAGCAGTGCTGGAAGTAAGAAGTCTTAGAATTGACTAAACAAATTTAGGCCCCATCTACAAAGAGCTTCCACTAGTTTAACAGTTGTGGTTTAACTTGGGTACAATAGAGATTGGACAGCTAGCACAGTCAGGGCCAAACTGTATTATCAAAGACATTTTAGTCCAAATAGAGGTCCATGATACAACACGTTTTTATAACATTGTTATAGTATTGTTTGTCCAAGTGACCACTCTCAGGGCAGACTGTGGGCACAACCATACAAAAGGTCATTAAACTGAAAGAATTAGATGGTAGCATTTTACTGCTTTTTCTTGTTAAAATCATTCTGTTCAAATTAAATCAGTTGGAGTTGTGAACTTATAAATAAAAGTAGACTGGGATAATTTATTAGTTTTCTCTCTGCTTTTCAGGAATTCTTTCCCCTAAAACAACCAATTGCCATCTTAGGTCAAGTGCAATAACCACTCAGTGCTGTAATAGGAGGATCCTGATAAAGTGAGACTTGGTGTCCTTTCTTAGTTCTTTACCTATAATAATTTCAAAGTCCACTTTCTCCAGTTGCTCTGCACCCAGAACTCAATTTGATATCAACAGAAGTTCTGTGCATGGACAGGCTGCAGAAATGTCTTTTATGAGAAAAGGTACTTCACATAAGCTGTACTGTTATTTGAAAGGAGAATTTGATCAATGGTGCTAAGATCCTTGCAGTCAAGTGAGGGATCCATAATCCATTCAAAGAGCTGTTTGGTCCCCAATTAAATTACAATGGGCCACATTTAAAGATAATTTCTTATACTGGTCCTAAGAACAAATACTTGTATAGCTTTTTTATAAATATCTCCTGTACATGTATGACCCTGAGGCACCTAGCACACTTTTATGGTATTTATCCCTAAATGATGTCACGTGAGGTCTCTCATAAAACCCTTTGTCATACTGATCATCATAATGATTGTGAAATGTTTCTACTGATAACATTTAAGGAATTGTGTATATGTACTGAAAATATATTTTACAGTCTGTATCCAAGGCAAAGCTGACAAACAGGTTTTGGGTGAGATAGAAACATTGATTCACCTTCCTCTCTGTCTGTCATGTATATTAAGCCACTGTAAGCCAGTACAATGGAAGTGACATTTACATATGAAGTCAATAGAGGGATGGGAAGTCAACAGAGTGGCAAGACACTGGAGATTGATTATAGGGGGTTGTCCTGTCTCAGTGGCAGATAATGACTTTGGGGAATATAAAAAGAAGGCAAAAAGATACCCCTTTAGCCTTCACTCAGAAAGCAAAAAGGACAATGCTTTTTTGCATTCATGTAAGGGGGATCCCAGTCATAGTGGTTGGAGATGCTGGGAAATTGCTTTAGGTGAGCTCAACTATTTTAGACAATGGTTTTAGCCTGTTAACTTTAAATTTAGATTTCAGATGATTTTTGTTTTATGTGTAACCATTTTTGTTTCCAACATGATCCTTATTCATGATCTCTTAAATAATAACCTTAGATAATGTATGATTGTTTTCACTATATACACATATCAGTGTTCTAATGTTATATATTGGTGCTGATCCTCAGCTGAACCACACAAGCTGGTGTGTGGACTGTTACTTGGAAGACCACTTACTTGGTCATTTCTGAGAATGTCTACTGGCTAAAGGCTGGACACTCCAGGCCTTCAAGAGGGTTCAGGGATTGTGGTGCTCCTATTGTTAACCTGCCAGGCAAAGTAAGATCTGGCAGAGCCCTGAAGAAATTGTTTGGATGGCTTACAGGAATCTCTCTGGGGCTCCTGCTGCATCACAGTCCCCCTATACTCTGTCATGGCAATCTAGCCCAAACATTCAAGCCTTTGAACGCTTCTCCAGCACCATTTAGGAAATAAATATTTCATTGGAAGAATGAATTCCAGAAGCAAGGATCTACCACTGAAAATACTATGCCCCTTGCCCTCCTACAGCTTATAACTGGGTGGACAAGGTGAGTGAGGTAATATTTTTTTTGGATGGACTTCTGTTGGTGAGAGATACAAGCTTTTTAGCCACATAGAGTCTCAGTGCTGGATACCAAAAATCATGGACTACATAGAGACTGCATTTATGGATTATTACAACAATCTGTAATTTACTAAGGCCTTGTCTACTGTAGAAAAATAAGTCGACCCTATATAGGTTGACCTACAGTCAGCACAGTAATTACTGTGTTGACTGATGTCCACACTACCCTCCTTGAGTCAGAGGAGTGTATCTTCAACTGTAGCACTTCCAACAACCAAAAAGGGGCAGTGTGGGGAGCTCAGAGCCGCCCCACTGGCTCCCAGTGTGCTTCCCCTCCCCCTCACTCCCTGTTCCCTGCCAGAAGCCAGCCCTGGGCTTCTCCCCATTCCCAGCTGCCCCAGCTTCTTGCCCAACCCCACCTATTCCCTGTCAGGAGCCGGGCTGAGCCATGAAATTGAGAAGGTTGCCCCATCTCCCAGCTGGGAGTGAAGACCAGGCATGCAGGGTTCTTGCCCTGCTCCCAGCCACCAGTGACCAGCTTCTCAGCTCTCAGGGGGACTTTCTGCTGGAGCACTGAACTTGACAAGAATGACAGCCCCACAGCCGATGTACGGGATGCAGTGTCTACATTGACACTGCATTCCCCTAACTAACTCAATGTAAGCCCTACACCTTTTATTATGTTGGCATAGCAGGGGAGTTAGATCAGGGAAGGAGCATTTTTGTTTGCACACCTCCACTGTTTTGTCAACAAAAGCTGACTTTTGTCCACAAAACTCTCTAGTGTAGAGAGCTAACCCCCTCTTTTTGTCCTAGGACTGCAGAGGTGTTAATGGGCCACTCTACTTTGAATGTCCCTTAGAATATATGCTAACTACTTATGCTAATCAATCTGTTCCTCCTTGCTGGAGTACCTTTCCCAGACCTGAAGAAGAGCTCTGAATGGCTGGAAAGCTTGTCTATCTCCAGTTGATCTGACAAAAGATATTACCTCACCCACCTTGTCTCCCTAATATCCTGGGACTGACACGGCTACTACTACACTGCATAGTTTATAACTGGGACAGTTAGCGAAAGTGTATCAGATAAACGCAGGTTGTGTGCTGGATCAGAAAAAAATTATGACATGCATGTATATATTTATCCAGTTCTAAAGTATTGAAATATCCCATCTATCTTTCTATAATCATGTTATATACATTGTAACTTTATCTTTTCCTCCTGCTTTTAATTTAAAATAACCATTAATTATTTGTAGCCATATTAAAAGAAGTGATGTGGAATCCAGGAATCTTAAGTACTATGTTGACAAACATCAGCATTTTTAGGTTTTTGGCTTCTCTTGTAGTTGTATCTGAAAATGTTTGCTTTTAAAGACAAATTTAATCACATTAGTATGACATGAATTTTTAAGTACAATATTGTTAGCATAATTCCCACAGGTATGCACTGTATCTAAAGCCTGTACTGATCTAAACAACTCGAAATAGGATAAGAGCATGTCTTTGAAAATAATATGTAGATGATAAATAGTTTGACAGACTCCTTGGTGAATTTAAAATCAGTTAAAGAGCAGCAGCTGTCTGTGAAAAATTTTGAAAAACATTCTGCTTAGAAACAGGTCTGCCTAAATGTCCTTTATTTTCTGATATTCATCCTATTTTTCTACTTGAATCATCTGCTGTAGACTTATGAATGGAATGGACCCTGCATATATGCATTTCCTTCTGTCTGCATGCAAAGAGAGTGATGGTGCTACACCATCCATAGCCCTGCATGGATATTCCTTCATGGATGCTCTGAAAAACAGAGGCTAACTGGGTATATAGAGGTGAAGCCAGAAACAGAGATGATCTCTGCAGCCACATCCCTTGTTTTTATACACAATACAAACTTATACGCGTTCTTTGAGAAATGGTTTGGACTAAGTACTGGAGCAGGTGTAAATTCTTTAGATGGCAGTGGGCAAAATTCAGAGGTGATATTCATGACTTGATAAATTCACACATCAGTGTAAACAGAACAGAAAATAAGAAGAAGTTGTGGAATAGTATAAGCTGCAACAGAGTGCTATTCATTTTTGTACAGCAAGAAAAGCAAGTCGGAGGATGTAGAGGATAGTATCCCACTACATTATTTAACTCCTTTGGCATTTGATTTTTCTGTTTCATCCCTTTTCTGCCCCCTTGGTTACTTGGTCACTTACACCCCTTTTGTAATTAATTTATGGTTGATGTAATTTACATCCCAGTTAACCTCATGCTCTGGATTTCATTTATATAATCTCCTAATGGGGAAATGGAAGCAGAAGTGCCAAAACACAAGGAATGAAAACTTGTTCTCATTAGATTTCCCAGCTGGTTTGGAAGTTTACACAAAGCAGACCTATATTCTTTTTGCAGTTTGCCTATCACTACCTAAAAAGCAATAACCAGAGTGTCTTTGGCCCTTGAAAAGGACATTATCTTTGGCTGCTACCTAAACAAACTCCCTGCCAGAAGCCTTAGCAGAGAAGGATCTCTCCAATGTGCTTTAGAAATTCTTGATATGACAATTCTGTAACTTAACTGTAAACTGAACGATCTGAGAAGAAGGGCAGGCGTTCAAGTCCCAAGTAATATACCCAGTCATAAACTGGGAACATTACAGTTACCGAGGCCCGGAATATGCTGGCAACGGTGGTCGACATAACGTCACTTACGTCGATGTCCCAATGTCTGCGTCTACACTGGCACAGTAGTTCCATCAACTTAAAGGAGACATCTCCATCTGGCCTTTAAACGCCCAAACGCGCATTCCACCACCATTCTGCCAGTGCTTAGCCTGTTATTAAAATGTTCCTTGTCGGTGTCAAGGTACCCGGTGTAGGGCTTCATTAGCCAAGGGAGCAAGGGATAAACAGGATCCCCCAGGGTCACTATTGGCATTTCAACATCCCCAATGTGAATTTTTTGATCTAGGAAGAAAATGCGCATGTCCTGCACCTTTCCAGACCCCCCCCCCCTCCACAGATGTTGGAAAAACAACTCCTGTGATCCACAAGGGTCAGCAGCACCAAGGAAAAGTACCCCTTTCAGTTTATATACTCTGTTGCTAGGTGGGCAGGTGCTAAGAAAAGGATGTGCATGCCATCAATGCCCCCCACCCCTTCCTGCAGTTTGGGAACCTCATTGCGGCAAACCCGTCCACTACGTCCTGCACGTTTCCCAAAATCACTACCCTTTGTAGCAGAAGTAGTGCTGCTACACACTTCTGCACATTTGAATCACGGCAGAATGTGATGGCCCTGCACATTTGAATCACGGCAGCTCCCACTGTAGATTTACTGATTCCGAACTGATTCCCAACCGAGTGGTAACAGTTGGGGGTTGCCAGTTTCCACAGAGCAACAGCCACTCACTTGTCCACTGTCAGACCTTGTCTCAATCGAGTATTCAAATGATTCAGGGAGTGGTACAGCTCTATGCAAAGTTCGAAGAAAGTGGCGTTTCTCATACGAAAGTTCTGCAGCCACTGGTCATCGTCCCACCAGTCTGTGCTTGTTTCCCAGGACCAGAACTGGCACTCCACGGACTGCAGATGATGTGTTACAGCCTACAGCAATCGTGAATTGTTACACTCAATGTCTTGTAGCAGGGCAGCCTCGGTGACATTGGTGTTGCCTGTTTTTCAGGTTCTCGCTCATCTTTGAAAATACTCAAGGATAATGTATTTGTGACGCTCACAGTCATAGTGCAGAGTTGAGCTGGCTCCATGTCTCCACAGCAATGGTGTTGCACCATGGGACGATGAAACTCGTCCCAACAGCCACTGCGGCTAGTTTCACTGCGGAATAGCAACCCACAGTTCACTGCTTTGGATGTCAACACAAGCATGGCGAGTGTGGACACACGAGACTGGCGCAAGGAGCGTGGTGTGGACACGCTATCATAACTTCTAAAAATTGATGGATGAAAGTTGATTTTAAGTAAGTCGACTTCACTCTGCAGTGTAGACATACCCTGAGGCTACGGCTACAGAAGAGAATTTACAGCTGCACCGAAGCAAGCTCTCTAAGGTGGTCTACGCTATAATCTGTCAGCATAATTTGTCTCTCAGGGGAGTGAAAAAACCACCCCGTGAGTGACATAATTTAAACTGATAAAAGCACTCTGTGCACAGCACTAGCTGAGGTGATTTTATTATGCCAATGGGAGAGCTCTTCACCAGGTCTTCACCAAACACTCTGCAGTGGCATAGCTGTAGTACTGTATGTATAGATATGGCCTAAAGTAGCTGCTCTTAAGATGACGGGAGAAAGCTCTCCTGTTGGTGTAACTATTCCAGTCTCTGTAAGCGGCAGTAGCCATGTTGGAGGGAGAAGCTCTCCTGCTGTCTACACTGGCACTTAGGTTGGTGTAACTTACGTCGCTCAGAGGGATGCTTTATTCTCACCCATGAAAGACATACATTACTCCGTCATAACTGATGGTGTAGACATAGCCTAAAATATGGATGGACTTAATGTGTGTGTTAGACTTTCTATCACTTTAATTTGAGCTGTTGGAGAATAAATGGCAGTAAACGTTAAAACATTTTCTGCTACCTATTTCTTTGTGGAAGCTTTAAGATGTTCTTTCAATGCACATGCTCTTTTGTTGTTGTTACTTTGCTCTGTGCTCCGTTTTAGTATCTGGTTGGACATTGTGTGTCTGATGTGGGATTACTACTGCAGAGTTTGATTAAACATATGAGGCCAGATCCTTAGCTGGTGTAAATCAATATAGTGCCATTGAAATCCATGGAGCTACAATGATTACAGCACTTGAGGATTTGGCTAAGGATTTATTTGACTCCAGGGTACAGTTTTATAAATATTTTATATTAAGAATTTTCACATTTTTTTAACTAAGTGAAGCATCTTCTTGAATGCATAGCCTTCCTTCTCCTTAGTGTGTTGGAAAGAGTTTCTTAAATATTCCCAGCTAAGGGACTTTTGTATTGTTTATCACTAAATCAGGATGATTATAACCTGCGCATCATGCAGGACTCAACCCTCACAGTATCTTTAAATAGATATGGTTGACTAAAGGGTCATGTGCTTTTACTTCATTAACCTGTCCATCACTGCTGATTGCCAGCACAAGTAAAAGCTCTCTTTTCTAATAAGCATCCTCCCCTTGCTGTGACTCATTGAGTGATGCTACAATCCACTGTTTGCAACATCACAATTCATTACTGTGGAAGCGAGTTTGATATCACAGCACATTTGTTTTTTTTTATTTCACTGTGAATGTAGTTGACAAGAGGAACTGACTGATCTGAAAGGGAAAAGCTTCTATTATACACATGCGCTCTTGTTAATCAGCAATGATAGGAAAGGGAATGCAGAAAAATACATGACACTTAAAATGAGTCAGTAATGAAATATGGTTTGAAGAGGCTGGTTGGAGAACATGTTACTGTATACAAGATTTTTAGGCATTTTATCCATTCATGTTAGGTTATTTTTGTCCCAAAGAGATGAAGCAGAATTAGGATTTTGTGTCTCCATATATAATTTTAACATGGTTACTTATTGGCTGGAGACTTGACTACTGAATATTTTGAGCTGGTTATATAATATACCTTCAAATATATTGAATTTCAATATTAATGGAAGATCATTCCAAATTATCACAGTAAGAATCAGAAGACAAATAGACAGCTTAGATAACTACTAATTACAAATTGTGAACTTGCTCAGTAAAGCCCTCTGTAGGTTAGAAAGAGGTGTTTTAAATTAATGAGTGTCAAGTAATTTTATCCCCAAAAAGTACAGACTAGAGAAACAAGAACTGGTAAGCTAAATCTTAATAACTATCTCTTAATGTCAATGTGGAGGGGTGTGACTCCCACTAGTTTAGTCATATGGGATTCTTGCAATGCCTTGTGGATATCACAATTAGAGACAAGCAAAACAATCACAATTATTAACTATGGATATTCGATTGTTAAAGTAAGGCAAAGACAGAAAAAAAAGAAAGCAAAACAGTGCACAAACAATAAGCGATGGTTACTTCAGTTCTAATTAGTTCTGTATGAATAGCTGATTTTTTGGTTTGCTGGTAGTTCCAAATAAATTTTGGGGGAATTGTTTCCCCACAAAAAACAAAAATTTTCAAAATTTCCAGAACATTGAATAGTCAGACAAAATTAATTCAAGCCAAACTAAACATTCTGTTCAGCATGAAATATTTTGTTTCTGGACATTTTTAACTTTTTAATAAAAGCAAAGGAAATCTGGAAACAAAGGACTGGATTCACAAGGGGACTTAAGTGCAAAATCAAGGGAAGGAGGAGCAGTTGGTGTCCTCCTTATACTCACTAGCGCCAGAGCCGGCACTTGACCCCCCTCCCAGATGAATACCTTAACCATTAGGCTATGGGGTGTGAGGAGGGCGCCACTGCCACCGCTACCTGCTCCTCCTCCTTGATTTGTGCTTAAGTGCCTTTATGGATCTAGCCCCAAAATCAAAACACTTTGTTTTTAAAATGTCAATATAAACCATTTTTACATTTCCAAAGCTTTTTTTTTTCTGTTCTGATTAAAGCACTTTGCTGAAATTGACACAAATTGGGGGAAAAAATGAATTGGTCAGTCCAAATCCAGATTTTTGGTTGAAAACAAAGTTTGAACCAAAACATTTTTCATTGCTTACTTATAATCCCTCTGTATGTGTCCCTGTGCATAGCTTCAAACACACAGATTATATTTGAGTGGTTCTGCTCAGATGGAGACAGCTTCCACTAGGTGAATTAAAACCCAAGTATATTATTTCCCAAGTCACTAACGAGTCCTGTTTTATGCAATGTTTCCACTACAGAGACTATCACAGCATGGCTACAGTTATGCAGGCATATGCACCCTACAGGAATGGAAGAGCTTTTTCCATCCCTATAGGAACACACCCTTCCCAAGTGGTGGTAGATAGGTTGAAGGAAGCATTCTTCGGTCCACCTAGCTGTGTCTATATCAAGGTTAGTGATTAGCTACTACACTCAGGGGTGTGGATTTTTCATAACCCTGAGCACCATAAGTATGTTGATTTAATATTTAAGTGCAGTTGAGGTCTTAAGGTATTACAGATTAATAAAACAGTTGGTGAATCCTGTTTGGTTTATCACAGATAACAGAAAACATTGATAAGTGGGCACAGCTAAATAATTCTAACTAAATCCTATGAAATTGTCTTTTAACTCAGTTTTTAAAAGAAGCCATCCAAGGAACAGTCTTGAGACAGGCAAATAATTAATATTAAGAATGTTAAACTCAAATTAATTCTCAATATGTCTCTCTGTTTACCAAGCTTAGCTTCTGTCTCCTTTCTAGAAGTATATAGTCTAAACAATCTGGTGTTTAGCTGGAGAAGCTGTTAGTACCTTAAATTACAATAGCATCTCAATATTTCATTAAAATATTATAAGAAAAGGTGTATCTAATTCCTTGGCAGAGGTTTTGCAAATCCCATCTCATCAGTGATGCCAAAGCCTCAGTGATGTCATCATGTCACAGAAAAAAGATTACTTTTTCTTGATGCTCTGTGGAGGCTTCTTTCTTCTTCTTAGCTGTCACTGTTGTTTCTTGCTTATCTAGATAAGATGAATGGGTTGAGTTGAGTGTTGAAAGTGTAAGAGAATAAGGGTCTATATGCACAGAAGTCAGATTAAGCAAGAGAATACATAAGCATAAGGGTGGACTTAGTTCAGATATATTTATACTATTCTGTTTGCATAGTCTCACTGAAGTCAGAAGGCACACCTTTTTGAGGAGCTTGGCTGGATTCAGATATTAGTCTCTGTCAGTTTTCATTGGTTCAACACCTTCATGGGATTGTATTGCTAATATATTTAGCTCATGAATATGAAATCTGCCTCTTTATATTGCATTAGGCTTTGTGGAAGAAAATTCTCAGAATATCTTTAAAGACAGAGTTAAATCTTTTCCTTGTGTTAAATTAATTTTCCAAGATATATCTTTAGTTCTATTCTGGGTTTCATAGGTGTTCAATTCTGTTTCAGATGAGTCCAAACATCCCTATTTCCTATACAAAAGTCATTCAGTTCTTAAAATAATCTTTATTAAAATTGTGATTCTTCAAAAGTATCTTTCAACTTAAATGGTCATCAGAGAAAGTATTATATATTCTTTTTAACAATTCTTGGATATATTGTTCTTGTCTTTTGGGATTTGGTAAGTAGTTGCTTAAGCATTGCCATATAATTTACTAATTCCCCAATAGATATCAAACTTTCTATACTCTAGTAGCTTTTTACCTTAGTTATAGCATCAAATGACCTTCCTATATTTGTAAATAAAACATCTTACTAGTCACATAGTAATGGTATCAGGCCATTATTGTTATAATGCTTTTATTTAGGTACAAAATATTTTTAATATACATCTCAAAAGAAGCTTATACTATCTTAAGCATTTGATGGATAACAGGTTTAACCTTTAAGTGGAAACGTGAGTTTGAAGTTTTAAAAAAGATACCATATCAGTTACATTTTCCAACTATAGATGTTCTCTTTACAGTTTAAAGAAGGAAGACTTTAGAGTTTTTATAAAATGAATCAATTGCAATAAGAATATTTCTGGAATTCTTTATACAAGTTTAAAACTAGAGGTTTTCCATTTTGCAAAGAAGATGGGTGAAGAAGCCCACTTTATGACATAGGAGTGTTATAAACTAAGAATCACTTATCTTTGAAATATCCTAAAGAAAGACTCCTCGAATTTTTCTACACAACCAGATCTCTTTCTAAAATATAAATATTTTACAAGTTTGTCTTCTAAAGAGAAAGCTAATGTCTATATCAGACTGATACCTTGTACGAGACGGTGGGGTGTCCTGTTCTGTGAGCCAATACTGTTGTTAGCCATTAGCTTTTTACAACCTACCCTTTGTAGTACCTCTACAATTTGGAAATAAAAACTACTATCAAACATTCTATACAAAGCACATGTATGTACCTATTATTTATTTGTGATATTTTTCAAAACATAGCCTAAAAGACAATAGTAAACAATGTTAAAGCAAAATAGAAATTTTGAAGCTGGGTCAGCAACCCTTTGCAGCAGGGGTCAGCAACCTTTTGGAAGTGGCATGCCAAGTCTTTCCCCCCTCCGACTCCCACATGATGTGGGCCTAGTGCTGTGGCCAGAAGCCATTCCTGGCCCCAAGCAGTGCTGTAGTTGTAGGACTCTTTTCTGGGTTTCAGAAAACCTCAGGAGTTGAAGATCTCCTGGTTAAGACAGAGTGGTCTCTTGCCATGTTTCCTATCTTTCCTACATAGTGGGCTAGTTTACTCTTGTGTCTTTAATAATGTTTCTTTGAAAAACTGCCAACTTTCTTTAAATGTTTTTTTCCTTAGACTTGCTTCCCATATGATCTTACCTACCAACTCCCTGAGTTTGCTAAAGTCTATCATTTTGAAATCCATTATCTTTATTGTGCTGTTTTCTCTCCTACTATTCCTTAGAATTGTGAACTCTATCATTTCATGATCACTTTCACCCAAACTGCCTTCCAGTTTCAAAGTATCAACCAACTGCTCCCTATTTGTAAAAATCAAATCTTGAAGAACCGCTTTCCTAGTAGTTTTATCTTCTGAAATAAAAAATTGTCTCCAATATGTTCCAAGACTTTGTCGGATAGTCTGTGTCCTGCTGTGTTATTTTCATAACTGACGTGTAGGTAGTTGAAGTCTCCCATTATCACCAAGTCCTGTCCTTTGGATGATTTTGTTAGTTGTATAAGAAAAAAAGCCTAATTAACCTCTTCTTCCTGGTTAGATGGACTGTAGTAGAGCCATACCCTTGTTTTTTACCCCTTTTATCATTACACAGAAATTTTCAACGAGTCTTTCTCTTATTTCTAGTTCAACCTCAGTCAAAGGGTATACATTTTTGATGTATAAGGCAACATTTCATCCCTTTTTTCCCTGTTTGTCCTTCCTGACTAAGATTCACCTTTCTATACCAATATTCCACTCGTGTATTATCTGTGATGCCAACTATGTCATAGATGTGTTTATTAGTTAGTATTTCTAGTTCTTCCTGCTTATTCTCCATACTTCTTTCATTAGTGTATAGACATCTAAGATACCGATTTGATTCTTCCCCTGTGTTCTCTCTTGTATCTCCCTCTCCCTGCTATAATGATTCATGCTCCCCCCAGATTCCGACACTTCTCCCAGGTCTCTATTGTTTTGACTTACCTTTGGGCTTCTGTCTCCTGTCCCCATCAAATCTAGTTTAAAGCCCTCCTCACTAGATTAGCTAGTCTATATCCAAATATGCTCTTCCCCTTTCTTGATAGGTGGACCCCATCTCTGCTTAGCAGTCTTTCTTCCTGGAACAACACACTGTGGCCAAGAAAGCTGAAGTCCTCCTGGCGACACCATTCTCACAGTCAGGCATTCATTTCCAGGATGTATTTCTCTTTGCCTAGATCCCTACCCTTGACCAGAAAAATTTAATAAATGTTTGCAAGATTGGGGCGTAAGAACCAAGTCCTGCTCAGGCAAAATTACCCTTCATCTGTCAACAGTAGATTTGCCTAAGTAAGAAATGAAAATTTTATTCTTCAGTCCTTTGGACTGACAGAACTTCATTTTAATGAAGAGTTTAATTAAGAGTTTTACAAGAGCAAGGACTTGCAGGTTATGTCACCAAGGAACCTGTTTCTTCAGAGAACATCTAAAGCAGAGAACATCTAAAGCAAAGAAAAATCCATCGTGTCAAGTGTCCAACCGCACATCTATTGACTCAAGCTTAAAACCAGCAATGTAGACATTCCCACTCATGCTGGAGTCTGGGGTCTGAATCCCAGCAATGGAGGAGGGTCTTGGAGCCCAGGCTCCAGCCTGAGAAGGAACATCGACACTGCTATTTTTATCCCTGAAGCCCAAGCCCCAAAAGCCCAAGTCAATTGACCTTGACTCTGATACTCAGTGCCTCGGGTTTCTTTTTTGCATGGTAGACATACCCTAAACCACTGGCAGAAGCATGGTGAAGGACTAGGCGCTTGTCTACACTTAAAACATTGCGGCATAGTGGCACCACTGAAGAGCTTCACTGTAGACATTCCTATGTTAACAGGAGGGCTTCTCCGATCGACATAGGTAATCTACCTCCCTGAGAGGTGGTGGCTAGGTCAATGGAAGAATTCTTGCATCAGCCTAATGGGGGTCAACACCAGGGATTAAGTTGCTATAGTTACATCTCTCAAGGGTGGGTATTTTTCACATTCCTGAGAGACATTGCTATACTGAAGTAAATTCCTAATGTAGACCTGGCCTATGTGGATCAATGTTCTACTCCTGTGTTTTCTTGAGATGGTCTTTGTCTGAGCCCTGGTCCACACTATGAATTAATGTAATTTTAACTATGTCTACACCCCAGAGCAACATAGTTATACCAACCTAACCCCAGTGCTTACAGTGCTATGTTAACAGGAGAGCTTCTCCTGTCAATGTAGCTACCACCTCCCAGGGAGGTAGAGTACATATGCCAACGAGAGAAGCTCTCCCAGAGGCATAGGTAAAATCTTCACTAAGCACTACGGTGGCACTATAAGTGTAGACAAGCCCTGAATAGCAGTCATCAGTTGGTATTTCATGTGCTATTACTTGGACATCCATCAGCTTTAATCAGATCTTTGATTGACACCTTCCAGCATAACAAATGTGACATGGCCTAATTCTCCTCTCAGTTAAACTGTTAAGTAACATAAAAGTAAACATTTGTACTGCAGTACAACCAAAAGTCCCTGTTGGGCTTGTCCTTCCATTTTGCTAGGTGCTGTACATCATGCACAAGAGACACACTCAAGATTTACAACTCTGTGTCTTCATTGAATTCAGTGCAGTTGCTTCTGATTTACAGTGATATGAGATCAGAATCAGGCCTATATCTTGATAGTTCCATAGTTTGGTTTACTGTTTCTATTGTACTGTTTAATTGAATAGGTGCACTACTATTGGTAGTGCAAATATACCAGTACCTGTGAAATCAGGAGAAAGATAAAGATGATTGTTTTCCCATTTTTCACAAAACAAAGAAATTAAATACCAAATCTTACATTAGTGTAACATTGAGATTACAACTTTAAGTAATCCAAAATCAGGGAATGAAAGAATTGTTTTTATATCAATTTTATTTCACCCACATCATGCACGCTGTCAATACATGATATACTCTACACTGAACTACAGCGTAATTAATTATAGAAATACTACATGGCAGAAATTTTCAGTCACCTAAGGATCTGGATGCCCAATATCCATCAATTTTAGTAATAGTTGGGTGTGCAAATCCCATTGTCAGTTTTGAAAATCTCAGATCATATGTACATGATTTATGGTTCCAGCAGAACCATTAACTTTTTCTATCTGACCTTTGAGTGTTCAAAATTGTAGTTTAAAATTGTGATAGTGGAATTTAGTATTGTGCGGTTGCCATTTTTTCCTTTATAGTTGGCAATGGCAGTGTTCTTTGGGATGTAAGGAGCTTTCTTAAATATGCAATATTGTTTTTCCTTGACTAAGAAAACAAATAAATAAATATGAGCAAGTTCTATTCCTGTTCTTATGGTTTGTAGGAGCAGTAATACTATTGACAATGATTTATAGAGATTTCAAGAGTCTTTTAAATGTTACTGAAGGTTAATGTGCCTGTTTCCTTTTGGTTGTTTAACAATATGGGAAATGTGCACTGTATTTTACAGTGATTGATTTGTTATATTATGATATCTAGACCCTCATCAGCACTTTTGATGTAGCATCTTCAACTCACATGGCAGACATTTGCCTGGTTACTAAATAGACACTATATGTGCAACAAAATGATCAAATGATTCCAGCATAGCGTAATGGAACCAGGACACTTTGATTCATGAGTAGAAGGATTTGGATCCAATATGCCCCTCTGAATTTTTCATTACCACAGTGAGAGGCTGTGGTACTTGATTTCTGAGTTTTGATTTAAAGGTGTGTGCGTGGCTTCTTGTGACAGAGAGAATAATAAGGAAAAGTACTATCGCTATTTGCTTGTTTTGTTTAGGGTGACATCTGTTTGACTCCAAATTTTGCTGACATCATAAAAGTAATGAATGGGAAAATCGTAGATGTCCATTTATGGGTATGGCACTTAATGTTTTGTTTCAATGAGATACAAAATAACAAAAAATCTTAATTATAATTATAATCCATTTCCTCAGCTGTGAAGAAATTTTTGTGGCAACAGGCAATGTTACTTGATAAGGTATAAGAAGGCAGAAAGACATCATACAACAGTCAATCAAAATATCTTGCTGATCAGTGTCCTTTGGATTTTAGCTGTTACCAATGGACTGACTCCAAGGATTTATCTGGCTGTGTCTTGGATGACACAGTGGACTTCTGCTCTCCTATTCCTAATATAGTGAAGTCATGTGATGTTACATTAGTGGTTTGTTAATGTTCATAAAGAAGAAAGTGAGTGATTCCTTTCATGTGTATCAGATCCCTGAAGGCCTGCTGTGAATCAGTAAAACCTTAGCTGCAGATTGAGCCTCTAAGCAGTCTTATTCCCTTTTGGTATTTAAAAAAAAAAGGGGGGATAGAGAGTAGAGAGGAGAAGGGGAATTAAACTGAATGGGTCTGATTCAAGTCAGTGGCATATATTGGGGGTCTTTCCATTGACTTCAGGGGGCTTTGGATCAGGCCAATAGGGAGCAAGGAGCAAGATGAAGATGTGATTCTGGGATAGATAAATGGGTGGTGGAATTAAATGAATTGTAGAAGAACCAGGATAGGGTAACTGGTTCAGATTAAATAATTATAATTAAAAAATGAACCATGAACTAGAACTAAACCTAAAACCAAACCAGATCAGATATAAAAGGTAGTAGGAATGAACCCAAAAAGATTCTATATAGACTTAAGAAGGTTCTAGGGAAATCATTATTAAAGCCTATAGAATTTAACAGAGCTTTTAAACAAAATTTAAACACAAAAGACAGAGTGAGAAATCTGACATAGGTACATTTTTAAAATGTGGTTTAAGATCAAATTAGAAGGTTTCTAAGACTTCTCAGCTAAACATACAATTGTTTATTAAACACCTATTTAAAACATTCCATTGCTCCCTATAAATATTCATGTTTATTTTAATAAGTGTTTTACAGATTTATTTTAATTCCACCTAAACCAAACCCCCTTTGTGGTTAGACAACTTTATATTCAAGTCCAGATATGCAGAAAAATATGGAATACATTTTCAAGGTGCTGTAGCATAGTTATTAGGAGTATTATTAATGATAGCTATTTTTTAAAATTGTTTTTGATTGCATGAGAGAATACTGAAGCCTGCAGCAGGGATTCTTTGAAGCAACATTTTATTCTTTTGGGAGCTGTTACTTCAATAAAAAAAAACAATGAAATCAGTTAGCATTGGTAATAAAATAATTATAGTAATTTATTTTGGCTATTAAATGTTGTATCCCCTTAGCTAATCATCCACTTCAAGCTATTACTCAGAGTTCCCTGGTTGTTTTTGTCTTAAAGTTAAACTTCAGGAATTTCTATGCACTGATAAATCGAAATCTAATAAATTCCTGGTGTTCTTTCCTTGTAACATTAGAATGAACCACTCTTTCTATCATGGTAATACAATGTTACATAACACTAGAGAAAGATGTTTCCCATTGTCTTGTCAAGGTGAACATTCATTCTTTGCCCACTTTGTACCAGGTTACAACTGTAAGCAGAGATCAGTCACTTGCGGTTACAAAGTGTTCATTGTTCATGAACAAAAGCAGCATTAAGGGAGAGTATGTTCATAGGGTGTTGAGCAAGCTGTATTTCTGAGCTTGCTGGAAATATTTTGTTCCAGCATTCATGTCAACATAAGTGGCCATCATTCAGTACACAGAAAGCAAAATAATTAGTGTACTGAAGCCACTTATTAATTGCTTTATTTGCTTAATTTCAATCTTACATCATTTTACTCTGATGAGGCCTACAATAAACCCCGCAGATTGTCAAAGGGAGGGAGGGAAGGAGAGGTTATTTTCAGGCTTAACTACAGAAAACTGTGTTAGCTACACTTGGACAAGAGAAAAAGAAACAATTGTTCTTGCTTTTTTATATAGGACTGTTTAGGCGAGGGAACCAATGAAAAGACTTTGGATCAAATCCTGATCTCTTTCATGCTACTATAAAAGTGGACTAATTCCACAGATTTACAGGGATCTGATGGAAATCAGAATTTAACCATTCATGATTTTAAAATTATTTTCTGTATAATTTTCATCTGTAAAAGAAACAGTGTTTCATTGTTTTAATACCCATTTGGATTTCCCCTAGATTGCTGACCTAAAAATCCATTTCCTGAGATTTATTGTTAAGCACAAGAGAATGGTGTTCATTTAGACGGCTACAGGGTACAAGTGTCTCTTCATAATAAAGTACAGCCATCAGATCTTGTGATTGCTCTGTACAGGTCTGATCCAAAGTCCATTGAAATCAATAGAAGCACTCCCATTGACTTCAAAAGGCTTGGAATCAAGCTCTATAACTCTGATTCAGCAAAGTACTTAAGCACACACATAACTTTAAGCATGTGAATGGTTCCATTGAATTTACTCATTTGCTTAAACTTCTATCCATACTTTATTATGACTATGTGACCTACCTATCTACCTACCTACCTACTTCAAAAGAAAAAAAAATTCCTCAGTGAAAAATATGGAAGTGACAGCAGCAATCTATGCTTAAGTTTGTACTGAAACTAATTTTCCAATGTAAGGCTGATTTGGGAGCTATTCCTTCTCCCCTCCTCTAAAATCTTTTTTTAAAAAGGGGGGATGACTGGGGAGAGTTTCAAAATGTCTAGATTTATTCCAGGGATGAGATCAATTTTTTCTACAAAATTGGCCAAGAGGTTCCAGAATTAAGACACTCAGCAAAGAGAGCCTCCATGAGAGCTCCAAAGAGAGAGGCATATGGAAATGTGTGGGGGCCATGAACTTCACAAGGATCATGAAGATTTGAGAAGGTTGATAAATCCTAAGAATTGCTTAGGGAGGGAATTTGGATGGACTCCTACCTTGCCACATAAGGCTTAATATGGGATTGATGTACATGTTCAGGTAGAGTCTTACAGCTGGGAACCTCTTAAGAGCTGCAGGAGACTGGTTTCTGCTCCTGTAAAACATAGGAGGTGTGTAGAGTTTAGCTTCACCTCTTGAAGATGTTAGGAAAAAGGAATTTTTTTCCTTTTTGCCTTTTCACCCCAACTGAATATTAGAACTATTTTAAAAAATCAAGGAAATTCTCAGTCAGAAAACTTGTTAAAGTGAAGTTTAAGTTGACAATGAATATAATGCAGAATTTGCTACTTTTAAATGTTTGACTGACTTGTCTGTAGCGGTGGAGGTGGAGGTGGTGTTAATGGTGTTTTTTGTTATTTGCAACATTGCTATAAGTAATTTCATCCTTAAGTTTCCAGTATGTACTCTCATTCTTACCTTCCTATTAACATCATTTTTTATCTGAGAATAAAACAGAATCTTAATTATGCTTCTGCCAGATTTTATTCCTGCAGGGATCAAATTTTACTGAGCGTAGACCTTTCAACATCTGAAAGTATGTAATGTAGTTGTAGTCATTTCACTCCCATGATATCAGAGAGGCAAGGTAGATGAAGTAATAACTTTTATTGGACCAACTTCTGTTGGTGAGAGAGAAAAGCTTTCAAGCTACACAGAGATGAAGACTCAAAAACTTGTCTCTCTCACCAACAGAAGTTGGTCCAATAAAAGATATTACCTTGCCCACCTTGCATCACTAATGTATGAAAAGTTGTTCTAGAGTTAGAGACATAAATTAATGAAATTACATTTTATAGTATTGTTTGACAATTCTTGCAGAACACAAAGAGTGACTGGAACCTTTTAATTGAAAACTGTACCATGAAAGATAAAAAAAAAAAAAAAATTCCAGATAGCCTTCAAATATTCTGATTCCCTTTCTTTATTTGTGTTTAAGGCAAATTCAGCCCTATTTTAAATGGATGAAGCTCCCTCAGTTTTGCTGGCTTCCACTTCTCTATAACAAGGTTGTATATGTTCTTTTTCTCTTTACAATACAGTGAAATACACTGCAAAACAACTTAAGAAAATGAAGTGCTTTTGAATGTAGATTTAAAAACAAAAAGCTCTCCTTTATCATTTGAAAAGAAAACACACCACATGACTAAAGGCATTCACTAAGGACTTCAATAATATGCCAGTTGGAAACCATCCAGAAAGAGGAAAAAAATCTGATACCTATGCTATTTGACATATTAGGCATTTGTGTGTGTGTGTAATCTCAAAATTAAATTGTCAGCGATGGTGTTTAAACCCCAATCCCGAGAACTCTTATCGATGTGCTTAAAAGATGTGAGTAGATCAATTGACTTTAATGGAGCATTCCTATGCTAAAAATGAAGCACATGAATAAGTGTTTGCTAGATCAGCACCTTAGAAAGCAAAAATATCTCAGTATCATCATGATCTGCGGAAAGAAATTTCTGATATATATATATAACTTGTAACTTCATTAAAATATAGAAAACTGTAAATTTTGCTTCAGATTGCAACATTGCCAAATCTCACCATTTTATACAAGTCTCATAATATGTGGTGTTTTTCTTAAAGCCCCACTTCTTGAAATCATATGACAGCAGGAAAATCTCAGCTTTCATTTAAAAAAATGTAAGGGTGCAAACTAGAAGGCAAATATATAAGAACTCAAAATGTACTATTTTAAAAACCTCGTTATTTTTAAACTAGGGTTATGATTTAGTGGTTGTGGGGTCCGACACTTGATTTTTTGAATGCTTAGGTTAGCCAATATTAAATTTGCTTGCATCTTCCTTTAAAGATTTGGACTTTATTCTTTTCTGATCCTAGATGACATTAGAGATGGGGTTGTTAATGGTGTTCAGGTATGAATCTGAATTAGTCTGGACTTCAGTTTCTGATTCAAGGTCATGTGAGGGTTAGGGTTCAAGTTTGAACTGGAGGATTCCTAAATCTCATAAGCTCTTCTTGCAAGATTTCTGCCATTTTGGGCCAACTTTGTGAGGGTAAGATAAGATAGGCAGTAGGCTTATTCCAGCTTGGGACCTGTCCTGGAATCATAACTTATCATATCTGGATCTGGATAATAAAATTGTGCACAGTTTGAAAGGGTTCAATATGAGGTTCCTGGTTTGATCAGTCTCTAATTAATATATGTAACATCTCCTTACTGTTTAACCTTTGAAGAAATAGGTTTTTTATTATGAACTATATGTCGACTAGATGAGAACTATTAATTTATCAATACAAGAAGATACATCTGTAATAACCAATTCAGGGATAATACTACATTGCATTGAAATCATTCCATGTACATCTGCTTTAGAAAAATAGGTACTCTCAGCTGATAGTCAAACAGTGTAATACCTCTGGATATTCTCAGTCAATATAAAGCTGCTCCCCTTTCAAAATATAGCAAAAATTGTTCAGTTAGATGTAAGAAAAAAAACCCTGTAAGTGATGGATTTAAAACAGCGGATAACCTTTTCATTAGGCAATTATGTGTTTCAGTCCATGGGATAGGCAGTGTATATTTTTTGTTGTACGTTTTCAGATGTCAGTGACCCTATTTCATGGAATATAAATCACACTGTGAATTTAAACATCTGAAGAAAATCAATAGATGAGATACTGAAGACTTTTATATATCTGCTGAAAATATTTTTTCAATTTCTCTTTTTTTAATCTTCTTGCTCAAAGCTCAACCCAAACATGAAAAAATATAATTGAAAGACTTGGATGATAATTACTAGAGTCTTGCATTTTTCTGTAAAGAGCTTTTGTATCTTTGCAGTATTTCAAGATCTAATCCACCACCAGGTATAATACCCCTGGATAAAACCCCAGTGAATGTAAGAGAAATTTAATCCAGTGAGGACTATAAAAAGATATGACTTTACATCACTTTGAACAGCTTTTATTACCTATAAAATCAATAAATAACAACATTTTCAGACAATTCACATGTACAATAATTTGAGTAAAAATGCTATGTAATTAGCATATAATTAATCACAACTGCTAATTTTGAGTGTTGGCTAGAATATTTTTCCTTCAATTTGGGGATGGAGACTTTTTTGAGAATCTAGAGAAGTATGAAAAGGTTTTGATTCACAATGAAATTTTCCCTGACCTGTATTTCCACCGCACCTTAATCAAAATATAAAATCTCTTCTTTAAAATGTCATTCTAATGGTATCCTTAGGTTCCCTCTTTGCTAACACCAACTCCTTTACTATGTCCAGAACATCTTTTCTATGATCTTTCCCCTGTCATTTCTATTTACTACCTGTTGACGGTTCTACCGTAAAACTCTGAAGAATGTTTTAGGGCTAAATTCCATCCTCAGAGACACATGCTTGGGAAGTCGTGTATACAGTTCTGTAGGCAAAATTTTGCCCATCATATGCAGATTCTGCATGAGAGCTGGTTGAATGACAAAAATGTTATATTTTATGAATAATTTTAAAATAATTAAAGATTCATCTTTTATTTGATCATATGTAAAGCTGCTTAGTGTTTGCAGAGATGTAGAACTCAGAAGTAGTGTGCTTAATTTTATTGAATGCACGTGTTATTGCACTTTACAAAACTTTCATTTTCCAGTGAGGGAAAAGAAAAACAAAAAATAAATGTCATTTAGGGGACTAGTTCTGAAGCTTAAATACTAGGATCACATATTTCAAAAAACCCATCATCCCTAGGCTACCAACTTATCACCTGTAGTGGTCATTTAATATCTTCAACTGCCAAACATATTTACAAAACCAGGACTGGTTTGTAAATGCTTCACAATCCAAAAATCCATCTAATGTTGAGAAACTTAACATTTACCAAATACTACTCAACAAGTTATATGATTCACCAATGACTGGGGCCCAGCTAGGAAGTATATTTTTTTAGGATAAGTATTCATATTTTTGTACAGTTAACCAAGGTCCAACTCAGTTATTTTCCCTCTATCAATAATAGGGTATTTTTATTTATTTATGCTTATATTGTGTTCATTCTGAATTGCTAATACCGACTCATGTGGAAAATGGCTAGATAACTTTCACCATTGTTAGATTAAATTTTGTGTCTTCATACTATTTGCAGTTTCCTTGTTTCTAAACATTATGTTGAGCATGAACAAAGAAATAAAGTCTTTAGGAGAGTGAGAAAATATGCATCTTCAGTTCACAAAAAGTATGCTTTTCTGAACAGTTTTGTGTTCTGATAGGATAGCAGAATTTTTATTTTACTTAAAGGGTGTTACATTGCTTGAGTACAGTGAAACCCATAGATTTCACAAGGCTTCGTCTCAGAGCCACACCTATCATTATACATATATATATATATGAGAATTATGATGCAACTGAAAGGTGCTGCTTTTTAATTATAGAATTATCAAGTGTACGTGTATTACTCGGACTGAATCAAACAAGATTTTAGTTCTAAAAATTTGTCATTGCCTCTCCTTCTTAAGTTAACGTGATTTATATCAAGAAGTAACTCACATAATGCTCTCATCTTTGGTATATTATGGTGTTTGTGTTATTTTGTAATATACTGTCTTGTGGTACCTCCACAGTAATGCTGAGGACTAAATTTTCAGAAAGAAAGACCTAAAGTCAATTTAGGTGCCTACGTTTGCATAGACTGTTACAAATATCTAGCATGCATATGACTTCACAGTATTTGCAAATGAATAATTAGACTTACAAATTTCCATTACAGATACAAATTGCATGTGTGGCCATGATGTGAACAAATATGGGCCTGAAATAGTGTATGCTTCAAATAGTAAAAACAAGGCTTTTGTATCATTCTCACTATTTGGGGTTCAGCATCTCATTCTGATGCACCACATATGACTGCACCAGTTAAAACACATAATGCAACATGATAGATCCATGATACAACAACAGGATATATTGAGCATTGGTAGTTACTGCCACCTGCCATTTTGTCCATACTGCAATCAGGGAAGTTTAGATTTTGATGGAAGTGCATATTCAGGGAATCCTCAGCTGCCCTTTCACAACAGCTTTAAGGCCTCTCAGTTAGGAGAGCACAACTTACTGCGGGCTAGCATCTGGCCCATGGAGTCTGTAATAAGATATATTTAGGTTTGTAAGGCACTTTGAGATTGTGTGATGAAAGATGTCTTAGAAGTGCAAAGCATTGATAGTGTAACCATAAAAAGCAAGTTTTTTGGATGCAGTGTTAGTGAAAGAGCCAGATTTTGCTTTCTGGTAGATCTGTCGAACCTCTTTATAATCAGTAGGGTTACTAATGAAGAGCAGAATTTGGCCCAGTGCACTTCATTACAGTAAATTTATTACTGAATTTTGAAGTTCAGAAGGAAAAAAGTTCTTGTGAATAATATTTGTATAATTATTTATAAAGCCACACAGTTGTGAATGATACCTTAAAAACATATAAGAAATCCATTCGCTGAGGAATTTAAGGTTCAGCTTTTTCAGGTTCAGCCCATTTGTAATTTTAATCATTTTTGAAAATAATCATATGAGTAAAATATCATGCAAGCTTATATTAATAAAGAATTAGGACCTAAGTAACAGTGAATAGAAATGGTACAGTTTAATCCAGAAATATTGCAGATAACAACTACACAGTGATTAATTTTCCTCATATGCCCAAATACTGTGGTATGTACACAGTATTAAAGCATAGACAGACCTCTGAATTTTGAGGAAAGGTATGGAGATAAAGTAAAAATTAAAGGAACAACACTAACCAAAATTCTTCTCAAACTTCAATAATGTTAATTCTCTTGTATTCTCCTAATAGAGGGAAGACAGATGGCAAAAATTGATTAATCTTTTGGAACCTTGTACTCAATCTATTTTGAAAAATGAATTGATCACAGATCTTGTACAGGAATATTTTCTCACTAGCCCTGTGATGATGACAATGACTAGCTTTTATGCTGAGCTTTTATTCTGTAAATCTCAAAGCACTTTACATAGGAGGAAGTATTATTATCCCAATTTTACAATTGGAGAAAATGAAGCACAAAGCAATAATGTGACATGCGCAGGTCACAGAGCAATCCAATGACAACACCAAGAAAAGAAACCATATCCCCTAAATCTCAGTCCAGTGTGCTATCCACTAGGCCACACTGCCTCTCTGTAAAAAGTTTCCTAAGCCTTATACACCCAAGTTATCTACTTCTGCTTGTTCAGTGGAACTAATGGAATCTGAATACTTTGAGATATTGATTGGTGTAAATGTGGCTTACTGGCAGAATCATTACTTCTTTAATCTTGGAATTGCCAGCCTCTACTATTTTCAACTGAAGTCCAGGTTCTTTGATTAAGGGCTACCATTACAAATTGTTTTTAAAGGTTGTTGGGACATTTTTAGTTCAGAAAGTTTAGTTCTTCAACCATATCTTAAACTCTACATTCTTACACAGTTCACTAAACTTTGTATGATATGGAATGGGCAAGTATAGAAAAGTCAGGAAAGGCAGCTGGTAGAAAATCCTTGAACAGTAGCTAGAACCTGGTTGACATTCTAGAAAACAGTGGTTTTAATGGTTTTCTACATTACTGTGTCCTCATGCCCATTTGTTCTGTGGTAGTAAAACGATGCATCTGTACTGGTTTCCATGGCTGAGTTTGCATATCTGTCTTACAGTTATTCACTGGATTTCTGAAGTAAAGGTCAGATAGGGATAACATGTCAAAAGGGTATAATTAAAGTTCAAAAAGATTAATACCAGTGGTATTTAGTAAAATTGCCTTTTAAAGGAATGTTCATCTATTACTTTGATATTTAACATTTTTTGCTGTTAAAATGTTAGTGTTCTGTAAAAGTAAAAAATCAATGGGAGACTTTTGGTTTATATATTTTCTTGTGAATGGACTACATGTAGGAAACTATCAGGATTTTTTTTGTTTTTGTTTGTTTGGTTTGGTTTTTGAGTTTTTTTGTTAGATACTTAAACTTTTAGCTTCAAGTCAAAAGAAACATTTAATTGAACCCAAAACTAAATTTGTTCAACTTTTTCCTTTCACCAAAAAATGTTCATTTTGAGACAACCTGAAAAGATTTTTTTTTTAAATATTTAATTTCAGCCACCAAACCAAAACATCAGTTATTCACACAGCTCTAGTAACAGCTAGGCAGTTATGAACAGTAATAAGCAGCAGTTACTGCTGTTTTTCTTCCTCATGAAATATACTGCACCTTGTGTCAACAGTGCAACCAAATCTGAATGAGAATTTGTATAATGGGCTAAATCCTTACATTCTTGCTCAGTATTCGGCCATTCATTACCTGAAGTTGTTACCATGGTTCTAAAAACCCAAAGGTCTTGGTAACTATTACTGTTGGCGAAGTGGTGGCAGGAAATAAATCAATGGAGACATGGCTGTCTGACTGATAGATGCTGGCACAAGCAGTACAATACAAGAGTGCTTTCACTTAAAGCTGCAGTTTTATTTAGTCTCAAGCACTAACACACATCCTCAACAGTTGGTAAAAACACCCTAAAAATCAATCATTTGGAGTTTGGAGAGGTCTTTGAATGGTACAGTGATAGCCATCCATTCTTTAGCTGCCATTGGAGACCCTAAACAGTGTTCATGAAGCAACCCTGAAGAGTCCAACTACTTCATACTTCCTCTCTTTATTTATTCAGGTTAGTGTAACAATAACATGTCAATAAAAACTTGTTAAGCAAACTATTTCAGAGGTTAAGCAAGAGGTTTTTCTAACACCATTAATTAGACAGATGTGTTTTTGCACAGTCCGCATGTTTTGAGGGCCATGACAAACACATCCCAAAGGGCAGATATAGATAAGCTTCCTGTTTTTCTAAAACACATACTGCAGCAATTTCAACAGAGATCTTATCAGGAAGGACACTGGGTCAGTCTCCCTCATGTCCACCCCAACTCTTTTCCCTCCTGGCCCACTAAAAGTTACTGACTTTGGCTGCTTTTGCCCATAAGCATGATAATCAATATTCCAATTATCAATTGTGATCCAGACATTTTGCTGCTCCACCAAGATCTCCTCCTACAAAGTCAACGGGAGTTTTACATGAATTGGGACTAAGAAATTGATCCTGTAACACTTATTTTCAGCACATTTCATACATAAATGAATATTATGATTGAGGAAATGGTCCATAAGTAAAGGACTTCAAGATTTGGCCAAATAAGAATATTACAAAACGTTATTGCAGTTACGGTACATAGAAAAGTATCTTGTAGTGGAAAAAATACAATCACTCTTATGTTTCATAAGGTATGTTCTTCTTTGAGTGCTTGCTCATATCCATTCCACTACAGGTGTGCACTCACCACCATGCACTGGTACCCGGAACATTTTTCCCCTCAGCAGATCCCATAGGGTCAGCTTAGGCACCCCTGAACTGCCGCCCTCATGCCGTGGCATATAAGGCACTGCCGACCCTACAGCCCCTCAGTTCCTTCTTTCCACCCGTGATGGTCGCTGGAACATTTCTTGCTCATGCAAGTAGCTATCCCCTTGCTTGAACTGTTGGTTGCTGTTGCTGTAGTTGCTAGTTTTAGTTGTTTAAATAGTTAATAGTTAAGAGAGTTAGTATTAGAAGCCTTCCTCTCATAGGGGGCTTAGAGCCCGGGCCATGCCCGGTCCTTCTGGGTTTAAGCCTTGTACTGCTTGTGGCAAGGCTTTCCCCATCAGTGACTGCTGTTTGAAGTGTCTGGGAGAACAGCATGTGAGGGAGAAGTGCAAGATCTGCTGAGCCTTCAAGCCTCCCACCCAAAAAGAGAGGGAAGTCAGGCTGAAGGCTATCCTCATGGAGGCATCTCTCCACCCGGCATCAGAGCCACCTCGTTCGTCTTCAGCACCGAGCGTCTCCTCGGTGCAGAGCGTTCCGTCGGCACTGGAGCCTGCCCATCGTTCCTCTCTGGTACTGAAGAGGTAAAGGGTTCACCTGGTGGCCATCTTGGCCTTCCACCGGCCCATGGATGGGAGATCCCTGTTCTCACACCCCATGTTGGTTAGGTTCCTTAAGGGAGTGGAGAGGCTCTACCCACAGGTTTGAGACCCAGTGCCTCCCTGGGACCTTAACCTGGTGCTCTCCAGGCTGACAGGGCCCCTATAAGGACAAGGTACAGCTGAGACCCCATTCAGTCTTCTTGTCTAAAGTGGTCTCACAATTCCACTATAACCAAGACATCTTCCTCCCCATGTTTTTTCCAAAATTGCTTGGAAATTCATTCCATTCCACACCCGCCCCCCATCCCCACTGTCAGAGTTGGCAGAAAGAAGGGACTGAGGGGCTGTAGAGTTGGCAGTGCCTTATGTGCTGCAGCATGAAGGCAGCACTCCAGGGGGTGCCTAAGCCAACCCTACAGGATCTGCTGAGGGGAAAAAAGTTCCAGGGACCAGTGCATGGTGGCAAGTGCATACCTATAGTGAAATGGATATGAGCAACACATCTCAAAGAACAACAGTTACTGGTAAGTAACCTTGTTTTATAAATTACTTGATTGTTAAATGCAAGAACTACATTAAGTGACATTATGTATAGCTCTAATCTCCCCCAAAGCAAGGACATTTAGAGTTAACCCTGCCTCCTATTTTATATCAATAATTTGACTAAATTGTGGGTGTGGTTTTGAATGCAAAATTATATAAGGTCTAGGTCAGGGGTGTCAAACTCATTTGCTATGGCAGGCCAGATTTGAATTAAATGTACTTCAAGTAGGCCATATTTATTTATTTATTTATTAGATAGCAGCGATATAAAAACTGCAGTAAATTCACTTCTACAACTACTACTATTTTACGATTAAAAGAATCGATCAATGATTAAGAATTATAGTACTGCGCGATGCCCTGAGATCACACTGTCCCTCTCCTGCCTTTTGGAGTGCTGTGTCTCATGCACACAGCGCTGCACACGCTGCCACCACAGTACACAGATCTTATGGAAGCGCGCGCCACCACCGGAGAGTACAACACCGCGAGATAATACAGCAGTGCATGCTACCACTAGGGGCCGAAACAAAAAGGTTGGTGGGCCATATCCGGCTCACGGACCAGATGTTTGACACCCATAGTCTAGGTGATGACATTAATGGCAGATATTTAACTACTTGATATTAGGTGCAATTAGATTGTTTAAATGTATATCTGTACCTTGACATATTACATTCTAAACTGTGCACATAAAATTTGAGTTTGTGAGGTTCAGAATCAAACTAATGATGTTTTAAAATAGCTTTTTTGTTTCATTGGTGGTGTGCACAGCACGTGACATCTACCTTATGGTCAAATCTCATATAAAAGAACATTTTCCCTATTATGATCTGAAAAGCAAGTTACTGAACTGTTCTCATTTCCCTCTTGTACTGAAACGTGATGTTTATCCATCAATTTCTAAAACCAAAACACTTATGCTTCTTTTAAACTCTCTCATGCTTCTTAAAAGGGTATTAAATATTTGTAAATGTGTGACAATTACCTTATGTTGTCAGATCCATAAATAATGTTATTCATTATTTGGTAAGCCCCAACAATATGCTTGGCTTACAGTCTAAGTAAGCTAGACACAGACTAGTCAGGATGCTTTGAGAAGCCCAGAATAGGGAATCATTAGGAATTTTTTAATAAATACAATATTTGGCTAATTTCCTGTAGGTTATATTCTATAAATATGATGATTGCACATCATAAAATAATAATTAAATAAGACCTTCATAATCATTCCAACCAGGAGACGTGAGATCCAAGGACCAAAAAAAGACATTTTTGATGCCTCTCTGCTGTGCTAAATGGCAGCTGAATACTCATTTTAAGAAAAGAAAGAGTAAATGAGGTATGAGAGTGTTGATCTATCATGTGCTCTCTCTCCCTCTTCTTGGTGGCTCTAGTACCTCCTGAGGCCCAGAGGAAATTAACTAGCTTTATGCTCATGGAGAAGAGAGGGTGATCTGTCAAGGCTACTCTGAGAAGAAAATGATGTGCAAGAGCACTATAAAGATACAGGATCCAGTAGTGCAAATCTTCTCTCATTGTTATGTCAGTAGTCCCATAGTTTCCAATGGGACTATTCAGGTAACAGAGTCATACCCATAGATAATGTTGTGTTGAAGAGAATATAGCTATCAAATGTGTCACATCTTAGGCCAAATTTTGCCCTGAGTTGTTATCTACAGAATGCTCTCACTGAAGTCAATAAGAGTCTCATGCATGCATTACAAAGTAGAGTTTAGCCCTAAGGGTGCAACTGTCAATATTAGAAATGTAACTGTGTTTATATAATTATAACTGAAACATATAGGGCTAAACTCTGCTCTCAGATCCGTACCAGCCACTTCCAGTGATTTTTCAGTCTGACAGAATTTAGACCTACAGCATAGAGCTAAGATAAACCTTTCCACTAAGCTAATAACTTCTTGGTTCATAATTAGTGAGGATTGTCTTGATTTAAATCCATTAATTTCTGATTACTCTTGAATAGTTTGATGGGGTTCAAATTCCCATCAAGGTAAGTGTCTGGAGGTAAGTGATGTGCAGAGAATGACTTTGTTGTAGTGAAAAAGGGAGGACAAAGGGAAGAGAGATGGAAATTGATGAATAAAGAAAAGGAGGAGAGGATGAGGAAAAGCAGCTTGGTGGTTGGAGACCTCTGGCAGTAAAATGGAGTTTTGTGAATGGAGAGGGCTGGAAGGAGGTCGGAACTATAGCTGGTCAGCAACAAAAAATATTTTAAGTTTGTTTGGGTTTGACCAGCTGCAGCCAGAAAGAGCCAATCACAGAGGCAGTCAACAGAGTTCAAAATCTATCTAATATGAGGGGTTCTGGTAACATCAGCTATAGGGGGCTTGAACCTCTGCTTGCTGTCACTGATGATGATGGTGGAATGAGAGGGAACTCTAACGGGCTGACTACCAGGATGTCCAAAAGCTATTCTGGGCCCTTGCTACTGGTCTATGCTTTATTATCCTTCAAAATGTGTTGTGCATGTTCATTCCACAACCCACCTTCCTACCCCTCTGCATTGGAGTTGTCCAACAAGAAGGAACTGAAGGGTTATGGGGCAGCAGTTTCCTTTATAACACAGTGATGCATCGCAGGGACCAACAGGGATCAATGAAGGAAAATTTTCCAATGACTGCACATAAGGTATATGCACAGCAAGAGAGAAGTGGTCATGTGCAACACTTCTTGAAGAACAAAAGAAAGATTAGTAACTGGTTTTTTCCATTGTTTCTAAGAAGAGTTAACAACCAAAGACTAAATTAGAAGACGCACAAATAATTTTGCTAGCATTATATCTTTAACAGTGCCAAATAAAAATTTAAAATTCCCAAAAATAAAGCTGGAACCCTTGAAGAAAGAAACTTCTGTGAAGCTCAAACACTGTCTGTTGGATGGTAGGAAACAAGGATATGACACTTTGACCTATCCAGTTGGTAAAATTATCACCTGCAATAAAATGCAATACCTCTCCAAAATTTAAAGGAGCCAATGGGAAATTACAAGACATGCACTTTAGGGATAGACCAAACCCCTCAGTACAACAGAATGAAATAATAGCTACATAAACAATGCTGAATTCTCTTCAGAATTCAGCCTTCACTGCAGATATTGAGGTTCTGGACACTGAGGCATCCCAATCCTGACCCAAGAAAGCTGCTATTCTCGTAAAAAAGTGTACAGTGATTTTCCTTTGCCAAGAGAGTATTTCTTTTAACTAAAGTCCTTTACAGACAAAACCCTGGGTTTAAAGGTCCAAGGTCCCAAATATAAATATATCTTTGATGCTTACCTGAAGATCAAAGATACCAAGAAGAAAGCATCACCGCATTAGAAGATGCCCAGGCAACAAAAGGAAGAGTGAGATAAATCCTTGAGCAGTGGGTATAGCAGGGCAGGAGAGGCTAAGGCTCCCATAGCACAGCCGCCACCAACCCACCACCAGATGTTTGCGCTGTGGTGGCCCTGCCTCTCCCTATCCCCACCACTCACTGTGTGCAGCCCACAACAGGGCTCAGAGCTTCTCCCGGCAGCCCAGGCTCAGGATTGCTCTGGGTGCTGGCTAGGTAGTGAGGTCACAGCAGAAGGGAAAACCATAGAGGCAGGTGCACGGATAAAAAAAGTTTAAAAGTCAATATTAGTTGCTAAGATAACATAGGGAATTTCTAGACTTTGAAGGAAGCTAGAATTTGGTCTTGGAGAGAAAATACTTCCTTTCTAGAATCCTAAATTCCTTTGTAATTCAGATTCTAGTTCCATAAACATAAACTATTTTTCTGGATCCTTGAATTGACATTCCAAATTAATAATTTTAACAACTTCCATAGATACTACTAGGGTATCCCAATTCCAAATAAATATTAAGAAAGAGTATACTAAAAGTAGAAAAGAAATAGAAAATTAAAGTAGCCTTAAGATTTGAAATCTTCTCCTAAGAATCACAATCGAACAGTTACTTACAAGATTTAAACCTCATGCCTTGTAACTGCATAAATTCAATGTCTGTTTTTCCTAGAGAGCACTGTAGATGCGAGGAAATACTATCTGCCATTTTGTATGTTAAGACTGATCTAACGGTTGCCAGCTCACCAAAGTTATGTAGCTATGGTATAAAGAACCAACCTTTAGCTTATAACTGATTTGCTGCATGTGTTCAAAAATCTTGAACTATATGTTGTTAGATCTATGGGAAAATTCATTGTTTGATGGTTAATGTTTTGTTAGGTTAATTTTAAACTTAATTTCTAATTTTAAGTGCTACTGAGAAGAAGCCACTGTTCTGCTCTGCTCTGCCCTGTATCTTCCACACTCACCCCCTTGGAACTGTGCTATCTTTGCATGAGTGAGTGAGAATTTCCTACTGGCAAAAGAAACATCCTTAGATCTGCCTCCCTTGTAATATTACTTGGTTTGTGAATGAGCAAAGCTACCTCATAACTTTAGAATGTCATTTGAATCTTTATTTGTGTTATGAATTTTAGAAGGTGTATGAGGTCCTATCTTTTATTGGACCAACTTCTGCTGTTGAGAGAGACAAGCTTTCAAGCTTACAAGTTAGAGCTCTTCCGTTCCTGACTGAAGGAACTTTAGTTGTGTTGTATGTTTCTAACTAAAAAGTTACATTATGTTAACAACTTACACTCCAAACTAGCCTCACTGTGATTTTTGTGTGTGGTAATTTATATTGTTACAGGTTTACCTTTCTTTATGCCAATGACTAAGACGATTATGATTAAATTACTTGTCTTGCTGAAAGATGACAAAAGCAACTCTTCACGCCTAGTCCCTGTTTTCTAAACTGCTCACCTTGCTTCAAGTAAACATCATCTTAAACACCACTTGCTGTCTACCTTTCACCATTTCCAAACTTCAGACTATTAGTTCTTCCAAACCAGAGCTCACCCTATCTGTTCTGCATTGTTGCCTAATAATTACATTGAGTGATTCTTATGCCCCAGCTTTTGTTAAGTTGTGGTGTTATAACAATTTCCTGCTAGGCATGCATATCAGAACACTAATTAATCTTGAACTCTAATTGTTGCATGACCTTTAACTTATTTCTTTAAATCCTCTGCTTAGACCTAGAATGTCAGTTTCTCCAGACATAATTGAAAAGAATTACTCGTTGATTTATTAGTTTTTTTTAAGTTGGTATTATTTTCAAGTATACTATTATATGTAACTTATCCATTTTTATTATAATTGTTTTTTCTAGTAATTTAAAAGATTTTTTATATTGAGTTATAGTGGTTAACAGTTTATTTTCATTGAATTGTGGTTATTTTATAGTAGCATACTTAATGTGTTCATTGAATTGTTAATGGTGCTCAATCATTAGTTTCTGTCTACATGAGACAAATACCCTTTGATATGTTTATTGCCCCGAGTAATTAATTGAATAGCATGGTTGCTGATTCTCATGGCTTCCTAAGTTATACCCTTCTATGATACTAGCTCTGCCATAGTTATTCAAATTTTGTTGTGATTAATAACTTGTATTACTCATCTGTTTGCTTTTAGTTAGCACATACAGGACAATTCGACTACTTATGCTAAACTGTCTGTTTGATCCTGTGTTGAGATGTGACACTCTTAGTGTCTTTTCCAGACCTGAAGAAGAACTCTGTGTAGCTCAAAAGCTTGTCTCTCTCACAGAAGTTGGTACAATAAAAGATATTTCTTCACCCACCTTCTGTCTCTTATATCCTGGGACTGACACAGTTACAACACCACTGCATACAATCTTTTGGTATTTTTTTTCTGAACTAGACATATGAGAAGCAAGTAATTAATAAATCTGTTATTTTTTTCTCCCAATTATTTTGATAGTTGTTTGTTTGTTCTCTCTTGATCATTTTACTTTGAAAATTACCCCAACCCCTTTCTACCCCACATGTTCTTCCACCCTTTCCTGTATTGTCTATTTAGATCGTGATCTAAATAACGTAGCACAGTGGGACCGTGATCAGGCTGTCCCTGTGGCATTAACATAAAATAAATCTTAGGTCACCACCCAATTTGGCTCTTGTGCCTAAATCACTTCAACATTGGACTAGATATCAAACAGCACAGAAGAATCCTAGCATACGCATAGTGGCAACACAGAGAGACAGGGAAAAGAATAAATTATTCATATACATTTTATATCTACTTCTCATCTCTCAAAAACATTTGTGAAGCGTCCATCACTGTGGAATCTGGGTACTTTATATATGTACACTAGATCACTGGTATGTTAATAAATAAGCTGATAATAAATAAACTAAATTTAGAACCTGGGACCTGAACCAATGCCCACTAAAGCCAATGGGAGTTTGTCTTTCACTATAACAGGAGTTGCATCTGCCCCCTGGAAACCACTGCTGTTGTAGTTTTGAAATGGCAATGAATAATTTTCGCTCTTTGGTATAAGAACTCAGGAGAGATGTTGCAGTGATATCAGATTATCTTCATGTATTTCATCAGATCATGGTGCTTTACTTGACACAGAATCAATTTTAAATCTCATCCATAGGGCAACTGAGAGATGAATAAAGTTGCTGCCAGTCCTACTGTGCTATCAGTTCTCTGATACAGGAGAACCTTCAGTAAGCCTTATTGTAGGATATTTATTTTACCATTGGTTTAAGACATGGAATGCTTATATTTCTTCTATTAAAGCCCACCATACTTTTATTGTAGCTGTAATAAAACAGCAGAAGTTGGCATCATGCTTTGTTTTGTTATAGATTACTAAAATGATGTCTGAGAATATATTTATATGTACTGCATACTAGTATGCCAAATATTGACTTCCCTTGCTGCTAACTCTCCATCACGGAGAACTTATGTTGACACCGTAAGTAAAGTTCAGTCAAAAGTAAAACCTTGCAAAATAAATACTGTAAATGAAAAGCACATATTAAAATGCTAAATTAGGAAGTTAAATAAGCAACGCAGTTCAATGATATTGCACAATGACTCATTGGTTCTCACAAAACCAATGAGAGTGAAAACCTAGTATTTATCATAACTGAACAGCCCTTGGCCTGCAAGACTAGTATTCTGACTCCAGCAACGACCAATCCTTGTGCTCCAGAAGAAGGGAATATAAATTCTATCATAATGTACCTGTCTTGTGTTGCACTTCTCTGTATGGGTCGGTGAAATCCTCCTTGACCCCTATGGCTATCAGCACCCTGAAGAATGAGACTTGATTGCCCTTGTCAATATTAACTATACATACTACTGGTTGTAAAATTTTACTTCCTCTCCTCTGCTTAAAAATCTCACCTAACGTAGGTTAGCATGGATATTTTTAATATTATTTCCTCTACAGAAGTTTAAATATGAAGTTCCCTTCAGATAATAAGAAATCTGTAGCCATTGGTATTACTAATGAAATAAAACGGAAGTTTGGGGATGGTTTGCTGATATGTAGTAAAAAGTGAAGATATTTCTTTTTCAATTTTTAATATATAGTGTGAAGTAATTGAATTTAAACAATGATTACTGAAAAATGGGGAAGCCAGATAATGTATTTTAATCCTCTAGCTTATTCACAGTTTCAGGTTAAAATACATAGAAGTACATTATTGCAATTCAGCCATGCAAGACCTCTTAAAGTCTAAGAATTTCTAGTTGCTTTCTATGCCCTTGTAAGTAACAGCATCTTAAAAAGTCACATTTCCCAGCTCTTAATATAATTGTCATGATGTTCGCTATGACATCACTGTAATTCTGTCTGTTCCCAAGCTTGGTGTTATCTCTCAGTCAGAAGTCAGCGTGGTAGCAAAGGGTGAATGAATGAAAGCTGATCTTGTCTTGGCTTCATCTAGTCTGCTTCATGTTTATACTGTGCTTAAATACTGAACTGCTTTAAGGATCTATTTCCCCATCAAATATTTACTCTGTGGCATATGATTATTGGACTGTAAAGAAACATAAACCAAATGTTCTCTTCATGCTTATTTCTATTTAATAAGGTTACAAGTATGTCAGTTTCAAACACATTTTATGCTACTTTTTGTGATGTAGTGGGATTTCATCAGTAAGAAGGATAGTCAAGGGGTCACAAAGGATATTGTGTGTGTGATTCTTCCCCACCCCGATACCAGCAATGCAGGCATAGGAAAAACTCCTTATTTCTCTTATTTACAATATGTTTTACTCTTTTACACTAACAAAGGCTATATCCACACAGCAAAGAAAAGCCTGCAGCTAGACCATGCCAGCCACCTCGGGCTTTGGGGCTGTTTCATTGCAGTGTAGGCAAGGGCACAGGTTGGAGCTTGGGCTCTAGGACCCTGCATGGTGAGAGGCTGTTTCTTGGCTGTGTAGACATTGCAAAGTTACGTAAAGAGCTCAGTCATGCTCCCATTAAAGTCCATTACAATTTTTCCTTTGGCCTCAATGCAGGAGAAGGCTTCAAATTAAGATGTTCATCCAGTACGACTGCAGCAGCAGTTCTTGCAGAAGAGAGTGGGGGTGGAGAGAGGAACATAAAAGGACAGGGTCATGATCCCACATAGTCAGTCTAATCTACAAGCATTTATGAAATTGTTTACACTGAGACTTGCCTCTGCTTAAGTAAAAGAAGGTGGGAAAGTTCCTTGTACCCTCTCTCACCCAGGGAACACCCAGCCACAATTTCACCCTAAATTGAACAAATATAGAACGTGTAGATAAACAAGGAAAAGAAGAAGATAAAGAAGGGAGAAGAGTTAAATCAAATATAATGGTGTGTCACAGTAGAGAGTGAACAAGTCATATGTGTACAGAAGAAAAATATCAGAAGATACTGAGAACCTAATCCAGACTCTGTTAAAGTCAATGGAAATATTCCCATTGACCTCAGTGGGTGCTGCACTGGGCTATAAAATATGGCAAGAGGGCAAGGTCAGACGGTCGAAAGGTGGATGCCACAATAGTGACAACCAAGGTGAAGGAAGTGGGTTTTGAAGGACAAGAGTGTGAGTATATTTGGCATACAGGAGAAGGATGTCATTCCATGCATGATAGGAAAGGATAATGGGGGTGAAAGTGTCAGGGGAAGATAAAGAAAGTAGTAAGGAGAGAAGAAATTGAGGGCAGATGCCAGGGATGAATTGGGGTGATACAAGAGAAGAGATGTAAGCAGGAGTAGGGCTGTACAGAGCTTTAAAATTAAAATTTACAGAGGTTGAGGCATTTGAATGCATTGTAGGAGAGGCAGCAAAAGGATTTAAGGAGCAGAGCTACAGTGATATGGACAAAGATTATTTTAGATCCTACCATTGATGAGATGGAAAAAGAGTCAGGCAGGCTGATGAGGAGGGAAAGAAAAATGTTTGGGCCAGTGGGGACCAAGAAAAAGGGACAGAGTTTTTAAATATCATTTAGAAAGAATGAGAACGAAATTTGTTGAGAGATTGAATGAGAGGAGAGAGAGAGAAAGAGATGAATCAGAAATATTTTTATTTATTATTTGTATTACATTAGCACTTATTCATGGATCAGGACCCATTCTGCTAGGTACTGTAGAAACATGGAACAAAAAGATGATTCCTGCCCCAACAAATTTCAAACACGGAACAAAAAGATGGTTCCTGCCCCAACAAATTTGCAGTCTCAGTATAGGACAGGAAACAACATATGGATACAGAGAGATGGAGAGGGAGAGTACAAGGAAACAATAAGACATTACTGGTCAGCGTGATGGGTCATGGTATGAGCAAACCTGCAGCCTAGCTATTGTTGAGTTTTTTTTAAGACATCCCAGCAAAGAAGTATTTGAAGGAGGATAATGATATAGTTTTGTGGGATCCAGTGGAGGAATGTAAGGCAAGGGATGATATGGTCAACATGATGTCTAGAATGATCTTTGCAGCAGTACTCTGAATGGATATGAGCAAGACAAGATTGCATTTGTCAAGGCCAGAGAGACGGATGTTCCAATAATCAAGATGTATGATGATGAGAGCCTGGACAACCATTTTTTCTATGTGGATGGAGAAAAAGAGCCATATCTTAGAGACTGTTATACAGAAAGATTGTGCTTGATTTAGATATAGCCTGGCTGTAAGGAGCAGAAGCAGGAGAGAAGTCTAACATTTCTACCATGATCTGATCCTGGTGGAGTGTGTGAGAGAAATAGAGACCTACAGGAAAAGAGGGCTGCTGCAGAGTCATTGTCAGATGAAGGAATCGAGATCTCTGTGAGAGACATGAGCTTGAGGAAGTGAGATATGGAGAGATTGTGGATGGCTATAATCTTTTTAGAGATGGAGTAGGCACTCCAGTGACTGAAAGGGATGGGGATGGGACTGAGTTTGAAATGGTGGCACAAAAGGGGCAGAGGTGAAGAGGGAGTGGAGATGGTGAGGGGAGTGGAGATGGAGGGTTGGCCAGAGTTGAGGCAAATACCTCTAGAGATGTGGAGAAGCTTGTGCTTGTGGGACCTACATGTGTGCTGGTGGAAAGAGGGGGTTGATGGTGATTGATGGAGCTGATGACAACTGTAGAGGGTTCAGGGTAACAAGGATGGGGAAATGGGTCGGTGAAGGAAAGAAGGGAAGAGCATGTGTCCATGCTATAGTGCAGAAGAAATATGTAGTGAGAGCCATGGTGAGTGGCAGATGGATAAGATTACTAAAAGAAATAGAACAAAAAAAACAGTGTTTGGAAAATGCTGTGAAGGAAACGTTTGCAGCAGGTCCCCATGCAAAGCAGCTTGTGTGTGTTGCTGCACCATGCTAGGGAAGGAGAAGAAGGTGACTGGGCTTAGGCACTCAGAGGATCCAGGCAGAGACCAGGACAGGAATGTCTCCCCATGTTTGCAGATATTATCAAAGATAACACGATTGTCAGCTTCAGTGACCGGGAGGAGAGCCGAGTTTTAAGTGGTGATGGGGAAGTTCAGGAAAAACACTTAAGTTCATGTTTTGTTACATTTTTAAGATATTGTAGGTGCATGAGAGAGAAGTGAGCATAGACAGTGGCGGAAAGCAAAGGTGGAGATGTAAGGGTTATCTTGATAAAAGTAAGAGGAGAAGATGAAGTTGTGACTCTGGCAGGCCAGATGCCAGCTCTTGACCAGGCTGCAGGCAGTAGTTAAGAACTGTGTCAACCTCTTAACTGGAGACCAGATCAGTTCACCTCTATGTTTGATTTACTCAAAATAGGTATTAGTTTTATAAGAATTTATTTCGTATTTAGACTCTGTGAAATGCTTGTGTGTTGCTGTATGGATTAATATCACTTATTATATCTATAGCCCATGTTGCTCAGTACCTGTAAAAGTATTTGCTCTGAAACTGAAACTCCTACAATCAGGAGAGAAACTTTACCAGGCATGAAATACCATTTTGCCATAAGAGTTGTAATCTCCTGACCGACAAATGAAGTCCCTTAGACACCAGGCAAACCATTGTGAAACATCAGAGGACAAAAGACTTTGTTGATTGCTCCCTTTCCCACCCCATGAAGAGGAGATATGCACATGAACTCATCCCATCATCTTGAACTCTGGGGGAAGGGAATAAAAAACCTCTGACGAGAAAAAACGGCATCTTTGTGGCTGTTTGAACTCTGAAGGAACAAAGACTCTAGACTGAAGCCAGAGATCCCCAGGGGTTGCCTCCTAGGTCTGCCCTCAAAGGCACTTTGAATTGACAGATTACTACAATGCTGTCACTCTTAGGATTTAGATGGTAACTCATTTGTGTGTGTACGTTTGCTTGTTTTAACCTAACTATCATATTCCTTTTCCTAGTTAATAAACATTTAGATAGTTTATCACAGGATTAGTGTATTAGTATTAGTATGTCTTCAGTTTAAGAACTAGCATACCAATTGATCTGAGGGCAAGTGACTGGTCTCTTGAGACTGGAAGCAACCTGAGTGGCATGTGATTTTTGGTGTAAGTGACCATTTGTCACTAAGTCCAGTTTGTCTGAGTGGCAAGATAAACTGGAGAGTCCAAGGGGATTGTCTCTGACCCCATGGTATAAACTGTTATAGTGATCCAGGAGTTCACATTTGTTCCTGGTGTGGTGAAATCTAATTATAGATTCTGCCCTCATGATCGTGAGCCACTTCAGACAACGTGACAGAGGTCACCCATGGGGATTAGTGCGGAGGGAAAAATAAAGAGAAACTATGGTCAGACCACACCGTACCAGTGGATTAAGGGAGTGAAAAGTAAATTAAATAAATCATCCTCACTCTCATATGTGATTGGCTGTCCCCAAACTATGGGCTTCTCCACATGGAGACTTAATATGCAGCAAGCCAGGATGTCTATCTACAGCGCACTAGCTTCCCACACACTAAGTTACCGTGTGGGCCCTGTTACCATGCACTAAAAGTTCCACAGTGTGCTTTGACTGCTGTTTGTCTCCATGGATACACCAAAGGGGGCATATTAAGATTCATGGGCATCCTAAATGCTGGATTTCCTAATTTTCAAGTGCAACACTTTAGCAACCTACGTAAGGTTCTTGTAACATAGGGGTTGCAGGGTTCATTCTTTTTTCTTTTTGTTTTTTATATGTAATAGTATTACACACGCACACACTGAACTGTTTTTCTTCATCAGTAGCAAATATAGAGGAGAACAGAACCAAACTACAAAGTGACCTGGAAAGATTAGAGCAGAGGCTGCTGCAATCAAGAAGATCATTCTGTGGTTTGGATCTGTCCTCTCTTGTGTTTAAGCGTATCACGTATGTGTCTGGTCAGAACTGAATTTATGTATGTAATCCGTGTTTCCCAAATCTTTTCTTACTGTGGACAACTTCTTAAGATAGAGGTTTTGTTTCCTTCACCTCCCATCCCAGTATCCATACCCTCTTTTTACACCTTCCCTCCATCAACCAGAGTATTTGTTTACATGAGAGGAATATTGGAACAGTACTGTAGAGATAAGATGCAAATAAACTGCAAATAAACATTTAGGGAGATGAGCAAAGAGGCTTGGCTACATTCCTTGCTTTTGCATTTGTTCTGTTGCTTTCTTCTCTTAGGGTGTGTACAAGTATTAATACCAACTCTCTCCTTGTTACCCACAGTCGCTTTGCTCTAATTTCTCCAGGTTATGCACCCTGATTCTGTTCTCCTGCCTGTCGTTGTCCTCCTTGATGTTATGTTATGCCTGACTATGATCACAATTGAATTTATACCAAACAAACCCAGACATGAAGCAGCCATGCCGGATGCAGACAGGTGTTTGTATTTTCGTGTGTAGCTGGTTTGAAAAAAGCATCTGGTAAATTTAAGAGTCCTGGACTGGGTGACAACTAATAGGAAGTACAATAGCTTAAAGGAGATATATGCTTCACGTATAATGCAGAAGCAGCTCTTCAAGTCTGAGAGCCATTGGTGTACAATCATCATTACACCTACTGTATCATTGTACAGATTATTTTCAAGAAAGTGGCGAGAGCTAGGGAGGAACAGTAAGATTACTGTGTTTTCCTGTAGTATAGACTATCACTCAAAGTAGCCATGTACCTAGATAGGATATATTCTGCATTTTTTATTTAATTTATGTTCAGGGGGTAAAAAACAAACTACCAGAAATGGGCCAAGCATACAGTACTCAGATTCAGATATGGATCAGGTTTATGCAATGATGTAAAATAAAAGTCAAATGCTAATAGTTTGTTAACATTAACACAAACATGTCACAAAGTCCCTTTAAATAATTGCTCCCTCTGCCTTTCACTTTTGCTTTACAAAGGTTTGTTTAATTGTATTTTTAATTACTCCTTTAATATGCTCGTACTTCAGGCTTCTTAAGAAATTAATTAAAACTGCAGAAATGATTAAATAAAAGGTAAGAATGGCAGTGATCTATAAAATAACACATTACATAATTGATTTAATTCTTTCTTTAAAAAAAATCAGTAACAATACATGGGATACCAGCTGCAGTTCATGAATCTATTTGCTGAACATGGAATATGAGGGAGCATAAACAGTTTATATAAGCAGGCAAATTAGAATACAGAAGGAATTATCCTTTGTCTGCTAGGAGTTTTTGCTCCAGAAGTTTGCAACTTTTTGATAGTTAATTATTTTTTCAAGATGCGGTAACTGAGAAAGCATAGGGAAGGGCACCATCCCAGCTTTCACCATCACAAGCTTCCATTTGCCAACTGAAGACGATAGAAAATCCCTCCACTGGAAAGATTCTGAAGTTGTTCAGTTTCATTTTTAAAGACAGAGGAAGAGAGATTCTGATTTCAATTATTTGTAAATCCACACTCTGTCATGGTTACTTTGGATTTATTACTGAGATCAGAATCTGGTCTAGACACGGGTTCTGAGAAAGAGGTTTATGGAAATGTTTATTTAAATGTCTTATTACCCCATTCCATCAAAATAAATAGATATGGAGATCTTAGGACATTCCAAAACTCTGCAAATTACTTAGAAGAGTTTCAGTCTCTGAAAGCTATTTTTTTAAATAAGCTTTGAATATTTGGATACTGTGCCATGGATTTACAGTTTAATGAATATTAAAAAGATTTTAGCTTACCAATCCATGTTCTGTATGCAATCTGCATGATAGTTAGACCTGATCTATAGTAGGCTTAACTTGCTATATGTATCATCCTTTTCAGAATTAATATGTATATTTTTGTGGACAATCTTTTTATTGTAAATAATTCTTACCTAGTTTCAGCATGTCGATCCTTCTGCTACAAAATATCAGGGTTGCAATTTGACCTTGCATACAGACACAGCCTTGATCTACACTACAGACTTATGTCAGTATTTCTACATCCACAACCTTGAGCAACACAGTTATACCAACCTAACGGCCTGCTATAGATAGTGCTATGTCAATTTGGAGGGCTTCTCCCATTGGAATAGCTACCACCTCTCAGGAACGTGAAGTACGATGGGAGAAGCTGTCCTAATGGCATAGGAGGTAGTGTTGTCACAGTTGAATTGGTGCAACTGCAGTACCATATGTGTAGACAAGTCCACAGAGTTTAAAGCAGTCTAATTAATTTACTCTGCTTTCAGTAAGAATGTATGTACAGCAGATATAATAATACACCTCTCTTTTGAGTCCAGTTCAACCGGCAATAAGCAAAGGGAATATTTCTTTACATTTCATTTAATTATATTCCATTTATATGGAGTCTCTTCATATTCATTTGCTGATTTAATAAAAAAAAATGCAGGTACCTGTACGTAGCTTGGGAACACTAGGTGGGTTGTAGGTTCTATACGTTTTTATTTCTTTTTCTTAAAAAATAAAAGGATCATGCATAATAAGATATTGATCACTATTAATCTAATGGATCTCTTTTATAGTACCATGTTGATTTAATAACATTTTTAATACCATTTCATTTGTTGATGCTTTGTTTGAATTGTGTGTGTGTGTGTGTGTGTGTATATATTGTATAATAAATATTGTAAAATATAATATATAAAAGACTACCCAGAAACGGAAATATCTTGAAAATGTAGAGTCATTATTTTCTCCATTTTCCTAAAAATTGTACATAGATAGCTGTGTTCTCCCTTTTGATACGTCTACAGTTCCTACTGGTGCCATTAGAGACGTAGCAATGGATAAAGTTTGGATTGTGTTTCACGTGTATGTTCGTGTGTGTACACTCACATATATCTATACCAATAGAGAGAGACTGAGGTTACTAGTTACCTAGTGCAACAGTGTAGTACCTCATGTGAATATAAAGACAACTGGACTTCTCTGCATTTGTTGTTCATACAAATACTATTGTCCTTTCTGTGAGAAGTCCCATCTGAATACTGTGCATGTGAAGGGTTTTCAGATTTGAACCCAGAGTTCCTGCCCTAGTCATTTGCAATATAAGTTTCCAATCCTGTAAACACGTCAACATGTGCCTAGTTTTACAAATACAAGTAGTCTATTTAGAGTCAGTGGTACTATTCACCTACATAAAGTTGGGAATATAAATGGCTGCAAGATTGGCACCTGAAGACCTAATCCTCCTAGCACTTGCTATTGGGTTTTCTGCTTAATTCCTGTGTTGTACTTGTCAAGGCACAACTTGGCCAACATCCACAATATTTATTTAGGCAGAAAGTCCCAGTTTAATGTTCGACTACAATCCACAAAACTCCCATTCAGCTGCCACCTAACTTTGCAGCCTATGAAGCCGTTTTTTCCTTTGTAAACTCCAGATATCAAAGTAGCTTTTCTGTTCGGTTTGGATATGCAGTGTCATAACTGGGGGGATGAGAGGCAGCTGTGCTTTAGACCACATGAGGTAATTTGCAGACACGTTTTAATTGCCTTTTTGGGAGCATGAAGGAATTCCAAATGGTCTAATGAGTTCCAGCAAACACCTGTGAAATGCTTTTAGATGGCCATGTAAAACTGAAATTAAGAATGAAATATACCACAAAGTCAGCATGCATATTCAACAACGGAGGAAATCCAATTTTTTTGTACATACACCCTTTCTTTTAAATAGAGGGAATTTATACTTCTATTACTATAGAATTTTATAATGGATTTTTCTGAATGGAATAATTAGGAAAACAGAAAACCATCCTCTGAAACTGCTGACAGTGAGGCTCAAATATGTCAGTTGCAAAGTCTAAAATGGTCTTTATAAGACAGTAATTATATATTCTTCTATGTGGTCCCTGAGAATGTTCATAAAGATCTTGCTGAGGTTTTATTATTCATATCTTTAAATTGTAAATGTATCAGCTAAACATGTAGGCCCCAATCCAGCAAAACACTCACACACACGCTTAATTTTAAGCACCTCAGTCATGAAATCAATGGGATGACTCATGCTTAAAATCAGGCACATCAATAAGTGCTTTGCTGCTTTTGGGCCTTAAAAATGTCAGCAGAATTTCAATCTCATGTACAGTCCAGATATACCACAATTAACAATTCAATTTTACATCACGTCACGTTTTATCTAAATAAACTTTATAATGATTAGTACATAGGGTTGAGTTGGAAAACTTCGTTGGCAGTGACTTGTGATTTATTATTGTTTCACATTGATATTATGAAAGTGCATAAAAACCACAACCTGTTGAGGCATGTGTGATCTTGGGTAGGATAAGTCATTTAACATCTTTGTGCTTCAGTTATTCTATATGTAAAATGGGAATAATAATAATATTTGCCATCTGTACCATGGGTGCTATGATGTTTTGGTGTGAACCTGCAGGGAGATAAGATCTTTTTGGGAGTTGGTCATTCTCAGAAAGTGTCCAGAACCTTACAGGATCAAATATTTACTATGAAGTACTTTGAATGGTTTGTGTGAAAGGTGTTGTGTATGTGCAAAGTATCATTATGTTTTACTGGCTTAGGTACAAAATCAGTGGGGAGGATTTGCACCATGAAAGATTTTTAAAACGTTCTGTACTTTGTCCATTTAAAAACAACAACAAAAACAGTGCTAACCTAACTGGCTTTGTGCCTTCAAGGAATCTTGATGAGCTGGAAGGTATATAAGATGTACATTAAAGATATAGCAGAAGAATATCATTTTGACAGGAAAAAGTATATGTTTGACATTCATCATTCAAACTCACAAGATTGATTTGTGGCATGCAATAATGTTTTCTAAGGCCTTTTTGGATATGTTACATTTCTCAAATGATGAAAACACCAAGTGGTTTTCTTTAGAGAAGAAAAAAGTTTGAAGGATATGACTGAAATGACAGTTCATCTTGAGAATAAGATGTGCTGTATCATTATTCCTTAGCAATGAAAAATTCCATTAAAAATCATCTCTATCACACATTTTGTCAGAATGTATATTCTGCTTGGCTAGCAAGGACTAAGCCATTTACAACATGGATGTTGAACAACCTACTTACTGCATACTGCATGTTGTTGCTTATAGAAATATTTGGTGTAGAAAAAAACAATGTAAAACATCCAATTCCTATGTTCTGATTAATGTTCCAAGAACGTCCTTTTGTTTTTATTTCATTTTCATAGTGTAGACATTCTTGGCCAATAAATTATCCTCTTCAGATGTCAAACACAAGAGAGGTGGATTCTCTAAGTAAAATAATGTATTATCTCACTTATGCAAAAACTACTGCATAAGTGGTATCCAGGGATTTCTCTCTCTAGTATTTGAGTATTTGAGCAGAAGGGAAACAATAGTAGACATTAAGACAGCAGAAAGGTAGGATCAGATGGCATTATGACAGTCAGCATGATACAGAATTGGCAGCACAGAGTCAATAACTGCCAAATAAAGCAGCACAGTAGTCAAAAAGGCCCAGGATGGCAAGGCAGCATGTGGTGGAATTAGGGCTGGATTAAGTGCTCAGACCAATTAAAATAACCATGGAACAAAGACAAAACACAGTGATAACATGAGGACAAGAAGACCAAAGTTGGAACCCAGTCCCTGCGCTTCTGGTATCAATTCCTCCAACACTATTGAAATCTGGAAGCAATGCACATTTCATTGGTTGCTGTTAAGAATCAGTGCTGTCAAATGTTGCAAACTCTGAGGTTATTACACCCAGATTTTTTTTTTCTTATTAGCCTTGATTTTTAACAGACAGTTCTGTTTACTTGAGTGAGGTAAGGATACATGTTCAGTTTAAAAGGCTTGTATCAAGAGAAGGGCCTAAGAACATTATGCCAAAAAACCTCTGGCTTAGAGCTCTTTGAAACATTTCCAATGTAACCATTTTCCAAAATGTTTCAAGGGAAAGTGTCAATTTCAATGAAATTTTGAACATTTTCAAGTCAAAATGAATCATCTCAATTATATTCTGATTAATTTTGTTTTTACTTTTCATAATATATTAAAATACAATTTGCATTTATAATGTAATATAAATAATATATAATAATTTATAGTTTATATTATAATTTTTCAACATTATCAAACTGAAGTGTTTGTATTGTCCCAGGTCCATTTTTTTTTATTTAATTTGGCAGGGAAATTTCAAAATTCAAGCTTTTTGTTACAATTCATAACAAAAAAATTCACAATGTTAGCATTTCCTGCAGAATGGAAATTTTGTTTTTTAAGACCAGCCCTGTACCTTTTCAGCAGAATTAGGGGTCACATCCTAAGTTTAACTGCTCTTAAAACAGACATGATGAATAAGGTGTCTGTAAAACATTCACAGAATTTTAATATCTCCAGCTGCATAAAAATGATGATAAAGGACTGTAGTACAAATCTTTAAAAAGGCTTAAACTTCTATATGTTGTTGAAGTGGAAAGGGCTAGTAAATTTAAAACACTTCCCAAAAATGTAGGAGTATCAGGAACACACAAGTCCAGAAACAGCGTACTCAGGAGAATTATGGTGAACCTTTATCCTGTTTTGGCTTCTAGCTAAGAAACTGGGTTCTCTTCTGGTAGGGAAGCAAAAGAAAAAATAGAATTTTACCTTTACCATAACCACACCATGTTCTCACTTACAGTTTTATGTCTAAATTTTGCATATTCTTTCTGCATAACATCTCCAAGAAATAGCCTTTCCCATCTAGCTACACAGCTAAAACTCTTATTCAGGCTCTCCTAATCTCATGTCTGGATTACTACAATGTGTTTTTCTCTGGCCTCCGCTCCTATACATTCAGAATGTTGCTGCAAAGATCACTTTCCATTCCCATCATTTTGACCATGTCACCCCACTTTTTACATCCCTCTGCTGGGTCCTCCTTCTCTAATGTATTAAACACAAACTGCTTGTCTTCAGATTCAAGTCCCTTCATAATCTGTCCTTACTCTACTTCTTTCTCATTCTCTACTGAGATGTCCTCTTCCATCTCTAATCGGCCCATGATGCCAGCCTCCATTTCTCACTGTTACATTTTCTAACAAACACCTTTGTGCTTTCTCCTGTGCTGCCCCTTACATTTGGGAGGAGTTTTGCATAAACAGACACAACGTTACCTCATTATCTTCATTCATCTGTCCTTAAAACTCACCTTTGCTGTGATGCCTACAAAAATGTGTTAGGCTTCTTATATGCTGAAACCACTGCCTATTATGCTGACCAGTATTATCAAATTGTTTCCTTGTACTCCCCTGTCTGTCTACATCAGTCTGTATTCTGTTGTCTTATACTTAAATTGTAAGTTCTTTGGGGAAGGGACTATCTTTTTATTCTGCACTTGTACAGTAGTTAGCACACTGAGGTTCAGGTCCATGTCTAGGGCTCCTAGACACTATGGTAATATAAAAATAACAACCATCAAGTAAAAGCATTAGGTTTGTCTGATTCAGGCTTCCATCATCCTAAAGGTTTTGTATAGGTACTCTGGTCAATTTTTATTCTCGTCTTTCTTTTTCTCCTATTATCTAACTATAAAATTCAGAGAGAGCAGCAAAATTAATGCAACACAAAGTAACTCAGGGTCCAATTAGGGGCCACTTTTGAAAAATTAGAAGTGGCTTGACCACAGAGGGCCACAGAGTGAAGTGGGGTTTTTTTACAGCACAAGCACATACTTGCTTCCAATAAGCACCTCTGGATGATTCTTCAACAAAGAGTGTCCACAGAAAAATAAAAAAGTGGAGCTGCCATAGTAGTAATAAATAACATTGAGTTGTGAAAGGAGCAGACCACTCCCTGACACATTTTTGTTCCTCTTTTTGAACAAGGGTCAGAAAAATATTCAGAGCATAGTCTGCCATGAACCAGGGAATCTGGAGGATCATAGAAAATCAAAAATGGGAAAAGGGACTTAATATGTGAAGGTACTTAACATTTGCATGCTGGGTGAGATATGCAAGCTTCTGAACTCTTCTGACTCTGCTGCATTCAAGGTATTATTTAAAAAATAAGCATTTTCATTCTTAGAGTCCTGTAGAAGTGAATGATTGTTCTCATTACCATAGTAAATACCTTGGGGCATTACTGAGTCCAAATAACATTACTTTCCTTTAATAATAGTACCCCTTTCCGGGATAACTTCAGGGATTACCTGCAGTCTGGAAGCACTGGAATACTAAGGAGGCTTTGCTTTGATCTGTTTTTGCCAGCAAATCCTCTTTGTGTACTGTGACTTAATTTTTTGGGTCTGCCCTGCTCAGTGTTCGGACAATCGTCGATATTTAAGGGCTTTAGATTTAAAACTGGATGGTATCTCCCTGTAGATATGGTGAATGTAAATGTGGAGCTTATTCTGAAACTAAGCCCTCTCTTATTTTTTCCTCTGAAGCTAAGGAGACAGCTCTGGCTAGGCTTCTTTGTGAAGGAATACTCCCTTGCTCAGGGTTGGAGTTGACAATCCTGATAACAGCTTTAGTCCCTGTAACACCTAATGTAGGACTGCAGTGAGCAATTTACCTTCTCTGAAAGCATATCCTTAGTCTTCAGTGAGCAATTTACCTTCTCTGAAAGCACATCCTTAGTCTTCTGACCCCTCTCAAGATGTTTTTGCCTGTGTAAGGGGGATAGGGAGGGAGTGTGACTTGAAAAGACTGAGGAGGTTTTGATCTCTTAGCTACTAAGTCAGCAAGTAATGTTGCTTGCCTCTGTCAGCACCTTGTGACAGACAGATAGTCCCTCTCAGAGTTACAGTAGGCAGGCTGAGGCTGAAGACTCTCTAAAATCTGGCACCTGGGCTGCCACATGTGAAGGAAGTGTAAGTGCATAGATGTCTGGTGGATCTGAGGTTGTCTGCAGTATCCAAAGCTCTTAACATTTAGTCACTGAGGTGGTTTCCTCTGGCTGTAAGTCTGGTCTGACAGAAAAGTGGCTTTGCCTGCTCCATTTCTTTTGTGAAGTCCAAAAGGTAGGTGCAGGTAAATTGAAAGGGACACTGCCACATAAGAGACTGTAATGAAAGGAAGAAGTAACTCCTCCAAGCTGACATTCTCGTGCAGACATCATGTGAAATAATCAGCCACAGGAAGAAGCCTGAAAATTCAGCACTTATATTATTAGACTAACTATTGGGATGCAAAAAGTTTTGGCATGAGAGTCCTAGAGCCCTCGCTTGATACCAGAGTGACATCTGTGGTAAAAATGTTCTGTTGTACTTCTAGGTATCAGATGCACTATTCCCAGTGAGCAGTGAACCACCTTTTAGAATTTTAATACCATGTACATTTTGGCAAAACTTAGGTTGAACTAAAGCATCAAGATTTATACATACTCCCACAGATAGGGGAAAAAAAATTCTTAATATCAAATAACACATTTCCCAATACAGATGATACATTCCAAAGGTTTATATAGTTCCAGACTGAGCACTAAGGACCAAGGAAGCACCTGTGAGAGTCAGAGCTACATCCCTCTTTACAAACAATTTGATACTGATGCTGCCATTATATAGTTGGTCTAAATCTGGCAAAAGAGAGACCAAGTTTGGCTATGAAGCAGTTTATCATCATTTGTAAAAGAGCTCACTTTGATCTTTATTTGCCTGAAGCAGGCTGTAGACTCCTAGTAGTAATCATTTCTATGACAGACAAGCATTTTGATTTTAAAATGCAAATCCTCTCATCTATGCTTATGAAACAGAATGGATACTATTGTGAAATTCATAGTGAAACTTGGGATCCGGCAGGGCTTCATTGCAAGAACTGTGTGTCAGCACTGCAAGTGTGAAATGGTAAAAGCTGTGGCACAGTTGACTGTCACAAAGCAGTGTGAATTTGATTTATTTACACAGGAAGTAAGGTTCTTTGAATTTTCCAAATAGATTAATATTGTTGTAATAACTTGCGAAAATAGAACACTACACTGCTAGCAATGGCGTCTTATTTGTGCTCCTGTGCCTTTCCAGCCATGGACATTTAGAATGTAATAGTCAAGAATTTTCACAGGATTGCACAAAACCAAAACACAATCTTTCTAAATTATCTTGTCCAAAATGTAAACCATGCACTTGTATAGTCTTTATATGTACAGAATGAGCTTCACACAAACAGTACTGTATCCATCATTAATTACCTAATTACAGAATTACTCCATCAGTAAGTCAGCACATCTGTGACCCTGTATGTCACTATAGCAGCCCCCTGCTTCTATCCCCCCGGAGCCTCGCTGAGGCGGTTCTACTGACATAATATATTCATTATCCATTAGATCTGGCACACGGTCTGCAGTGCTCAATTACAATACCATTGAGCAAAGGGCCCAATGTCAGCCAATGTAATGACTTTCTGATTATCTGTCTTTAAATGATGAATGAAATGAAAATGTACTACTCAAACCAAATATAAGATTGTTAAAGATGCCAAATGAAAATTGTACATAGACCCTTTATGGAAAGAGAGGTGGAGCAAGGGGGCAAGGGTATGCTTCACGCTCAGAAATAACTCAGAATCTTTTTCTAAGCCACTGCAATCCATCCGATTGAGACAATGAATCCTTCAAAGTCAAGAGAACCATGTGCACACACAGTATCTCAAACACATCATTGATATTTTAGGGTCTCTTGATACTTCAGAGCAAGGATTTAATTTGGAATGATTTTCAGTTACTTTAATCATATGCTCTTTTATCATCACTAGTTGTTTGAACTGACCTCAAGCCTAATATTATTGCTTTTATTAGTTCTTCACCTGCCTGGATTATTTTTCAAGAACTTTTTTTGTTTTTTTTAATAGAGAGCTGTAAAATAATTAATGGTTCACTTCCAGCTTGACTTTTTTTTTATTTAATTTAAAAAAAACAGTGCCAAAGTCCCTATGTCCACCCTTGCTCCTGTCTTTTTCTCTTCATGCACATGTCTGGTTTACTGCTTGCTGCCTCTTCACTCTCATTTTCAGTTTCCCCTCTGCTGCATTTGACAACTACACAAAGTAAATAAACTGGAAAAAGAGAAACAAACAGACAAAATATTTTTCAATTATGTTAATCTTAGCAGTTACTGATAAAAATTTGCCAGATTGTCCTGTCTGACATAAATAGTCACAAGAGGGGACTTTTAAAGAGAAAAACTCCATGAGGAATCCCTCAGAGAAATTAGTCACTGTTGGAGGAGGAGGGGCTGGTAGCAGAGAAGCCACCCGGAAGCCTAGAAGATCCCATAGAATCTGAAGTAGGGCAGTACCATCAACATGGAAGCCCATAACTTATGCATGGCTACCGCAACCAGTGTCTCCTCTCCTCTGCCCACTCCCTGGTAATGTGACTCCATGGAGCCATGTAACCAGGTATACCCCCTGGCCATGGAAGCTTCCATGGACCACTGTGGATACCCAGAGAAAAGTTAATACAGCCTAGGGCTTGCCCTCTGCTACACTAGATGGGATAATGGTGGCTAATGCAGCCTAGGGTTGTATTAACATTTCTCTGGAAGTTTCTTAGCACTAGAGGATGACTTTGAGTGCTACCATGACACCATCCCCTCCTCCTCTGAACTGATACATCTCCTCTCTGAGTGAACCCCAGGCCACGGGGTGGGGGATGGGCAGGGCCACCGATTCATACAAGCCTTTCTTCCACACAGAGGTCTCCCTCATGTGCGACTCTAAGAGAATACCTGTACTGTGGAAGGGAGCAAGTCTCCCAACCCCAACAAGCAGACTCACTCTAGCTTTGCTCAAGGTAGTACACTAAAGGTAACAGTCTACACTGTGTGACTCAGGCTCTCAAGCCCATCCAACTCACTGGATTTGAGCTCAGGTGGCTAACCCAAGCTGCAACCCAAGATGTAACATCTACACTACTATTTTTAGCATGCTAGCTCAAGTGGACTTAGCGCAAGTCCATCTACCCAGGCTAGGCACTGTAGTGTAGACATATCCTCTGGCAGCCTGATAGTGGACACAGCACTTTCCCATAGAGATATGATTTCTTTAAAGATGATCATGTCCCTTTAAACAGACTGCTACAAAAAGAGAAATTTCAAACATGCCAGGATTATAAATAAGTGGGAGACTCAAAAACATTTTGTTATTCAAATAATTATGAAGCAGGTGTTTGATAGTACAGTCATTTCTGTCTGTGTTTACATCTTTAGTTATTATTCTGTTAATTATAATTAAAAATCACTTAAAGCTGCATATTGGAGCACTCACTGAATCAACTTAAATGAAAGCTTCCCACTTTACACCTTTAAATAGAGTAATTTGGGTTTTTGGTTGTTGGACAATTTGTCTGAGATGTCTAATTTATTCTGTCTTTCAAGCACTGTACCCAGCACACTCCTGGGGGCAGGGACCTGTCAGTTGTATTGCCTGTAAACCACTATGCATATCTAATGTATGGTGCTTTATGAATAATAAATACTAATATAATACTGGAGTCCTTCCTGTATGAGAAACAAGAAAAGTGAAAACTCCTGTCTCTTTATAAAGAACTCCAGTGCAGATATGAAGCTTGACGCTGAAATATACATGAATTTAATACATATTTTATTTTTTTATTTATTTTTGGTGTTTGAATAATCAGAGGTGTGAAGGAAGGAATCAAGTAAGATTTTAACTCGGCTTAAATTTATCATGTGTGGACAAAATCAGTAAATATATGGCAAGTTTAATTTTAGAGAGAAATGGGATCGATCTGCAAATCTCAGTTCCTGGTGAAAACTTCTCCAAAACACAGCAGTACTCAGATCCAAAGGCCCTCTGTAGAAAGAGGAGCTGATGGAAAGCTTGTGGAGCTCCAGATGTAAAGAGTGTTGTGATCTTGTGGTTTGCTTCAGGCCCATCTCTGATGTTAAGATAAAATTTGGAGTTAAGTGTCTCAACAGAAACCAAGGAGATGGAAATATACCAGCAGGACATGAGGCATAGGGATGCACCATGATAGGATCAGTTTTACCCTTAGAAACCCATTGCAGTTCCAACTGATTTCAACAGAAGATGGGCTGTGTTTTTGAGGATGGATCTAGGCTCATCAAGGCTAGAGGTTGTAGAAGACTATTGCTCCCTGCCCACATAACATTACTTCAACATGTTAGAATCTCATTATTTTTTCCAGTGAAAATGGCATTGCATTTCAATTTGGATGCAAAATGATTATTTGGGTTTCATGCCTCTATAGCCATATTACAGAAATCAGTGGAGATTGCTTTTTCCTTTGTAAAAGACCTATCCGATTGACATTAGTGATGTGTGCACCTCAAGTTATTCAATAAGCAAGCACTTTGGATGCTTATCCAGAACTCAGGGGCACTAGAGATGGACTTACACACAATGGCAGATTTGAACACTCCTAAACTTTGAGGAAGTTCAGAAGTGGAGTTAGTGCAATGTCGGTCCACCTGCTGTGGTTTGGAAACTCTGCTGGGAATGTCTCAAGAAAAGGTTTTTCTGAAGCCTTGTTGTGTTTCCTAGCATTGACTATTTAGGATTCAAACATAACCATTTTGTCTGAGAGCTTTATTCAGTCACTTCAAATATGCCATGAGAAAAGGTTGTTCTTACAGTATTTTGGTTTTCTGTCCCAACTGAAACCAGGAAATGCAAGAAGCAGGAGAAATATTCAAAGAAAATAGTCTTTCCTCCCTTCCCCCTCAAACCTCAGGGAAGGTTTTGATGTGATTTAAGTCTGGGATAAAAGTTTGGCTCATTTCTTCTTATATCCAAAGTGCTTTACCCATCTCTACTCAACTTTCAAAGAAAGCAGATCATGTATTCGCTCTCTTTAGGAAACAGAAACAAGGTCAGTCAAACACAACTTCTTCTCATACTGCATCTTAGAATCATTTGCAGCTAGTGTGACTTGTAGTGTATGGATGCAGGTAGGGAAAATAGAGAAATGCAATTATTCCAGCTTTCAGCATGAAATTTCCTCCTAAGTGATTTGTATAATGGGAATCTCATACCTCAGCCACAGGTGTTTTATGGGGAGAGGGTTTATTTAATTGCTTAGAATATAATCTTTCTTTTGCTAAATGAAAATTTTTTGGAAGAAAACAAAATATACTCCATAAGTGGTGACATTGAGGAGGTTAAATGAGAGAAATACTGCTGGTATGCAAGTGAGATTGAATAAAGGGGTTGTAGTTGTTATTATTTATTAAACAACCATGCCTTGTGCCTTCCAGTCTAGTTTTTCGACAATTGAGTTTTCTCTAAGATTTCTTTATCAGATAACACTGACCTCATGTACACGTTGATTCCTGTCAAACATAACAAGTGATTCAGTTTAACAATGTGCTGCGCAGTGGATGAGCACATATGGACACGCAGGCATGACTACACAAAATTGTCCAGCAAACCTACTAGAGAGAACAAAAAAATTTCATTTTTAATGACAGATTTTGTATAGAATGCAAACAATTGCAAATGAAATACGCAAAAATAAATCCCATTTACTTTCTTTGGATGATTAACATGATCAGATGTTCCTGTAACATTTGCTTGTAGAACTACACCCCCACTCCAGCCCCAATCTTGCAAAAAAATGGAAAGGTTTATTCATGTAAAATGTTCTTTTGGATATAATCCAACATATGTAGAAGTTGATTTTCCTCATATACTTTTCTCATTTGGATATAATCCCCATCAGACGTGGCAGCTCTGCAGATTTATAGAAGCAGGTAACAAAGCTGGGATAATGCAGTACAGTACAAAGCCTATGCTGTTCCTTAAATGGAGGGGGGAGAAGGAATGACCTCTGAGTGAGTAATGTGGTTCAGTGTAGTCATGCTGGATTTGCTTCAGTACTTGTTTGTTACGACAAGATGGTGAAAAGTCAGAGTTCAAAAAGTGAACCGAACAATACAAAATAAAAGTAACAAAAAAGGAGACAGCAATTTGAATCACTTAATAATGACTAAAATGTTTGCGGACTTGCAAATTAATTGGCATATGTTGCAGCACAAATAATAATAAAAAATATCCTGAAAACTGATATTTTAGTTTAATTACACAGTATCTGTATGGGTAATAAAGACCCATAGCTGTACATAGAGCTTTGATATTTCAGTATACAGGACCCCGCTACTAAAACTAACAAAAAATAAAAACACTTCATGGCTACTAGCCCATAGATACTCCATGAGCTAAGTGTAGTGTGAGGACATAAAAATAAAAAAAATGCCATGCCTTAAGCAATAACTCCCTGACTGGGAAGTTCCTCTCTGTGTTAAGTTCCCCTGCAAGACATCCTGGGTGCTTTGTAACTGTGGAGGACCAGAAACTCTATAAGCTTCCTCTTCTTTATAATAAAATATTAAAACTTAATTATAAACCTCTGTGTGTGTCTACTGTACACACGCAGCAATTCACAATAAACTTCAAATTCATTAAAAATAGTTATACTACCAGCTTCCCTTATCAATTCCATTAAAATAGTTTGAACAATATTATGAAGATCAAGTCTTTGAGGGGGGTCATCCAGATCATGTTCTCACTTCTGTTGCGTTTGCATGTGGAGCTCCCTGTGGTGGGGGTTCACTTTCTGACAGAGTACTGGGAGGTCCCAGAGTCTGTCTATGTTGTGTTGGGGAATACTGAAGATGAACCCAATCCTTTGGAGAAGTCCTTTTGAAGTCTCTGCTAGGTGGGATCTGGAGTTCTGCCATGCTTAGAACAGTTTTAAATATCTGGAAGATTTTTGAGTTAAACTTTGTTCCCTGGTCTCAGTTCAGGTAGCACTTTTGCATAGTGCTGAACATTGAAGTTTTGTTGCCACAGAATTTTTTTTTCAGCAGCCTGTTTTCAAAATGCCTTTAGGTTTAAGCTGTACCAATGTCACAGGTAGAGGTACCCTTCATCCTCTTCCCATCAGAAGTTCTCCTGGAGAGATTCGAGTCACAAGCAGTGTTGACTGATATGCTAGGAGTGCCTTATACAGATCCATTGATTTTTGCAGAAGGCTTTTTAAAGTCTACACTGCTCTCTCCCCTTCCCCGTTGCTCTGAGGATGTAAGGTAGATTACTAGTATAGTGTTCAAAATCAAAGTCCTATGCTAGGAAAGTTTCAGAGGTAAATTGAGGCTCGTTGTCTGTTCTGAGGCCTTCAGGAACTCCATGTCTAGCCAGTATTCTCTCTAGTTTCTGGATAACCTGCGCTGATGAGGGCTGTGTGAGTACAGCCAGATCTGTATAGCAAGAGAAGTAATCAAGGACAAAAACGTGTGTGTCTTTTCCAGAAAAATAAGTCTGTTCCTGGCTGCTAAGGTCTGTCAGGTAACTTTATAGGGAGTAATGATGCTGGCAATGTATTGTGTTTTTTGTTTTGTCTTTATTACTTATTTGATAGCCCTCTACTGAAGTCTGAATTTGTCTACTGAGGCTAGGTCTACACTGACAGAGGCAAATTCGCTGCCGTCAGATCGATTGCTCTGGATTGACTGAGCAGTTTGTATAGAAACGCTCAGTCAATCCAGCAAGCGACGCAGGAAAACCACCCCGGTAAGTGGCATAGCACTGTGTGGATGGTGCGCGGAGGAGACGCTGCAAAGTCGATGGGAGATAAACAAGTGATTTACGTCACTTGCGTATCTCCCATCGACTGCTGCCGAATCGCAAAGGTAAGTGTAGACCAGGCCTGAGACTAGGCCACCATACAGAATGTTCTGCTCCTGCCCTGAATTTCTTTATATCTTGGTGTCCTTCAGACAGTTTGGTGAGCATCTCTTTCTGAAATATTGTAAGGATAAGAACATGCTGTCCTTTCAGAAGCAGGCCATTGGCTATGTGAAGTGCTGCCAATATGATAATAGGTCTGTTGAAAATTTACTCCTTTGACCCCTCCCTCTTTGGCAGAGTTATCTAAGTTTCTGGCAAGTCTCATCCATTCGTTGCTCATCTCTAATTTGCTGAAGTCAGCTGGCAGATGCTGGAATTGCAGTCAGGACAAGGTCAGTGTAGACTTTGACATCTTTTTCTTAAAGCCTTTTCTTCTTCTGTTGGTGGCTGCTTAATTGGAGCTCTGAATAGAGTGTCTGTGGCTATGAGAGCTTTCCTTGGCGTGTGTTCATTGTGGAAAGAAAATTGTATCAACCACAGTCAAAATCTTTGACTCCTAGGTGGAAGGTCATTGAGCAGTTTTGGACCAAGTAATGGCACTAAAGGCTTGTGGTCTGTTTCTAAATCCAAGTCAAACAGAGATCACTGAGCCATTTGCAGGACCAAGTGACTGCTAGAGCTTCCTTTTTCACTAGAGCATGCTGCTTCTTGGTGTCTGTGAAACTTTTTAATATGAAAATCAACAGGTCACTGGTCTCCTTCTGAGTGTTTTTTATGAGCATGGCTCCTAAACCATGTGAAGTTTCTGCTGGTACTGTTGAATTGTTTACCAAATATTGTGCCAAAAGATGGAGATGTAGGTTTTTATTTTATTATACAAATTTTGTTGCGTGCTTCCATATGTTATGGCCAGTAAAGAAATTTCTAAAAGGCTTTTTTAGATGAGTAAATTTGGTAGGAATTTCCCAAAATGATTTGTAATGTCCAGGAATAATTTTACAGTAGAAACATATTGGGGTTTGGTTACGATGAGTAATACTTTCAGTTTATCTGAATCAGCTTACTTTCCTGTTTGCTAATTATTGTCTGTTAGGGGCTATACCAATCCCACACGGAGCCAGCAAGAGTTAACAAACTGCTGTCCCCTCATCCCTACCGTGTTACGTCTGCATTCACTGTCAGGTAATGAAGGGGTAGTTAGAAAGTGAAGAGGGCAGCTCCGTAACTGGCTGACCAGGGACGAGAACCAAACCGCCTATCTTTTGCTACCTGAGAAAGGACCAGCTCAGATCCCCTGCAGAGACTGCTGACTCCTAGGGCCCTCCAGAGGGAGATAAGCCTGGTATAAGACTATTGTGTTTGGTTTGGGGTCTATTTCTTTGCTTTACCAGAAGAGGGTTTCTGCGCTGCCTGGGAAAGGGCTGACTGGCCTAACAAGACTGTTATAGAAAACAGATTGTTGCCTAGAAGACATGTGTGGAACACGCTGAATAAACTTTGTGGCCTTTTGCCCCCTATTTGTCTTGGGCCCAGAAGACCATGCAGTAACAGTATCCTACAAGTTTTGTCTGCTGCTTTCCAAATTCACATTTCTTATTCAGAGTGAAGCCAGTTTGTTGGAAGCACCTCAAAACTGCATGTAGTCACTCCTCATGTTGATTCTTCTCTGCTATAAACCAGCACATCATCTGCATGGCAGAGAATGCCAAGCAAACTGACATGATCTAAAAGATTATTTTTTGTAAATGTCCTGGTGTTGAAGATGTGCTGAATGGAAGACAATTGAAACAGCACCTTCCAAATGGGGTGATTAATGTAACTAAAGGAATAGATTCTTTAGCAAGAACGATTTGCCAGAATCCTGCTGTAGCATCTAACTTTGAGACCACTTTGGTCTCTGATAACTGAGCTAATGTCTGGTCAGATGTGGGAAATGTGTCTTTCTCTGCACATGCTTTTATTACTTTGTGTAAAGTTCACACAAATGAGGATTTTGCTGTTGGGGCTCAGTACTGCACACTAGTGCACATCTCTGAACTTCTATCTGGAGAATAACCCCCAAATCTTCCATTATCTTTAATTCGTCTTTGATTTTCCCTACCAAGGTATAAGAATATGGCATGGGATTGTGAGAGCAAAGGGAGTTGCTGATGGCATCAGTTTTAGTTTGCATGCCCGTGACAGATTTCCTAGCCCTGTGAAAATGTGTGGATACATCTCCTGTATATTTTGCTTTTTTGCACATATTCCAGTTTACTAGATGTAGTTCTTTTATTGTTGGCAACCCTAGACATTGTTGCCAATTATGGCTTGGTACCTTGCTGTCACTTCCACAGTTCTTCCAACCTTCCTTCCTGTTGTTCCAAAACACTCTCCCACACCACTTGTTCACTGTTCTTACATATATATTTTGTCTGACTGCTGCTTTCACATTGGTTACTTTTCTCTTTAGTATGGCAATGTTGTCTAACGCAATCTCCCCTGTGCTACTAACATGGAAGTCACATTAGTGTTTCTTTATGGTTTCTTGCATTCTTATATATATATATCTCACATCTTCTAGTGTGAGATCTAGGTCTAACTGAAGCTGTGCTGATAAATCGGGGTTCCTTATGCCAGCAACTACCCTGTCCTGTATTATTTCTTCTTTTAACGTTTCATACTTGCAGTGTTCAGCAAGACTATGAAATGCAGTAATAAAAGCCTGAGCAGTATCCCCTTGTTCTTGGGACCTCCTATTAAATTTTGCCCTTTTATATATAATATACTGTCTGTCTATAAAATGGACAACAAATGCCTCTTTCACTTTGGTGTATTCTTTCTTTTCTGCATCAATGAGGGACAGGGCACATAGGACATCACAAGAACCATCACCCCAGCAAATACCAGGAAGTTTACCTGGTGTTCTTGTGATTTCTATATTAAACCAAAAGCCATTCAGAACCACTCAAACCTCCAGATCCAGCAAAGCCAGCTGCCCGAGTTGTTACAATCACTCTTGTGCTGTGGGGTCCATTGGTGTGCCAAGATGAACTGTGCCTCCTGCCTGCTGCAGTTTTCACAGGTCTCCTCCCTGATTCGCTCACTTCTGACACCTTGTAGTATGTGGACATAAACACAAACAGCAACTAGTGAGCTCCCTGGTCATGAAGTCCCTCTCTCTATTAAGCTTCCCCTGCAACACATCTTGGTTCTCTCTGATAACTGTGGAGGACTAGGAACTCTATCACCAATCCACACTAAGAAAGAAAGTATCCTCCATTACAGGTCACAGAAAGCCAGACCAGAAATTCTGCTGAGACTTTCCATTTCACTGGGACAGATTCCTAGATTATGCCCATTCTCTTTGCCTTGTATGGTCTTAAATCTGATTAATTACATCAAGGGATTTACAGAGCATGCCCTTTGCTTACTCTGACATTCTGAAGCAAAAATGATTTTTTTTTCCCAGTTGACTGAACATCAGTGTCTCATTGAAAGGTATCTTTCATGGCTCTCTCCCTAGCTGACAGAAGTAAGCCAAAGAGTGGAAGAGAGGGAAGTCCACTGGGACAAAGAGTCACCTATAACAAATCTGTCTTCCTGAAGACACAAAAATTAGAGAGTTGGAGGATACCTGAGGCCCCTGTGGTGAAAAGGAAGAAAGTTCTCTTGCACACACTAACCCCAGTGATTTGGGATGGAAGTGACTCCTCCAGGTTGTAGGCGAAACCCAGGACCACTCTGTCTGTCCTCTAGGCCAGATGTAGGAATTAATTTAAGCAACTGGTGAGATGTTCCAGGGACCACATAACATAGGATCTTATAGTAAAGGGAATTGTGGAGTGTGGGTAACCAAAGCTCTCACAAGATCTTCACCGTCCTAAAAAGCTACTCAACTTTCTAGTGCAAAGCTTTTGCTTTTTCTTTCCACTCACCTTTGCCTGAATAGGTCAGTCTCCCAAGAAGCCTCTATGTGTGGCCCACTCAGGCCACACACAGTGCAGAAGGCTACTGATATTTTTTAATGGATTATGTACTTAGTGGATCAATCACATGGTACATAGAGTACATCTCTGAAATTTAGCATATTGGAACTCCTGCAGAAGTTGCCAAGCATTAATATGTATTTGAATTACAGTGCAATTAATGCCACTTAGAGTAACCAAGGACCAATTTGAATAAGCTAATACTATGCCTTTGGTACCTTACATGTGGGATGTTTAACTTCCACAAAATCATTTATAAACCTGCCTTTGATATTGTCACATGATTTGCAAGTAGCTTTCCATAATCACAGAATAGGGACCTCAAGAGGTCTTCTAGTCCAGTCTCCTGCACTTAAGGCAGTACTAAGTATTATCTGGACCATCCCTAAGAGGCGTTGGATTAACCTGCTCTTAAAAATCTCCAATGATGGAGATTCCATAATCTCCCTAGGCAATTTATTCCAGTGTTTAACTCCCCCAATAGTTAGGATGTTTCTCCTAATGTCTGACCTAATCTGTCCTTGCTGTAATTTAAACCCATTGCTTCTTGTCCTACCCTCAGAGGCTAATGAGAACATTTTTTCTCCCTCTTCCTTCTAACAACCTTTTATGTATTTGAAAACTGTTATGTCCCCCTCGGTCTTTTCTCCAGACTTGTTTTACTGGAAAAATGTTGTTTAGATTCCCTTTAGCCACATGCTATCTATTGTTGTCTTCGCAGTTTCCACAAAGGACCTCACCTATTTCTGAAACGGTTGGTACCTTCATGTTCTCTTCTTTTAGCCTGGACTCACTTATTTATGGAACTGTTGGGACCTTCATGTTCTCTTCTTTTAGCCTGGGCTCTGATTATCATCCATTCCTACTGCAGACCTTAAACTACTAATCCCCAGGAACTCATTTGAGGCAGAACTGAGAGACAGTACTAATGCAAACAGCAATTTTAAAAAAATGTACTATAGCAAATAGTATGGTCTCGTGGGTGGCTGAGAATTAGATTTATTTTAATTTGCTTTTTAAAATTATTTTTTAATAATAAGAAATAATGGAACAGGTGCACTATGAACAGAAGTGTAAACTCTCCCCAAACTGTCCTGCCAGTGTGTCTCAGCCCTGCTTTCAAGAAGTTTGTAGTGAGAGAGTAGGCCCCTTTCATGCCCATGAAGTCTTGGTCTCCCTGTTGAGATTACTGAGGTTAAAAGTTTGTACCACCTGATATAATGATGATTATTGGCAAATCTGTGGTCTCTGAAATTCAATATGCATGTTGCAAGAAACTCAAGACTAAAGAGTATTCTTATTCTCTCATGGAAATAGGTGGGGGATTTACTTACACAACTCTCACTGATATTGTGAGAAACCTGACTTTTGCAGACCGTATTCCTATAAGATCTCCCACTGACATGAACAGGATTATTTATGTGAGTAAAGGCTACAGGATCAAGACCTTGTTGCCTGTACCTTGATGGGAGAATCATTCTCTCTTTCTCATACACACATAATTATATAAAACGTGTACACTTATTTGTTTACATATTTTTAAATATTTATCCAAGTCTCTAAGTGCTTGTACAAACTTTAGAACATACCAAAAGGGTAGATGGGAGTGCCTATATATAACATGTATGAATTACATCTATAGAATCAAGCTCTAAATTGGGTTACTCTCATTAATATCAGTGGGAATTATGCAGGTAAATCCCCTGCACAGAAACAACACATTGGTCTCTAGTTTCTTGAAATATTAATGAACAATTTCAAAACTCTATAGCTGGAAGGAACGGCACCTCCCCTGTTTTGTTTCCTTTTTCTTGCAAATTATTAATAATAGCAATGAGCCAAATTCAGACTGTGGTGTAAAAGGATTGTATTCTGTCATTTGTCCCATCTAGTCATTTGTCCCATTTTTGGAATGGCGTAAAACCATATAACCTGTTTGTATTGCCATCCATTGAGGCAACCCAAAGACAAGTGCTCAGAAAGCAGCATTCTGCTTCAAATTATAATTATCCAGTGATAGATAATTTATAAACTGATGAGACAGTGAAAGGAAAAAAGCAGAAATCTCAAAGAGCTTCCCAACAGTTTTTAAAGTAAAATTGGCTTTTTATTCTCAAACTACTGGAGACTCCAACCCCTCTCACTCACTTGGCTGCTTTTGACTGACAGACATGATTTTCCTATACTTTTTCGCCCCATCAAAATATCATGGGAAGGATATTATGCATTCCCAACCTGTCAGCTTTGGCTGCATTACAGAGTGCTCAATTATGCTATAATCGAATAGCTGCCCAATGTAGGCCACATAATGACTTCCTGATTATCTGCCTTTAAATGATGAATGAAATGAATATGTAACATTCTGCTCTAATACAGCATAGTTAGCATGCCAAATGAAAACTGATTTTGTGCTCTTCTCCCTGAAAAACGTATATTTTATTGTAATTCAGTTCAACAGTTCTGTTGCTTGTTTTTCCTTCATTAAGATAAACATTGAATGAGTTATCTAGGAGAACATTAGTCTTCATTTTTGCTTTCAAATAGATGCTAAAGGTGTTAAACATTGGTTACATTGTTCTGATGCCTCTCTTTACGTTGTCTTGTTGATAAAAAGCAAGGTCAGATTTATATGAACAGTTCCTATTGGGAATATTCCAATACAGATTGGCACAGCAGCAAGTCTATTATGAGTAATGCATTGCAAAGACAAAAACATTAAGATCTGAATAAATTATTTATTGGTGATAAGACTAGATTTTTTTCATCTCCTGTCTATGATATTAGTACCAGGCAACCAATACGCTCTTGGAAAGTCAAATTTACCTATAACCTCCACCTCTGCATAGCATACATAATTCATGTCCAGATCAGGTAACTTCCTCAGCTTTATGTAATCATCTTTCAAAAAGCACAGTGGGTAGATATTCCAAAGTCTCTGCCCAACTGACTTTCCATGATGGGTTCTTTTGAAAGAGCTCTTAATGAATTTTAAAGTTGATTGCATGTGCCAAGTTGATATGTCAGAACTTGCCATGTGATCCACATATTTAAAATAAGTCAGCTTCAAAGGATGTTACTAACATGATATGAAACACAATTACCTGAATTGTGTGCTTGTAATATATTAGGAATGTGGTTATTTAATATCTTCATGCCCCTAAAGCAGCCTTTTTTTCCTTACATCATGAACTAATGTATATGGGAGTTCAATAGCCTATTGAGTCATGTCGGAATTAAAAAGTTAACAACTCTGATAAGATTGCAACTCATGAGTTTTGCTGATGCTTTGTATGTCAGCCAAACAGACTGTCTGGAATTGAAAGTTCTGCTCTTCTTCAATTATGGGCATGTCTGCTGAACTTGCCAATTCATGCAAATTCTGATCATGTTTTTTATGTTATGCCACATCTAGTAATAAAAATGGTAAGGGGATACAGCAGAGTTGAAAAAGGATGATAGGGTTTTGCTTTTGAGGGTAGTGGAGAGTAAAGATTAGATTTAATAAGAGTTTTTTAATGTCAGAAACAATGGAAAAATTTTGGTACTAAAAGTAAAATCGCATCTCAGTTTCCTCATACCCACCTCACCAACTCCCAAACCTGCATATCCATTTATTTAAGAATATTAATCCATATCTCCAAAGGTAAGAGTAACTAAGATTATTCTGTCAACAATTTGATAACATCACGCAAGCTTAGGCCCCCCGCTTGCTTTCAGTGAAGTCAATGGCAAAGTAGGATCAGTCCCAGAGTACCCACAGCTATAGGATGATTAATGAACTATAATCATTTCAAGAAGCTGCATCTGCTTTAAATATATAGACCTCTT